>CM025787.1:38735070-38757684 GCA_014636745.2 Centella asiatica
GCTTCTAATCTTTCTTTGAAATATTTCTCTCAAGATATATTACAAAGTTGCTCTAGTGATTTGTGTGCTTCTTATTGTTTGTTAATATGTTGGATTGATCTATTTATGTGATGAGAACTCCTTTGCATTTGTAGAAGATCAGTGGATGAAATCACGTGCTAAGCTTCTCAACTTTGCCGCAAATATGTCACATCGTTGTCTTTTAGACACTATGTGTCAGACTGCTGCTACTTTAGTTGCTACTTTTTCATCCCCTGATCTGCATGCATTTAATGTTCGAGAGTTGTCATTGGACCGAACAAACTTCAAGAAATATCTTTCCAGTTATATCTCTTGCTTCTTTTACAAGCTTCATCGATTTGCACGATAGACCTGATGACGAGTGCATGCAGTCATAACCATCTACTAATGTCAAGCCCTGACGTGAACTTGATCAGTGCTTTTGGATTCCTTGATGACAAGTCTTTGTTCAAGGCTGGATCAGGGCTTCAACCTTCACTTGAGATTTACTCAGTGCTTCTTTGATCCACTAATGTTATGACCAGTGACACACACTGATGGCTTTCACTGATGCAGTGTTGTGCTTTCCCCCTGACGAGTTTCCTTGATTGGTTGGCCTGACACTGTCATTCCCTGATGCCTTACCCTGACAAGTGACATGTCTTGGTCATGCCCTGACGAGTTCCACTAATGAGTTTGGTCAGTCACTGCCATACCTTGACGCGTTCCCCTGATGGGTTGGTCTGCCTCGATCATCCACTGATGGGTTCCCCTGACGGGTTTCCCTGATGGTTCTTAATCTTTGAAGCTTGTTTGGAATATCTGATGTGCGGAATACTTCGACTATTTTGGAGTAACATTAGACATTCCTCTTCACTTTGTCAAGTCCTTTAGATGTTCCATTTTATGACTTGTCTTGTGAAGTGTTTTAATCATCTCATGATGAATAAGTTTATCATTAGTGGATGCAAAACTTGTGCTGATATTAAGGTTTATAAAGTACCTTAAGTATTTGCAGATGCACAATTTTATTCTCTAAACATCATCATCATCAATTAACTCTAACAATCTCCCCCTATTTATGTTTATCATTTTGATAACCATAAATTTCTAGATGCACTGATGATGATGTCAAAACCAATAGTATATACAAAAAAAATTGTGTATGAATTGACTAAAAGAATTTATGTACAAGTATTTCCTATATCTATTACAACAAAAATATACAATTTTAGACATCAGGATCTTTTTTCCTTTTCGCTGAGACAAAGGGCAATGGATGACTTGATTCAACCGGTTGAGAGTCACTTCCAAGGCCCTGTCTTCTTTGATCTGGATTTTGATCAGGAATCCTAAGTCTATTATCTTCTCCTCTTGCAAGTAGCTGATCCAACTCCTTTTGAAGAAGTCTTCTAAAGTTGACAATGTTTACATTCTTGCTTGATTCCAAAGCTTCAAGGACAGATTTGATCTCTTGAATGTTGGTTGCAACAAGTTCTGACCAGTGGAAGGTAATGATCTCCCCTTCTTGTTTTTGAACTCATCACCCATGGGGCTTGTGATCATTTTTGGATATTCTTTAAATCCCTTCACTGGTGGCACATCCCTTACCGCAGCATTCCCATCATCAACTCTGGTTTCTTCAATCTCTTTAAGCACTTTTTGAATCAGCAGGATTCTGAACTAGATGACATGTTCATTTTTGTGATAAGCAATTTGGCTTAGAACATGCATCGCTTCCTCCAGGTCGAGGCCATCAACGTTTTTGATCCTTATGCTTTTCTCCTGCCCATCAGTGAATTTATAGAATAATTTTAGTGGTCTTTCCAAGGCTGTGGGCAGGCTCCTTTCATTGTTGATGGCTCTCCTCAGCTTGTCAATCATCCCCCTCAAGTCTTTGTTGGCCTTTGAAGATTTAGAGATTAGGTTTAGGATCAATCCCAATTGTTTAGCATCCATTCTCCTAAACCAGTCCATTGTAACATTAAATTATGACCCACTCTTTAGTTGAACTGTCATCAGTTGATCCTTTTTATTGTTGAACCTGACATTTATGCTTTTTATTGAGAAAATAAATGTCAAGTTTTTACGCCTTTCTTCTTTGAGGGATTCAGCCAGAGTGGGTGGACCATATGCTATGGTTATAGGAGAAGGTGCTTGATCCTTGGCTTCAGATGACTTGGGATTGGTGGCATCAAGGTCTTCGGTTTTGTCTTGGATTTTATCTCCTGATGCACCTTTAGGGTTCTGAGATCTTCTTGGCTGAGGATTCCTGGAGGTCCTGGGTCTGACACTCTTTTTCTTTTTCTCTTCCTCTTGTTCCTTTACCATTTCCCTCTCTTCTTCTTCTTGAAGTTGTTGTGCATAGAGTGCATCAGCTTCCACTAGCTTTTTGTCCTGAGGGTAGACCAACTCCACTTTCCCATCAATTACAGCTTCAACGGGTGTTGGAAAGTGGGTTGTCTTCATGGCAACTCCAAGTAGCTTAGGCCCTGATTGAGCGTTTGATTTCTTCTTTGGTTCCTCAATCAATATGCCTTTGCCTTTGTCCTTAGGTTTAGGAGCAGGAACAGGAGCAGTCTGTTAGGTTTTGGAACATTTGATGATGATTGTCTTTAGATTACTTAGAGTACAATGTATAGAAAGTGTTAATTAGTAACACTGAAGTTTTGTAGCCAGTAGTTATCTCTTTGTTCGTATTTCATTCATTCTTTCTAAGGAGATATAATTATTTTTTATTTGTAAGTAACTACTAGAATGGAGTATCAAAGCTTCAGCAAGTCAAAATATGTAATTGATCCGTTGGAGTTTACAAAAAGGCTTGTCGGAGACTAGGGAAAACTTGTTAGAAACTAAAGATTTTATCTATCAGAGACTAGTTTTGCCTATCGGAGACTAAGTCTAAAAGAGTCAGAGACTAAAGCTTACGTCATCGGAGACTAAGTTTAAAAGCATCAGAGACTAAGCCTTAAAGCATCGGAGACTAAATAACTCTATCGGAGACTACACAATCTGACGTCATCAGGGACTAAAAGATCAGAGACTAGTGATGACGTCAGCGAAGACTAAAGATGAAGCGTCAGGGACTAAGTCGTGATTTATTCCCTGAAAGATATAGAGTTCGAATTGAATAAGGAGTGTCTTCCACGTAAATCAAGATATTATTGAAGACGTAGCTGGTAAGGAAACAAGCCAGAAATCTTTCCTTATTAAAAGAAAGAAAGATTGTGTTTGATTCGAATAAGGAAGTTGAATCAGTATTGATTTATAATAGGAAAACTGAGAATTCAGTTTTTAGAGAAGCTGTAATTAGGTTTACAGAGATTTTTTTGTAATTTCGAAGCTGTATAGAATTCATAGTTTTGTATCTTTACTATACAGAATAGAAAAGAAGCTGACGATTACATTGTTGTGATTGTTAGAATTTGTATTCAATTGTTAAAATCAATAAAAGCAATTGCTTATAAATTGATTTGAGTTCTTCTTTATATTCCGCAAGAAAAGTAAATTTCTTAAAGAACAGGTAATCGAAAAGAATTCAAAGAACTTGTATTCAACCCCCCATTCTACAAGTTCTTGGCTATCTCACTGGGAAAACAATTGGTATCAGAGCCTGTAATTGAATTTATTCAATTAATACGTTCCAAGAGATGGTCAACGATGAAGCAAGTAGCTCTAGCATAATGGCTTATGCGGGAAGTCATGATGGTGATACTAGAATTCCTATTCTTAAACGAGAAGAATATCTGATGTGGAAGCAAAAGAAGTACATGCACTTATGAGCAACAGATCCAGATTATTTTGATAGGATTGAGAAGGGTCTCTATCTACCCAGGAAATTTATTCCTGCTAAAATCGTCGATGGATCTGTTGTGGCGGAACACTTTGAACTTGCTCCAGAATGTGATTATACAAACGAAGACAAGTTGCAAGTGTTGAAAGATGCTAAGGTTATGAACATACTCTATAATGGAATTGATAAAAATATGTTCACAAGCATCATAAATTGCACGATATCTAAGCAAATCTAGGACACCATCAAAGTTCTGTGTGAAGGGACTGACCAAGTCCGAAAGAACAAAATATCATTGTTGACACAACAATACGAGTTCTTTCAAGTAAAGCCTGGTGAACCAATAACGTTAGTTTATGACAGGTTCAACACTTTGCTCAACTACCTGAAAATTCTTGGAAAGTCCTATGATAATGAGGATGTCAACACCAAGTTCATACGATCTCTTCCACCAAGTTGGGATCCAAAGACTACTGCGATAAGAGAGGCTCATGACTTGGATATCCTCACACTGGATAGGCTCTACGGGTGATAGGGTGTCAACCCACCAAAAATAATTATTCCTATTCTTTTACACTTATGCAATATAATAGTGAATAGGGTCGATTCCACAGGGATTATTGCGGTTAATTATTTGCTTAGAAAAGTGGGTTTTAAAATTAATTATGAAAGATATTAAAAATAACAATCAAAATGAAATTTGTAAATAATAAAGAATGCGGAATAATTAAATATGTGAAATCAAATGGAGACAAGTCTAGCGAAGGTACTTTTCAATCTAGCCAAATATTTCGATCATCGACACAAAAGATAAATTTTATTCATTCAAATAGATAGAGTTATAGCTAAGGGCAAATGCTCTACTTAACCAATCTTTTCTTATTTTATCGGTAATCCCCGGACACCCTGCTAAGATTACTTCTCTAGACCAAATAGACAACCCTCAGACACCCTGATAGGATTCAATCTAATGGCTGTTTTATGAATGAAAAAGACTCTTATCCTAGTTAATAAAATCGGACACCTGTAGATTATTTAAACTAGATTATTTGATTCCACCAATCTTACTCGAAGCCTTTATTAGTTAAGATCAATTTGCTACTTTGTTAGAACAGTGCTAAACGGCCTTCATATTTTAATCAGCAAGATACCATTCAATAAATCACACAACTGGCCACATTGCATAATAAATTAAATAATACAATAAACGGTTTATAGCGCAGAAATCAAATAAATACTTGAACTTGAATAAAACTAATTAAAACAAAAGTCTCACAATTTAATCTTGGCTAGAAATTAAAGTACCTCGACTAGAAGGATTTAGTTGTACATAACCTTTGAAGACATAATGCTGAAATAAATAAAAAGTGTATAAAAATCTGCTGTAGAACGTAAGAGAAAGAGAAGGGGCGGCTGCTCTGTTAAAAAGAGAGATAATCCAAACTGCTGCAGCCCTAATCTATTTATGTAAACAATATTTGTTGCCCTACAAAGAATCCTAATTAGCTTCCAGAAGATCTTTTTCTAATTTGGTAGCTTCTTTAATCTCTTGCTCCAGCCTTTTCTTTCCTTGTCCATGTGCTTCTGTCTCTGTAGTTTTGGTTCGGCCCATCCAATCTAAATAAACTGCTACTGTGTTTCTGCAGGCCCCGTCCAGGATACGACATGGCCATGTCGTATTGTTACTTCCATTTTCTGTCAATTTCCTGTTTTGATTCTTCTCGCTCTTTTCAATCCATTCTTCCTTGTTTTCATCATTTCCACCTTTTTCACCTATTCTTACAAAAGTAACTTGAAAACACCTCATTAATAAATAAAACACACACAAAATGAATGTAAATGTAATGTAAGTCTATACATAAATTGCACACTATCAACGGGAATTTAAAGACATATGAACTCGAAGTAGAGCAACGACAACACATGCATAACAGGGACAAAGGAGCTGCATTGATGGTTGAGACAAGCAAGTCTCAAGAGAAGCTTGATGATGAATCTTCCAATGCTAGCTCGACTGATCAAGAAGATGAACTGGACTCTGATGATGACATGGAGGAATTCATGGCATTCATGGTCAAACAGTTCAAGAAATTTAGGGCCAGCAAGAAAGGAGGAAAATCGTCAAGGAAGCCTAACCCCAAACGTGAAGGTCAAAAAGTCACCTTCAACTTAAAGAAGATAAGATGTTACAATTGTGACGGGTTAGGGCACTGTGCCAATGAGTGTAGGAAGCCAAGATCTAGTGATAGATCTAAGGATGAAAAATCAAGGAAAGAGAATAACTTTGCTGACAAGAAAGTCAAATCAAAGAGCAAAGCCTTGATTACTGAGGGAAAAAATTGGATTGACAGTGACTCTGATGAAGAAGTTGTCAACTTTGCCCTAATGGCTCGAAGTGACGAGTCAAATGATTCTACAAAGGTATGTGATGCAAATCAAAATTTTAATGTGCTTGATTTACTTGATACATCTAGCATTGAAAGCATACAAAAAGATATGTCTGATTTGCATGTTAGTTTTAGATCCTTAACCATCGAATATACCAATGTAAAAGAATCTCGTGACTTTCTCTTGAAAAGAAATAATTTTCTTGAAAAGAGATTGACACAGTTTGACACTATCAAGTCTGACTTAAACAAAGCTCATCACATGATTGATGCTTTGAAAAAGAGAGAATATTTCTTAGTAGAGCAATTAAAAGATGCTCAAGCTAAGATTAAATAGTGGAATACTTCCTCTAAAAAGTTAACAAACTTGGTAGAGTGTCAAACCATAGGTCAAAAATCTGGACTAGGTTATGATGAAAATCTAGACAAGAGTTCAGATTTAGATAATCTATTTGAAGTTGCGAACTCCTCGACTAGTAAGCCAAAAGTAATAAAAAATAATTAATTTTGTCTCTCCTGTTTATGAACCCAAATTCATCAACACTCAAGATCAACAAATCATTGCAAAAACAGAAATTAATCAAAAGTCAGTGAATATTGTTGATAAGAGTAAAAATAAAAGATTAAATATTGGGTTCATGACAAAGACACAGTTAAGTAAAAAATTGGAAAATCTTCCAGATAAAATGGCTGAAAAGTTAATGGAGTTAAGCAGAAATAAGAAAAATAGGAATGGAAAAATTGGCATTAATAAATATACAAATTATGCTAAAATGCCTGATGCTCCTAGAAAGACATGTCATGTATGTGGGAACCCCAACCACATAGATGTTCACTGTAGGAGCAAAAATAAAATTCTTATAACTGAGACTGCATCTTCAAATATAATAAAAGATAAATCACCTATAAAAAGGTTAGATCATCTTTGCATTAACAATGAAAATTCTAAGCTTGACAGTCTCTCACAAAAATGTAGTAAGACTAATGATTGTCCAATTAAAGTCAAAAATATTAAAAGACAATCAACTCAATTTGAGTCAAGTCTTGAGTCTACAACTAGTGAGAAAGGACCCAAGAAAGTCTGGGTCCCAAAAATCTCAAACTAGTTAATCTCTATTGTGCAGGGCAAAAAGAAGAAAACATGGTACTTGGACAGTGGCTGTTCAAGGCACATGACTGGAGATAAGTCCCTGTTAAAACAGTATGAAGAGAAAAGTGGCCCAAAAGTCACTTTTGGAGATGACAGCAAAGGCCATACAAGGGGATATGGCAGTGTTGAACATGGAGATGTCATCTTCACTGAAGTAGCACTAGTTGATGGCTTAAAGCACAATTTACTGAGTGTGAGTCAACTATGTGGTAAAGGATTCAATGTCACCTTTAAAGAAGATAAATGCTTGGTGTGTGACAAAGAATCAGGAAATGTGATCTTGACAAGAAAAAGAAAAGGCAATTTCTACATTGCAAATCTTATTTCTTTTACTGATCAAATCACATGTCTCTATAACAAAGCTTCAACTGATGAAAGTTGGCTTTGGCACAAGAAGCTTTCCCACTTGAATTTCAAGAACATCAACAAGCTTGTGAGGAAAGAGTTGGTAGCTGGCATTCCACAATTGGAGTTTACACAAGATGGATTGTGTGATTCATGCCAGAAAGGGAAACAAAAGAGTGTATCATTCAAAAGCAAACAAGCAACATCAACCCTTTACAGTTGTTACACATGGATTTATTTGGTCAAATGAATGTGATGTCAATCTTAAGAAATAGATATGCTTTGGTTATTGTGGATGATCACACGAGGTATACTTGGGTAAAATACCTTTACACAAAAGATGAAGTTGCTCAGTTGATGATTGATCATATCAAGAAGATAGAAACTGAGTCAGGAAAAACAGTAAGGGTAATAAGGAATGACAGAGGAACAAAATTCAAGAATTCCCGAGTTACTGAATTCTGCACTGAAAAAGGAATAACTCATCAATTCTCAGCTCCAAGAACCCCTCAACAAAATGTAGTTGTTGAGAGGAAAAATAGAACCCTTATTGAAGAAGCAAGGACTATGTTACAAGAAGCTAAGCTTCCTACTTATTTTTGGGAAGAAGCTATTAGCACAGCTTGCTTTACACAGAATAGATCCTTGATAAATAAAGCATACAACAAAACACCTTACGAATTAATGACTGGGAGAAAACCAACTCTCAAGTTTTTACATGTGTTTGGTTGTAAATGCTTTCTACTAAGAATTCATTAGAGACAAGAGCAAAGTTTGATAACAAGTTTGATGAAGCAATCTTCTTAGGTTATTCTTTGTCAAGTAAGGCATACCGAGTATATAATCTAAGAACAAAGGTCATTGTGGAATCAATTCAAGTTGTATTTGATGATAAAAAGATTCTAGGAATGATTGGACAAGGATTTCATGAACCTCTCAGTTTTGAGAATGAATTGGATGCATGGGAATATCCATCAGAGACTACTAAAAAACCCCAAGATAGCAATGATCCCTACATAATTGAGGGGGAGTTAACTGTTGTGCATGAAGTACCAAGAACTAATACTCTATCAGAGACTAGAGTATTAGATGAAACTCAAGAGACTGGTGACATTAGTATTCCATCGGAGACTAATGGCTCACTAGAGACTAAAGTCACTGATGCACAATCAGAGACTATATTGACACCAGAGACTATAGAGATAAACAGCTCAGGGGAAGCTAATAATGAAGAAGTCAATGGTTTAGGGGGAGCAATCTCTGATCATGAAGCTAGATTGGATAACATCAATCTAGAAAATGAAGCTTCCACTTCAAGGTCAAATCTGCCTCGTGCAATTCCATGGTTGAGAGACCACACACCAGATTTGATTATTGGAAGTCTAGAGGATTGAGTCAAGACTAGAAGTGCAACTCAGAATAATGTCTATATCTCAGTTTTCTCTCAAAAATTGAGCCAAAGAAAATTGAGGAAGCACTTTAAGATCCTGACTAGATATTAGCCATGCAATAGGAATTAAACCAATTCACTCGAAACAAAGTCTGGAGACTGGTACCCAAACCAAGGAATAGAACAATAATTGATGCCAAGTGGGTCTTCAGAAACAAGTTGGATGAAACTGGTACAATTATAAGAAATAAAGCAAGGCTGGTTGCAAAAGGATATTCTTAAGAAGAAGGAATAGACTATGATGAAACTTTTGCACCAGTAGCAAGACTTGAAGCAATCAGAATCTTCTTGGCTTTTGCAGCCTACAAGAACTTCAAGGTGTACCAGATGGATGTCAAGAGTGCTTTCCTAAATGGAAAATTGGAAGAGGAAGTTTATGTTCAACAACCACCAGGTTTCGTGGATTCCAAGTTTCCAAGTCACGTGTATAGGTTAGACAAAGCACTCTATGGCTTAAAGCAAGCACCAAGAGCCTAGTACGATACTCTATCTCAATTCTTACTTGAAAATAAATTTGTTAGAGGTATTATAGATAAAACGTTATTTTATAGAAAACAAGGCTCTAACATTATACTTGTGCAAATATATGTAGATGATATTATATTTGGTTCTTCAAATGAGAAACTTTGTGAAAAATTTTCAAAACTCATGCAATCTAGCTTTGAAATAAGTATGATGGGAGAATTAACATTTTTCTTAGGTTTGCAAATAAAACAATCAACTGATGGAATATTTATCAGTCAGTCCAAGTATATCAAGGACTTATTGAGAAAATATGACTTGGTTGATTGTGCATCTGCAAAAACACCCATGCCTACTGCTACTAAGCTATATAAAGATTTAAAAGGAAAGAAAATTGATATTACTAGCTATAGAGGCATGATAAGCTCTCTTTTATATCTAACTGCAAGTAGACCTAATATAATGTTTGCTACATGTTTATGTGCTATATTTCTAGCTGACCCTAGAGAGTCACATTTGATTGATGTAAAAAGAATACTCAGATATCTAAAGGGT
The DNA here is from genome assembly GCA_014636745.2 of Centella asiatica. NCBI lineage: Eukaryota > Viridiplantae > Streptophyta > Magnoliopsida > Apiales > Apiaceae > Centella > Centella asiatica. The sequence continues at coordinate 38,745,213 of CM025787.1, forward strand.
ACCCCAAACCTTGGTTTATGGTATCCCAAAAAATCTGATTTTAAACTAATTGGTTATTCAGATGCTGACTATGCAGGTTGTAATTGACAGGAAAAGCACAAGTGGAAGCTGCCAACTTCTTGGAGGCAGACCTGTTTCTTGGTTTAGCAAGAAACAAAATTCAGTTTCTACTTCAACAGCAGAAGCTGAATACATCGTAGTTGGGAGTTGCTGTGCTCAAATCCTATGGATCAAGAATCAACTCCAGACTATAGTATGTCATTATCCAAAATTCCTATCTATTGTGATAATACAAGTGCCATAGCAATAACAAAAAATCCAATGCAACATTCAAGAACAAAACACATAGATATTAGATATCACTTCATAAGAGAACATGTAAGTGAAGGTAATATCGAATTACACTGGGTTACAACTAATAAACAACTTGCAGACATATTCACAAAACCTTTAGATGAATCTACTTTTACAAGATTAGTCTATGAGTTAGGAATGTTGAATTATGCTTCTAAAAATTGATTAAATTTTGAAAACAAGTTATTTAGTTGTGAGAAGCTAGAAATTTTATTTCTGGATTGAAGCTGTTTTGATTAAACAGAATTTTTGAAGCCAATAATCATTAACTTGATTCTTGGAAATATTCTGAAAAGCTTTGGAGAAAGCGACAACTTAGTCCCTGATAGTGTTTTTAATTAGTCCCCGACTTAATTAAAAATTGAACTATCGGAGACTATCTTAGTCCCCGACAGTGTTTTTAATTAGTCCCTGACTTAATTAAAAATTGAACTATCGGAGACTATCCTAGTCCTCAACAGTTGTTTTTAATTACTTCCGGACTAAATTAAAAATTGAACTATCGGAGACTACTTTAGTCCCTGATAGTGTTTTTGTTTAGTCTCTGACTACATCAAAATGACACTATCGGAGACTAATCGTGTCTAGTCTCTTATGAGTGAACATATCAGAGATTATCTCCGATCGAGGCAATCTGGTAGTTATTCATACCCACGATCGAAAACGGTTCACTATCTTTTGAATTGCAAACGTTTCTACTACTTTGCTAAAAGTAAAATCAAACACATTTGCAATCACAATCTCTCAAAGCTTTGAAATTATTTTCTCTCTGCAAATACTCTGCAATTTAACCCTTTTTCAAAGTTTCTTCAAAGTTCACAGATCTTTTCCAATGGCCGCTAAAACAGTCTGTTTCCAGTTTGGAGATTTCAATGTCATTAAGACTAACCATGCAGGGGTGGCTAACAAGCATGAATTTGGAGCCCAGTACCACCCCTTTGTGGATTTTCTTCAAAACTGCACACTTTCTTACACCATTTATGAAGCCCTCGTCCAAGCCGCTGAAGTTATCACGGCTGTGTGGTCTACAGCTACTGTCCAGGATGAGAACACTGACTCTCCTGCGGTAAGTTTCAGGTATGCTAACTTTGTTTATACTATAGATCATACCGTAGTTAATAATGCTTTACATTTACCAATATATGAAAACTTTGACTCTTTTGTCTCTAATGAAGAAATTTTTTCTATGTTTAAAAACTTTAATTATTCTACTGAAATTAGTTCTGTTGGGTCTATTACACGACCCCATCTAAGGCAAGAGTGGTCACTGTTCTTTGATATAATAACAAAAGCATTTACTTCAAAATGCAGTGGCTATGATGCTATCACTACACTCACACAACAAATTTCTTTTAGTGTGTTGTATGATAGACATCTAAACATCTAAACATTGGGCTTTTAATTCTGCAAAATCTTTTGGTAAAACTGAAATCTGGTAATAAAAATAAAATTTATTATGCTAGGTTTTTAATGATGATTGCTTATTATCTAATCCCTAACCTTAATATTATTGGATTGCAAGTTGTACTAATTGTTTTGCAGAGTAAAAGAATTTTTACTGATGTGAAGCATAAGTCTGCAAAGGTAAAGGTTCTCTTATTTTTTCCTCCTGTCATGAGATTTATTCTCATTGACAGGCTTCCAAACCTTTATTCTTTGCAATTTTTTGAGGATACTGAAAACCTAAACCTTATTAATCCTCCAACCACTTCACAACAACAATCCATAGCTCCCTCCACAGTTTCCCAAAAAACTGTGGTTGTAAAAACAAAGACAGCCAAGAAGCTCCCAATAAAAAGAAAAATAATTGAGGGAGTAAGTGAGGATGAGGGAGGACAAGAAGCTGAAGTACCACTTCAGAGAAAGAAGAGAATAATAACCCTTAGCCAAAAGAAATCCATTGCTTCCCAAAAAGAAATAGAGGTTATAAGGAAAAACAGTGAACTGTCATCATCCTCCCAAAAGGATGTTGACATTGAAGAAAGTTCCCAACCCGGAACACCCTGTACAGAGTCTGCACAAACTCTTGTTCACCAACAAGAGAAACCACAAAGAGAGATAATAAAAGAAAAAAGTGTCACAAGGAGTGCACACATAGAGTTATCAATTGATGTTCCTCAATTTTCACTGTCTGAGGAACAACCAACACTCCACACTGTACATTCTTCTCCTTCTTCTCCCATACTTGATTCTTTTGAAATTACACATTTAAATTCTCTTGATTTTTCCCAAGAGGAGCCAATAATCGAGACAAGCTCTCAGACATATTCCATGGATAGATCCCTAGCCCTAGATACACAAAGGGAACCCCCTATCCATGCAGCCACAAGTAATTCTCCAACCCCCACTTCTGGACAAAGTGCAAATATCCATATAAGTGAGGATGTGAGAATAAATAGTGAGAGTCAGGCTCTTGACCTGGAAAAAGGAGAGGATATACACAAACAAGAGAGTCAAGCTTTAGAAAGCTTGCAAAAAGGAGAGCAAGAGAAGTTGGGTGCCCAACCCCAGGCAAAAGGGGAGAGTGTGAACAAGGATGAGATCCTTGAACAAAATAACCGAGAGAAATTTTCAGCAAGTGCCTTTTTACAACCTGTTGAAACCAACTGACAAGAAGCTCAAGTTTCTTCTACTCCCTCCACAAATATCCAAATAGAAGAAACTGGGAATAGTTCAAGCACAGGGGATGCAGCATTAAACGTTATATCTGAGATGTCCAATGCAGACTTTGAAATATTATATGGTCTACAACAATGAAAAGACCACATTTGTGCATTGAAGACTAGGCTTGCAAATGAACCTGTGTCTGCATCACCTACAGAGGAAAATGTTGATGAATGGCTTGATGCCACATATTCTAACACTCTGGAGGAAGCAGCTGCCCATTTAAGGCAAGATTATGTGACCAATGTAGGGTCAACTACAGCTACACCATCAATTAAGGACATTCTTGAAGAAGTAACCAAGGTGGATAAGAAACATACAAAGTTTCACCACTTCTTGGTTACTGGCATAAATGGTGCAGTGAAGAAAATGGAGGAAATGACGGAGTTGGAGACAGACAAAATTAGAAGGTGCTATGAAGGACACTTGTCAAGGAGGACAATCACTGCAATTGATACTCTTATCAAAGACAAGTCCAAGACTGACAGTCGACTTCAAGCCCTAGAAGCAAACATCCATCTCCTGATCCAAAACAAGATCGAATGGAACAGCTACTGATACAGACAATTCCAAATCTGGCCACTTCCTCTACATCCAAAGATGCTGATGTCAAAAAGGGGGAGAGTGGTCCATCCAATATTCCTTTACAAAAGCAAAAGTCTAGTCCTGTCCCTGTCCTTGATGCAGAACTACAAGAAATGTTAGACAGGATCCTAAAGAAACATTTGGATCTTAAAGTATCAACAAAAGCAACAACAACAGAAGTATCTCCTTCTTCCTTTGCACAACCCCCAACATCAAAAGACGAAGGCAAGGGGGTAATGGTTGAGGAACCAAAGAAGCAAATCTCAACTCAACCAGGACAGCCCAAGCTATTGGGGGATGCCATGAAGACAGCTCACTTTCCCACTCCAGTTGAACTGATAGTGGATGGGAAAGTGGAGTTGGTCTATCCTCAAGAGCATAAACTGATAGAAGCTGATGCACTATTAGCTCAAAAACTTCAAGAAGAGGAGGACATGGCAGCAGAGATGGAGGAGGAGGAGGCAAAGAAAAAGAAAATCTCAACAAGGAAATCAAGTGCACAGAAAGCAGCCATAACCAAGAAGAAAAATAGAGAGATGGAAGAGGCTGAGAAGAAATCAAGAAGAAAACCTTTGGTCCAAGAATCTGCAAAGAAACCTGTGATCAAATCACTTATCAAGAAGCCTACTTCTCAAAATCCTCCAAAGTCAACCGAAACTGCCTTAGTGGCTGTGAGTGGACCAACAAAGCCATGAACAGTTCCATCAAGGAAGTCTTACAAGGTTGAAATGGCTAGTACTGAAGAAATCATCAAAGCCCTAAAGAAAAGTACAACGAAAATAAATATTATAAAGGGTAAAGATAACAAAAAACTCCTCCATGTTTTTTTAAAAGATGGAGAGTCTTTGAAATTTGAGAAGCCAACCTTGGAGGGACAAATCAAAGAGAACCTAGAGTGGTTGCTGACTGTTGTGCTTGAGACTACTGATCTGAACATGGGCTTTCGAAGCCAGATTCAGAAGGTGATAAAGGTGAAGCATAAGGTGGATACAGTGCCAGAAACTAATCCTAAACCTCTTGGATTATGGTATGAGAATTTCCATGGAGAGAAAGTCTTCTTCAACTACAACAGAGATATCAACAGTGTCAATAAGAGACATATTGAAAGTTTAATCAGTTTACTCAAGGATGCTGAAGAAGAAATTGAATTGGTTCTGAAAAAGTTATTGATAGATAGGCTGGAGTTGCTGAGAAAAAATAGGAGGTAAACTGTTGCGTTGGAAGGTATGTTGTTTATTGAAATAAGCTGTAATTTTTATTTTTGAAGCCAGACTTATAGGATTTAAACCTAAGTCTTGGTGGAAGCTGAACAACAGATCAAAGATCTTAGTTCAGAATACATTTGTAGTTAGCAATTCTTTATTCTTTTTCTAAGTAATTGTAAATTGAGTTTTGACATCATCATCAACCTTGAAATTATGCTTATCATTCTGATATTCATAATTAGGGGGAGATTGTTAGGTTTTGGAACATTTGATGATGATTGTCTTTAGATTACTTAGAGTACAAATGTATAGAAAGTGTTAATTAGTAACATTGAAGTTTTGTAGCCAGTAGTTATCTCTTTGTTTGTATTTCATTCATTCTTTGTAAGGAGATATAATTATTTTTTATTTGTAAGTAACTGCTGGAATGGAGTATCAAAGCTTCAACAAGTCAAAATGTGTAATTGATCCGTTGGAGTTTATAAAAAGGCTTGTCGGAGACTAGGAAAAACTTGTCAGAGACTAAAGATTTTATCTATCAGAGACTAGTTTTGCCTATCGGAGACTAAGGCTTACGTCATCAAAGACTAAGTCTAAAAGAGTCGAAGACTAAAGCTTACGTCATCGGAGACTAAGTTTAAAAGCATCAGAGACTAAGCTGACGTCATCAGAAACTAAGCCTTAAAGCATCGGAGACTAAATAACTCTATCGGAGACTACACAATCTAACGTCATCAGGGACTAAAAGATCAGAGACTAGTGATGACGTCACCAAAGACTAAAGATGAACCATCAGGGAAAAAGTATGTACAAGTGGGGGAACATAAAGACTTATTGCAGTAATATGTACATTAGAATTTATGTCCCCTGCCTGATCAACAGTGATTGTATCAATGAAAAATGAGTCAACCATTTGAGTGTGGTGACTATCAATCGCTGTGTCAAAGAGTGTTGGCTCATCCACGAATTGAGAAATTGGAGAATCTGATCTTATGACACTCAATGTTTGTGTCATAACATCTGAAGAAATTTGAGGAACAGAGAAAGAAGGAATTGGTGTAGAAGAGAGTGTTGGCTGAATTACTGATCGAGGAGGTGATTCATCAAAAGATGTTGTAGAAGAATGCTTATGACTCATGTTGATCTTATTGAGAAGCTTTTGAACTACAACACCTTAAGTGGTGTGTGCACTCACTGTGTTAGATATCTGCAAGTGGCTCTCAGAGACCCTGATGTTAGTTTCATCAGAGTCCATGGTCAGTGTATGTGCCTCACTCAACTGTGTCCCTGGTTGAGGACTGTTTTCAATAATTAATCCCTTTTGAGAGGAATTAGTTAGAAATATGTTTAATTCCTTATCAAAGGCAGTATCCTTTTGAGAGGATACGCCCTGGTCAGGCTGTTAGGAAACACTCATGGCTCCCTTCTTTTTCTTCATATGCCTATAGCCAATCACTCTCTCTCCTTGCTCCCCCTCAGTTAATGTGATAACTTCACTGGGTTTTCTTTTAATCCCAATAGTCTTTTGGGAGACTATGGGTTGGGCAATATAGAGTGGTTGTGTAGAAATGGGTTGTTCTACTTGGGTAGGCAGAGAAGTGGTTGTATTCTCTGCCATAGTAGATAAAGGTGAAGAATTTACAGGTTGGGAAGAAGAGGGTGAAGAATTTACTACCTATACCATATGCAGTGGAAGTGCAAATGGTTCGGCTATATAGGACTTCTTTATAATTTCTGCAAACAACTTTGTTTGCTTGTATGTCTGTACAGTTATATCATTTTCAAAAGAAAAATTAGTAATTTGATCCTTAATAATCATATACAAAAATCTAGCATAATAAACTTCTGATTTCCTAGAATTAAAATTACCTAATTTATTTACAAGGTCATCAAAAATTATTTTACCTATATTTATATTTACATTTCTAATCATTGCATATGCTATTTTGAGAGTTAAGGAGGTTATAACCTCAAAGTTAGAACACTTACCTGAAAACACCTTGGTGATGGTGTCGAAGAGATAAGAGATTTTTCGTTTCACGTTCACCCTCTTGAGGTCCTTGAACTTTAACACTACATTGGGAGCATCATTATAGCCCAGTTCCCTCAAGAAATAGAGCAGTTCAACGTCACTCGGTACCTCCACCATGTCCTGGGTAGGTAGCTCCAAAGCAGAATTAATTCTAGAAGAGGTTATTTTCCCTTTCTCAAAAGAAATTTTGAATGAGATTCCCTTAACCACATCAGCCTGTGTGGTGGAGTACATGAACTTTGCACTAGTCCAAAGTTGAAACAGTGCTTCCCCCGACATTTCTTCATCGGTAAAGATTGCTTGTCTATACTCTAAGTTGAGTAGATAGTTCATCATTGGTTTGAAGCAATCATTTACCTCGTTAATATTAGAGAAACCCACATAGTTAGTTGGTGAAACTATTAAGCTTCTTGGAATTTGTTGAGCGTTGCTGGGTGCCATCGATGCTTTGAAGGTTTGAAGTTCTAGGGTTTCTGTGAAAAAAGGAGAGAGAAAGAGAGAAAACTCGAGCAAATATCAGAGAAAGATTAAATGTTTTGAGGTGTTTTAGAACGTAGGAGAGATAAAGTATAAATACCCGCCTGTTGACATTTGAAAACTGCTCCTGAAAACACGTAATCAGGGAGTCATTTCAATTCTGTGATGACACGTCATCGGTGAGAGAAGTACAACCTGATGAGTTGTCATCACTTAACTGACCGTAATTCCTTGATGTAGTTAAAAACATTTTACCTTACCCTAATGCTCTTTGTATATACATACCCTGATACTGATTCAAAAGTCTGATGTCCTAATGCTGATTTCAAAACAAGATACCCTGACCCTGATGCGTGAGTTTGATACCCTAACCCTGATGCGCGAGTCTGATACCCTGACCATGATGCACCTTAACGGAGACCCTGACCCTGATACATTAGTAAAAGACAAACAAAACCAACCAAAAATATATAATATACAAGTATACATATACATATTTACAGTAAAAACATACATAATCACATATCTATTGATTTCATCAGAAACTTATTAAATGAGTTAGGAATACCAGAACTTAGGCATTTGACCCTGACCCTGATGTATAATTCACCATTCCCAGCTCTCCCATAAGATTGAAAAACATGGTTTCATCAAGAGCTTTGGTGAATATGTCTACTAGCTGCTGATTGGATGGTACAAACTGTAGTTCAATGGTTCCATTCACAACATGTTCTCTGATGAAATGATATCTGATTTTTATATGTTTGGTTCTGGAATGTTGTACAGGATTTTTAGCAATGGCAATGGCACTAGTGTTATCACACTTGATTGGAATCTTGATGAAGTTCAGGCCATAATCCATTAACTAATTTTTCATCCATAGAATTTGTGCACAGCAACTTCCAACTGCAATATATTCAGCTTCAGCAGTTGATGTTGAAATTGAGTGCTGCTTTTTGCTGAACCAAGATACAAGCCTTCCTCCTAGAAACTGACAGCTTCCTGTTGTACTTTTTTTGTCAATTCTGCATCCTCCAAAGTCAGCATCAGAATATCCTATCAATTCAAATCCAAACTCCTTGAGATACCAAAGTCCCAACTCTGTAGTGCCCTTGATATATCTCAAGATTCTTTTCATTGCAATGAGATGAGATTCCCTTGGGTCAGCTTGATATTTTGCACAAAAACATGTTGCAAACATTTTATCAAGCCTGCTTGCTGTTAGATACAACAAAGACCCAATCATTCCCTTATAAATCTTCAAATCAACATTCTTTCCATTCTTATCAAGGTCAATCTTGGTTGCAGTGGCCATTGGTGTCTTTGCTACTTTTGAGTCCTCCATATCAAATTTCTTGGGAAGTTCTTTGGCATATTTTGTCTGATGAATGTAAATTCCATCAGTAACTTGTTTGATTTGCAATCCCAAGAAATATGATAACTCACCCATCAAGCTCATTTCATACTTGTTTTGCATGAGTTTGGAGAACTTTTCACACAGTCTAGTGTTAGTGGATCCAAAGATAATATCATCAACATAAATTTGAACCAAAATCAGATGACCTTGGTGTTTTTATCTTTGACAGTGTGTCATACCAAGCTCTAGGAGCTTGCTTCAATCCATAAAGTGCCTTTTCTAACTTGAACACATGATTTGGAAATTTTGAACTCTCAAATCCTAGAGGTTGTTGGACATACACCTCCTGTTCCAGTTTCCCATTGAGAAAAGCACTTTTCACATCCATTTGATAAACTTTGAAATTTGAATGTGCTACATAGGCTAAGAAAATTCTTATAACCTCAAGTCTAGTTACTAGTGCAAAGGTCTCATCAAAGTCAATCCCTTCTTCTTGAAGATATCCTTTTGCAACCAGTCTTGCTTTGTTCCTTATAACAATGCCAACTTCATCCATCTTGTTCCTGAATACCCATTTAGTACCTATTATAATTCTGTCTTTGGGTTTAGGTACTAGTTTCCATACTTGATTTCTTTCAAATTGATTTAGCTCTTCTTGCATAGCCATTATCCAATCTGCATCTTCAATGGCTTCTTCAAATTTCTTTGGCTCAATTTGTGAAAAAAAGCAAGCGTACAGGCATTCATTAGATGTTCTTTTTCTGGTTTGCACTTTCTTGTTTGGGTCACCAATAATTAAGTCTTGTGAATGACTTCTGGCCCATTTGGGATTAGAGATGTATCTTGATGAGCTTGCTTGATTGACATCTCCTCCCTCTAAGTCTGTGCTCCCAGCTTCTGAAAACCCTCCCCCTAAATTAGTACTTAATTCAAGGTTCAAGTTATCCCCTGATGGTGCATGCCTTGATGAATGATCTCCTGATGGAGTATCCCCTGATCTGTTGTCCAGGAAATTGACTTTATCATAAGAAGGGGCTTCTATAGAATTTGGATTGACATCAGGAATAGATAAATTCTCCATTTGTCTGCACTCATCAGATTCGATCTCTTAATAATCAATCTCATCTTCATTTTCAAACCTGAGCTCTTCATGAAAACCAGGGTCTTCAAGTCCAGAAATCTCTTGATCATCAAAAGCTACATTTATAGACTCCATCACCACCTAAAGTCTTTTGTTGTAAACCCTGTAGGCCTTAGATGTCAGGGAGTAACCTAGGAAAATTTCTTCATCAGCCTTTGGATCAAATTTTCCCAAGTTCTCACCAAAGTTCCTTAAGATAAAGCATTTGCATCCAAAAACATGTAGGAACTTGATGTTTGGCTTTCTCCCTGTCATTAGCTCATATGGAGTCTTGTTGTGAGCCTTGTTGATTAATGACCTATTTTGAGTAAAGCAAGCAATGGAAATAGCTTCAGCCCAAAAATAGGTAGGAATCTTTGTCACTGCTAGCATTGTTCTAGCAGCTTCTATCAGGGTTCTGTTCTTCCTTTCCATTACACCATTCTGTTGAGGAGTCCTTGGGGCAGAAAGTGTATGATTGATGCCTTTCTCCACACAAAATCCATCAATAGCTGCATTCTTGAATTCAGTTTCATTGTCTGTCCTCAACATCCTAACCACTGATCCTGACTCAGTCTCCACTTTCTTGATGTGATCAATGATTTGCTGAGGAACTTCTGATTTTGCATTTTGAAACTTCACCTAAGTGTATCTGGTGTAGTCATTCACAATGACCATTGCAAATCCTTTCTTTGACACTGACATAATATTGACAGGGCCAAAAAAATCCATATGTAGCAATTGAATTGGATCTTTAATCATTGTGGCTTCCTTGCTGACAAAGGATGTTTTCCTTTGCTTCCCTTGTTGACAAGCTGAGCATAACCCTTCCTGAATAAACTCCATTTGGGGTAGCCCAATTACCTACTCTCTCTTCACTAAATCATTAATTGTCTTGAAGTTTAGGTGAGAGAGCTTCTTGTGCCATAACCTTCTTTCATCAAGGGTTGCCTTGCTATAGAAGTATGATTCTCCACTTACTGAATTAAAATCAACAACATAGAGATCTCCTTTTCTTATCCCTGACAAAACCAGCTTCCCATTATCCTCATTTGAGATCAAGCACTGATCCCCTTTAAAGGAAATGATGTAACCTTTGTCACATAGTTGACTTATGCTTAATAAATTGTGCTTAAGCCCATCAACCAGTGCTACATTTTCAAATAAGACATTCCCATTTGCTGCTTTGCCATAGCCAAGAGTCAGTCTTTTGTTGTTATCACCAAATGAAATCACTGGACCATCCTTCTCTTGAAATTATGTGAGCAGGGCTTTGTTTCCTGTCATGTGCCTTGAGCAGCCACTATCTAGAAACCAAATATGACTGTTTTTCACTTTTCCTTGTGAGCTACTACTATCAGTGGATGAGGCCATTAGGGCTAGGTTGACATATTCTTCAGCATCTTCTTCATCTGAGTCAGCCCAGTCCTTTCCCTTTGCAATATATGTTTTTCACTTCTTGTTTGCATTAAGAAGGTCAAAGTATTTCTTCTTGTAGTCCACTTCAGCTTCTTTGACTCTGGATTCACCATCTTTTGTGGCCTTGTGGCACTCATTAGCGAAGTGACCCATTTCGTTGCACTTGTAGCACTTTATTCTTAATTTGTCAATAAAGTTTTTAGTGCTACTAGACTTCCTTGCTGAAAATCTTTTGGATCCCGCAGGCTTTTGGAATTTCAGCTTGGAAAACCTTTTTGCAAGAAAGGCCATGGTTTCATCCAGCTCCTCTAACTCTTCAGGAGTATAATCATCTTCCTTGGAGTCAGCTTCGTTGTCCCCTTCAAGTTCAGCATCTCCTAGTTGCTGCTTCATCAAGACACTTGGTCTTGCTTCTAGTTTGTCCTTCTTGGCAGCCATTAGGGCTACAAATTTAAGCTTCCTAGCATCCCCTGACATTTCAGATCTTTGTTGAACCTCAAGTTCATATGTCTTTAGGGTGCCATAAAGCCTATCCAAGTCTAGGAGATTCATGTCCTCGGATTCCCTGATAGCCGTCGTCTTAAGATCCCATGATATGGGGAGGGCTCTCATGAACTTTCTGTTCACATCTTTATTTGCACATGCCTTCCCATATAATCTCAGGTCATTTACCAACCTATTAAATCTATCGAACATTTTAGTGAGTGTTTCACCACTTTTCATTGTGAACCACTTATACTGTTGTGTCAACAGCTGCAGTTTATTTTCCCTCACTTCCTCCGTACCATCACAAAGGATTTGAATAGTATCCCATATAGATTTAGATGTTGTAAGATTCATGATACTACTCAACATATCATCGTCTAAACCATTATACAGGATCCCTGTGACTTTGAGATCCTTTTTCACTCTCTCTTTCCTCGAGTGTCATTTCGTCAGTCGTCTTTGGGACTAATTTTTCAGGAACAGTGACTCCATTGACAACTTCTTGAGGAATGAGCTTCTTTGGGATGTGAGGGCCTTCTTCTAAGATTTGAAGATATTCATCATCGATTGCTCTGAGATGTATTGTCATGCGTTGTCTCCAGAAGAAGTATTTTCCCCTTTCCAACATGGGGACTTTACTGTTTCCACCTTTGTTGGTCATAGATAATGATCGATTTTAGCAAGTGAAATCTGCTAAGGGGCTCTGATACCAATTGTTATAACAATATAAGCTCAAATGTTTGTAGAAGGGGGGGGGGGGGGGGGGGGGGAGG
>CM025787.1:38762577-38811995 GCA_014636745.2 Centella asiatica
ACATAATAATCTAAAAGAAAATTAATATTTTACTCATATTGAAATTCATTAATACCATATATTATAGTGATTAAGTCAAAAATGTGATATATATATATATATAGATATATTATAATATATCATATAGCATCCTTGATTTTTCATCCTTAGATCTATCACTAGATCTCGGCTTCCTGCACTCATTGGCAAAGTGCCTTAACCCGTCACAATTGTAACATCTTATCTTTTTTAAGTCGAATGTGACTTTTTGACATTCACGTTTAGGGTTAGGTTTCCTTGACAATTTTCTTCCTTTCCTGCTGGCCGAACGCGTTAATTGAGTAAATTAAATTAAAGGCTCTGATACCAATTGTTTTCCCAGTGAGATAGCCGAGAACTTGTAGAGGGGGGGGTTTAATACAAGTTCTTTGAATTCTTTTCGATTACTTCGTCTTCAAGAAATTAATAATTACTTGGGGAAATAAAGAACAAGAACACGAATCAATTTATAAACAATTGCTTGTATTGATTTTAATAATTGAATACAAATTCTAACAATCACAACAATGTAATCATCAGCTTCTTTTCTATTATGTATAGGAAAAGATACAAACTATGAAAAACCTATACAGCTTTGAATTCCTATTCAAATTACAATCCTGTAAAACTAATTACAGCTTCTCTAAAAATATTTCTCAGTTTTCCTATTCTGAATCAATATTGATTCAGCTTCCTTATTCGAATCAAATACAATCTTTCCTTTTTGATTTGGAAGAGATTTTTGGTTAGTTTCCTTTCCAGCTACGTCTTCAATAATATCTTGCTTTACGTGGAAGACATTCCTTTTTAATTCAAACTCTGTATCTGTGACGACCCCAAAATCCCTTAATGGATCAGGGCTTCATCAAAAGAAGGAAAAGATAACCATACATCCATTCATAGCATAAATACTGAATAAGGGCAGTATTAGAAAATTATTACAACCCAAGAATAATACAATTACAGCGGAAGCTATTACATCATCTTTAATTTCAAACCCAAAATCAACACTACTTCTAATATATTCCTCCCTCCCTTCATATCTTCCTTCCTTCCTTCCTCAGTCTTAACAAAAGGATAAATAACTTAGTAGTTTATCAACTTTGCTTTTCCCTTATCAGAGGATTCAGCCTTAGCGTTATGTCCTACAAGACATTAAAATTCAACATGGGTGAGCGATTTACGCCCAGCAAGTATATACACATCGAAGAAGTATATAAGTAATTTAAAAGAATGTATCTGGAACATCGAAGGAAGTTCAAGTCTATTTATGAGGCTTGGTGAAGCAATGCCAAGGACTCGGAAACCTTCAAAGATCATTGAGGATTCACTGATGATACATGTTTTCCCAGTGAGATGTCGAGAACTTATAGAAGGGGGGATTGAATACAAGTTCTTTGAAAATTCTTCGATTACTTGTTCTTTAAGAAACTTAAATTTTTCTTGCGGAATAAAAAGAACAAGAACACAAATCTATTTATAAACAATTGCTTTATTGATTTACAATTGAATACAAATCCTAACAATCACAATAATGTAATCGTCAACTTCTTTTCTATTCTGTATAGGAAAAGATACAAAACTATGAAAAACCTATACAGCTTCTGAATTACAATTCTCTGTAAAACTAATTACAGCTTCTATGACAACTGAATTATAATTAACTCAGTTCCTATTCTGAATAAAATTCAGCTTCCTTATTCGAATCAAATACAATCTTTCCTTTTTGATAGGAACAGATTTCTGGTTAGTTTCCTTACCAGCTACGTCTTCAATAATATTTTACTTTACGTGGAAGACATTCCTTTTTTCAATTCGAACTCTGTATCTATCAGAGATTAATTCACAATTAGTCTCTGATGCTTCTTTTAGTCCCTGACGTATCTTTTAGTCTCTGGTACATTTAGTCCCTGATGACTCTTTTAGTCCCTGGTACGTTTAGTCCCTGATGACTTTTAGTCCCTGATGACGTCAGCTTGTGTAGTCTCCGATAGTGTTATTTAGTCTCTAACACATTAAGGCTTAGTCTCCGATGACGTCAGCTTAGTCTCTGATTCCTTTTTCTTTAATCTTTGATGACGTAAGCTTTTAGTCTCCGATAGAAAAACTAGTCTCTGACAGTTAAAACATTTTAGTCTCTGACCAGTTCTTCAAGTCTCCGATAAGCCTTTTTTGCAAACTCTAACAAATCAAATACACAACTTGACTTCTTGAAGCTTCAATACTCCATTCCACCAATTAATTACAAATAAAAAATAATCGTATCTCTTTACAAAGAATAAATGAATTATAAACAAAGAGATAACTACTGGCTACAAAACTTCAGTGTTACTAATTAACACTTTCTATACATTTGTATTCTAAGTAATCCAAAGACAATCATCATCAAATGTTCTAAAACCTAACAATACACTACATGTGACCCTCCTTGAAGAAAGACAAGTATACACCCGAGCATAACTTCCTCAAAATATCCATCGGGGGCTAAACCCGTGGATCTGCTAACCATACAGTACACAGCTGGCCAAACTGGACTGCATGATCCCTCTTGTGTGGACTACATAGTCACTTCTCATTCCTCTAGGTCAAGTGAAGAACACATCAGCACCTTTCCTTTCCTCTTGCCAACCATGTGGCATAACCCATTTAAGAGACATCATTCTCATTTATTTGCACAGATATAAGATTGTAACATAGCTGAAATTCAAAGCTCATTTATATCCATGCATCATCATTTATATCATGCTAGCAGAATTTAAAGCATAGCATGCTCATTCATTAAAAAAAACAATTTAAACCATAACTCAAGCCTTGCATGCATATCGAATCAAATGATAATGCGTTAACTGAAATAAACATCAGATTGAATGTATATACTTGCATCAACTTGCAATTAAACATAAGATTGTGAATATACTTGCCTCGGTCCTTTGCACTTAATCAAGTTTAATTTACTCGTGAGTGGAAAATTCTATAAGAATATACATATCACAAAATGAATTTAATATCTTGGTTAAAATATGAGAGAAAATGCACATGTGATGTCCTTAACTTTTAACGTCTCAATCTGATATAAAAGCTGTTGAGGTTAAGAAATCAATTAAAACATCTTGAAACAATTTAAGAAAATAATATTTTATAGTTTTAAAAACAAACTATGCATCAGGGAATTATTACACTTTAACTCATAGGAGACTACGGATGACGTCATCAGAGACTAAACTTAGTATGTCGGAGACTAAGGCTGACGTCATCAGAGACTAACATATTTGCCCACCAGAGACTAGGAATTTCCTCTATCGGAGACTAAGAAATCTCCTCCATCAGAGACTATGGATGACGTCATCAAGGACTGAACTTGGCCCATCGGAGACTAAGAAATGACGTCATCAAGGACTAGCAACTCATCAGGGACTGATGACGTCATCTTAATTCTATCGGAGACTAAGAGTGACGTCATCGGAGACTAACTTCTCATCAGAGACTAATGACGTCATCTTAACTCATCGGGGACTAATGATGACATCATCAGATACTACCTCATCTCATCAGAGACTAATGACGTCATCTTAACTCATCGGGGACTAATGACGACATCATCAGAGACTAACTCATCTCATCAGAGACTAATGACGTCATCTTAACTCATCGGGGACTAATGACGACATCATTAGAGACTAACTCATCTCATCAGAGACTAATCTACACGGTCAGAGACTAACTCAAACCCGTCGGAGACTAGGTTAAGGCCTATCTCCGATACAGGGTCGTCTTCCTCACTCCTCCATGGGTGGTGCTCTCAACCATAACCACACTTAGGTCAAAACTCATCATTCTCTTAGTGATACGTAACATTTCCTATGGTCTGCAGGCCATCCTAGACACTGTTTAGGGTTCAAACTCAGGTTGAAGAATACTCAAGCAGGGAGTTGCAACTACTGACAAAAGAATGTTTGGTAGCTAAAGGTTTGTCTACCAGGTGGTTGTCAACAATATTACACCCATCTTAGACAACTTTTGAAATAAATGACACTAACTCCGGGCGTTAAAATATACATTAAGTCGTACTTTTGGAAATAAATGAACAAGGTATTAAATGTGGTACGTATGACCGAACAAAAGTGTTAGAAATAGAGCAGGACTTCAATGAAATGCCCTTACCTCCTTGATGGCAAGAAGAGTTAAAAGCTCTAGTTGTTCTTTCCAAAAGACAGTTGTTTAGAGTAAGTTTGAATTTGAAGGTACACCGTATAGAAGTTTATGAAAGTGGGGCAAGGGTTGTACCAACGTGATATATAACACCTGATTAGCAACAAGGGTCGTCGAATTTATTTAATCTAAGCCGTTGGCTATGAAAAGAAAAGAAAAGAAGTGACTGATGAGAAAAAGGTTGGTTGCAACGGCTGCTAGTACCCATCGGTCGATTATCATAGCCCACTCTATGGTACAGATGGAGGCGATGCACATTAAATGCTACTGTCTCCCCGTAGTAGGTTTTAAAATAAAACGGGTATTGTAGCTAATCTTGTTCACACTTGGTGAGCCCTTTTTCCCCCGTGAACACACCCTCTCACAAGACAATTCTTGAATGCAATACCCCTTTAAAAACTTGAGCTTTAAAATACATTTAAAATCTTTTAGACATCACATTGCCATTGAATTTTTTTATAAGAAAGTATAATTTCATTATTTATAACCAATAAGGAAATAAACCTTCATGCAGAAAATAAAATAAAACTCATAATCAAAATTTCATTGAGATTTTTCGGGTTCTCACATCCTCCTCCCCTTAAAGAAGTTTCGTCCTTGAAACTTAGCTACTAAACAAATGGGGGTACTTGTCAACCATAGCACTTTCAAGCTCCCAAGTGGCTTCCTCCACACTATGATTCCTCCATAACACTTTTACAGAAGGAATTTTTTTATTTCTAAGCATTTTAACTTGTCGATCTAATATCTGGATAGGGACTTCTTCATATCTTAAATCCGGTTGCAGATCTATTGGTTGATAATCTATTATTCCTCTGTGGTCGTCTTTATAAGGACGCAACACTGATATATAAAATACATCATGCATATGGCCCAAAGCTGGTGGCAGTGCCAATTGATAGGCCACTTCACCAATCCTCCTCAATACCTCAAATGGTCCCACATAGCGGGGGCTTAACTTTCCTTTCTTGCCAAAACGCATTACGCCTTTCCAGGGTGACACTTTCAGTAATGCATAACTTCCAATTTCCAGGGTTTGGTCCTTCCGGTGTTGATCAGCATATTGCTTTTGTCTGTCTTGAGCCGCCCTCATTCTTGATCTGATCACCTTGATCGCTTCCTCAGTCTGTTGGACTATCTCTGGTCCAATTAACTTCCTTTCTCCCACTTCATTCCAGTAAAGGGGAGTTCTGCACTTTTGACCATACAGTGCTTCAAACGGCGCCATACCAATGCTGGCATGATAGCTATTATTGTAGGCAAATTCAATCAGTGGTAGATGGTTGTCCCAATGCCCTTTAAAATCGAGAACGCAAGCTCGTAACATATCTTCTAGGGTTTGAATAGTGCGTTCAGATTGACCATCAGTCTGGGGGTGATAGGCTGTACTCATGTCTAGCCTTGTCCCCAGCTTCAGCGGCCTAATTAGTCAGCTAACCAAGAATCTCTAACCACCCACAGTCTTTGATCCAAAGGAAGGTGGGGATAGGGAGCAAACAGATTGAGCCTCAGCTTCAGGTTGAATTTTTGCCTGCTCTGACCGAGATCTTTGGAATTCATTTTTGGGGGTTCCTGGTGACGGTCCCATTCAGAGGAAGGTTTCCCTAATGACTGATCAACCCAGGTTTGGCTACTTATGTATGGTCTTACCAATAACCCTTTCCAATAAAGGTAGAGGGCCTGCTATCTCTTCCAAAACCTTGAGGTAAACCTCGGATCTCGATCAGAGACGATGGAGACTGGCACTCCGTGTCGACTCACAATTTCCTTGACATATAACCTCACCATTTGATCCATCTTGTATGTATACTTTATAGCCAAAAAGTGCGCTGATTTGGTCAATCTATCGACTATTACCCAAATGGCATTCATCCCTCCAAGCGTGGTTGGTAAACCAACTACGAAGTCCATCGTGATAAATTCCCACTTCCACTCAGCAATTTCCAATGGTTGTAGCAGTCCACTTGGTTTTTGATGTTCTGCCTTAACTCTTTGGCACGTTAAGCATCTGCTTACCCACTCAGTTATCTCCCTCTTCATGTTGTGCCACCAAAAACTTTGCTTCAAATCCTGGTACATCTTCGTGCCTCCTAGATGAATAGAAAACCTTGAGTTGTGGGCTTCGTGCAAAAGCTTTTGTCTCAGTTCAATTTTCGCAGGAATCCATATTCGACCTTCATATCGTAAAAGTCCATCGTTATGCATGAGACATTTGCCTTTCTCTCCCTTAATTAATTTGTCCCTTTCTTCACAATGCTCTCCTTGTGCGACTTTAATGAGGTCATGCAATTAAGGCTGAGCCCAATCTCTTCTTCTATTTCCGTCCTCTGGGTAGTGGTAAGTGTATGCAGCTGTAGACGTTCGAATTCTTTTATGACATCTTCCTGGATGGTTATTACGTTCAGTCTTTCACGACGGCTGAGCGCGTCTGCAACCACATTTGCCTTCCCAAGGTGGTAGTTGATGGAGCAGTCATAATCATGAATCAACTCCAACCAACGCCTTTGTCGCAAGTTGAGTACTTTTTGGGTGAATATATACTTCAGACTCTTGTGGTCAGTATATATTTCGCACTTCTCACTATAAAGATAGTGCCTCCATATCTTCAACGCAAAGACGATAGCTGCCAGCTCTATGTCGTGCGTAGGATATCGTTTCTCGCAATCCTTTAGCTGTCTCGAGGCATAAGCAATAACCTTGCCATGCTGCATCAAAACTGCTCCAAGTCCTTGTTTTGACGCATCGCTGTAAATAAAGAAATTGCCCTTGTCATCCGGTAGGGTCAGGATAGGGGCTGTAGTTAACCTCGTCTTCAATTCCTAGAAACTCTTCTCACAAGCAGAAGTCCAATCAAATTTTACGCTCTTTCTCGTCAAGTTCGTCAAAGGCACAACTAATTTTGAGAAATCTTTAATAAACCTCCGGTAATAGCCTGCCAAACCTAAAAAACTCTTGACCGCCGTTGGATTTGTTGGCTGAGGCAACCCCATGATTGCTTCTATCTTACTGGGGTCCACTGTGACACCAGTTTCATTGATCACATGACCAAGGAACTTCACTTCTTTTAGCCAGAATTCATATTTAGAAAATTTGGCAAATAATTGCTCTCTCTTTAAAATCTACAGCACTGTCCTTAGGTGTTCCTCATGCTCTTCCGTCGTCTTCGAATATACAAGAATGTCATCAATGAAAACAATGATGAACTTATCCAAGAATGGTTTGAAAATGCGATTCATCAAGTCCATGAAAGTTGTTGGCGCGTTCGTCAATCCAAAAGACATCACCAAGAATTCATAATGGCCATAACGAGTTCGGAACGCCGTCTTCGGTATGTCCTCCTCTTTGATCTTTAATCGATGATACCCTGAGCGAAGCTCGATTTTTGAGAAGTACCTCCCTCCTCTGAGCTGGTCAAAAAGGTCATCTATCCTCGGCAAGGGGTATCTATTCTTGATTGTGACCTTGTTCAGTTCTCGATAATCAATACAGAGTCTCATCAATCCATCTTTCTTTCGAACGAATAACACTGGCGCTCCCCATGGTGAGACGCTTGGACTGATCAGTCCTCGTTCTAAGAGTTCTTGCAACTGTTTCATTAGTTCTTTTAGCTCAGATGGTGCCATGCGGTAAGGGGCCTTAGAGATTGGGGCGGTACCAGGGATTAAGTTGATTTCAAAATCCATTTCTCTATTTGGGGGTAATCCAGGCAACTCTTCTGGAAATACATCTGCAAACTCCCTTACAACAGGGAAATCCTCGATCTTAATTTCATCCCCGTTAGTATCATGCACATAAGCCAAGAAGGCTTCGCAACCCTTGCGAACCATTTTCTGTGCTTGGATCATGGTCAAGAATGGCGATGATTTCACCATCTTGGCTCCATGGAACCAAACCTTTGCCTTTTGGGGAGAGCGTAAGACTACACGCTTCTTCTTACAATCAATGTTGGCTTGGTATTTAAATAACCAGTCCATTCCCAATATTACATCAAATTCTCCCAAAGGAAAAGGAATAAGATCAACAAGGAATTCATGTTGATCTATCTTCAAGGTGCAATTACTGTAGACATGAGAAATGTTCACTACTTTGCGATTAGCAACGACTACCTCCAAGGGATTTGGTAGAAGCTCAGGCAATACTAGCATGCTACTAGCTAATCGTTCAGAAATAAAACTGCGAGTAGCACCCGAATCAAATAACAGAAAAGCAGGTATGGAGTTCACTAGTAGTGCACCTGTCACAACATCGTCAGAAGCCACAGCATCTTGCACCGTCATATTGTAAGTCCTTGCTTGTGGCCGCACGAGCACGGTATTGGCTCCTGTTAGCATTGGTCTGCCACTTTTCCTTTGAGGGCAATTAGGAGAAATGTGCCCTTCCTTTCCACATGTATAACATGTCCTTACCGCAGCAAGCGGTCTATTAAATTGTTGAGGCTGTTGTTGTTGTGATCTCCCTTGTGGCGACACGGCGGCAGGGTCCAACGTCGGGCAGTTTGAGGAGAAGTGTCCTGGTTGGCGACACTTGAAGCAAACGTCCTTCCCCCTCAAGCATGGAGTTGAGCCATGGTTCTTCCCACACTTTGAACATACAACAGTCCTCCTTGCAATGCCATCAGATGATTGCTCCCTCCACTTCCTCTTTCCACTATTGATCAAACTATTATTGTTGTTGCTTTCTTCTTCTTTCTTCACAATCACACCACCAAGGTTCTGGTGGTTTCCTTTATCATTTCCTTTCCTCTTCCCTTCCTTCTTGTTTTCTCGACTGTACTCATGTACTGCCTTATTGCTCCATTCAGCGATCCTCGCCTTTTCCACCACTGCATCAAAAGTTTCCAGCTGGAAAATTGCTACCTGCCTCAGAATCCATGGATTCAAGCCTTGCTCATATCTTCGGGCTTTCCTCCCTTCATCGCTCACCTGATGAGGAGCATACCTCATCAGTTCATTAAACCTTGCCTCATACTCGTCCACCGTCATGGACCCTTACTTCAGATTCAGAAATTTTAACTCCATTGCATTAGAGACACTGAGGGGTTAAAATTTCTCCCTGAATTTCTGGGTAAACAATTCCCAAATTATCACTGTATTGGTGTTCCTTGCGGTTTCCCTTTTTGTTAGCTCCATTCTTTTGGCGCCTTTCCACCAGTGGTTGGCTTCCTCCTTCAGCATGAAAGCCGCATACTTAGTCTTGCAATCTTCAGGCACATCTACTTAATCAAAGGCTTTCTCAATCTCCTCCAACCAATATTGTGCTGCAGTGGGTCCTCCTCTCCCATCAAAGGTCGGTGGGTTGATGCCGGTAAACTCTCGGATGCATGAACCACGGGTAGTAGGCCTTGGTGGTTGAGGTGGTGGTGGTGCTGGTTGGTTCGCAGCCACGACCTTGCGAATAATCTGAAGAAATTGAGCTAACGGGTTGTCGTTCGCATTCCCTGTAGCGTTAACGTTGGCGGAATTATTGTCATTAACAGGGGGTGGTGGTGGGACACGTGGGGGATTGCAGTTCATCCCCACCACTTCCTCCGAGTTGTCATCCTCTACGACAACTTCTTCAACATTTTCAGCTTGGTTTTCCCTTTCTAAACGGGCCAAATTTTCAGACCTTGACAATTCATTACGGAGATTCCTTCTCCCGGGTCTTCCTGGTCTCCTTCCTCTGGCCATAATCTAATAACATACAAAAGAGTTAAACATCCTCCTCAAAACATTCCATTCCTTACGTGGCTTAAGAATTTATAAATTGATAAGATGAAAAGCATTAAGCATCGCATAAGCATTGAGATACATCAAAATATTTATCATTCATGTACATAGGAGATTATCATAGACATCGCTCTCAAACATCCTTTAACCCGACACAAGTCAAAATACAATATCAGGGCAAAATACACCTGTGATAGTCGCAACTTCCTAACAAAGTTCAAAATATGCACAAAATAACTTCCACTTAAATTTCACATCAGCCTCTATAACTAATCCTCCTCATCTTCCGTGTCTAATGATCCTTCACGTTCCGACTCCCTTTCCCAATGTCGAGACTGCATACGTGTCTCTTCAATGCGGCACGCAAAGCGGTTGCTTCTTTGCTCCAAACACGCCACCGTGGGATTAGCTGTTGCAGCAACTACCATCTGTGCATGCATTTCTAGTGCCAGCCGATGGTATAGGCTTTGAGTCAACCAAAAAGAGGATTGCCATGCTGATGCTGCTGTGCGAAACCTGGTAATAGTGGCAGTCTGTCGTCGAACTGTCATGGTGCGAGCTGCCAGGCGATGGTGAACTTCTGCATCATACTCACGTACTAACCTATCATGGGATAGTACTGACACCCGAGGTAAAGGCGAGACGAGTCTAGAAGTATCCTGCCCTGCTGTAGGGGCATCATGCTCCATACCATGGTTACGGATAAAACGATGACATCGTACACTCTTCCGTGCTGTGTGACGAATGCGTGGTCCTCGACGAACGATAGAAGGTCCAACTTCTTGTGTTGGTGCTGGGGCAGGGCTGGGGCCTTCTTGCGTTGGAGATGGTTGGTGCCTGACGGGTAATGCAGGAGTGAACAACGGAGATTCTACACTAGGCTCCTCCTCGTCGGATGAGACATCGAAAACTGGGCTATCTACTTTACGAAAAAGCGCGAGGGATTTAGAGCGATCTCTGGCCATCTACCTGAAACAATCCAAGTCAGTATTTCTAAACTTCTCAATAAAACGCAACACAGCGATCAGTCAAAAAGGTGGTGCCTTAGTTTGCTCTATCATCACTAAGCAATCCTAATCTTATCTTGACTTTAGTAAAACTTTAAATTGGAACCCATTAACATGCCTTAGTACTTCCATTATAGCGTCAACTTCCCAAATTCCCTTTTCTTAAGGAATTTTGGGACTTAACGCAGTACTCCCTAATACTGGATGCAGCTTACGGGCAGTGTTTCATTACGAATCACTTCTGGCCATAACTGGGCTCTGATACCAACTGTGACGACCCCAAAATCCCTTAATGGATCAGGGCTTCGTCAAAAGAAGGAAAAGATAACCATACATCCATTCATAGCATAAATACTGAATAAGGGCAGTATTAGAAAATTATTACAACCCAAGAATAATACAATTACAGCGAAAGCTATTACATCATCTTTAATTTCAAACCCAAAATCAACACTACTTCTAATATCTTCCTCCCTCCCTTCATATCTTCCTTCCTTCCTTGCTCAGTCTTAACAAAAGGATAAATAACTTAGTAGTTTATCAACTTTGCTTTTCCCTTATCAGAGGGTTCAGCCTTAGCGTTCTGTCCTGTAAGACATTAAAATTCAACATGGGTGAGCGATTTACGCCCAGATTGTATTGTCACCTTCGACTTAAAAAAGATAAGATGTTACAATTGTGACGGGTTAAGGCACTTTGCCAATGAGTGCAGGAAGCCAAGATCTAGTGATAGATCTAGGGATGAAAAATAAAGGATGATATATGATATATTATAATATATATATATATATATATATATATATATATATATATCACATTTTTGAATTAATCACTATAATATATGGTATTAACGAATTTCAATATGAGTAAAATATTAATTTTCTTTTAGATTATTATGTAATATATTAATATAAATAGTATATTAAAAAAAATAATTCATTTGTGTCGGTCCTTTTAAAAGACCCGACGCAAATGTTGGTTTTATGCGTCGGTTTTTTAAATAAACTGACGCAAATACTCGATTTAAAAAATAAATAATTAACACATTTATATTTAATAGTTAATTATAATATAGTATAGTGTTTATATAATACAATAATGATTATCATACTACATGCTCATATATGGTATTAATGAATTTCAATATGAGTAACATATTAATTTTCTTTTATATTATTATGAAATATATTAATATAAATAGTATATTAAAATAAAAAATTAATTCATTTGCGTCAGTCCTTTTAAAAGACCCGACGCAAATGTTGGGTTTATGCGTCGGGTTTTTAAATGACCCGACGCAAATACCCGATTTAAAAAATAAATTATTAACACATTTATGCGTCAGGTTTTTAAAAGAACCGACGCAAATGTGTATAATTTTTTTATTTTATATTATTATTGGATTACGCGGCATATATTTTTCATTTGCCCCTCTTTTTATTGCCTTTTCATTTCCTTTGCGCGAGATAACATTTGTTTTGTCCTAAATCTTTAGAAGCTGCATACACTGCATATGAGCTACATACATTTCCATTTCAAGTTCTTAATCGAAAAAAGATACATTTCCATTTCAGTTTCTAGCGAATACACTGTAATCGGCTTCAGATTTGTTACAAGTGAAAGAGGTACATAATTTTTTTTCAACTTAACTGCGCGATTTACATTCTTTTTATGTTTTTTGTTTTAATACAATATTTTTTAAAGCCCCAAAGTGTGTCTTGTGATATATGTGTTCTATTTGTGTTTCTATATGTTCTATGTGTGTTTCTTTTGAATAGAAGCACTGCGATATACTATGTGTTTTGTTTGTGTGTCTTTTGTTTTTGTTGTTGGGATGCACTGTAATTTTTGGCAATATTTTTGCATTTTTTGTATGTTGTGTTACAAATTGGTACCTTCTCATTTTCTTGATGATTGAACAATACATACTGTGAGTTGGAAATTTTTTTCCGCCTAAGTTGCTTGTTGAAGCATTCTGTACTTCACTGTTGGGATGCACTGTAATTACAATGCACTACGAATGCACTGTAATAAATTTAATCCTAGTAAATATAATCCTATAAGATTTCCTATTGCACTGTAATTGCAAAGTTAACTCTGTAGTTTATTTTTAAATGTGATGTTTTTGACATTTTTTGTTCTACTTTGTAGTTTACAATTATCATGGACCACCGAAATTCGAGTGAGAGACCTACTAAAAAAATTAGAGGTCCAACATCTTGCAAAAAATTGAAAGAAAAGTCTGCAAATAAACAAGTGCAGAAAGTTATTGAGTTTGATGATAATCTTGGTGTTCCCATTGGAAGATATGCTACTGCATTCAAGTCGTACATAGGAGCAGTAGTTAGAGTTCAAGTTGACATTAATATTCAGAGTTGGCAAGAAGTCAGTGATGGACTAAAGGATGTGATTTGGGAAGATATTAAGGTATGAATTGAAAAGAATAATTAGTTGTTTTAACATATATTGCAGTTCAAATTTTATTACAAGTTACTTATATGCATGATTTAACTCAGACTGAGTGGAATATAACGGATGATGCGAGACGGAAGGACGTATTAAAATCTGCAGCGAAAATTTGGAGGGATTTCAAGTCAAGGTTAGTATGTCGATACTTGCGTGTAGACAAGGACCCTTGCGAGAAATATGACTTCATAACTCGAGAACAATGGGATAAATTCATTCATGATCATCAAAGTGAAAAATTTCAAGTATATTATTTTGATATTTATATTATTATTAGTTTTCAGATAATATTATGTTGAACAGGGACTGTTTACTCATATTATTGTTTTATTTTCTAACAGACTAAAAATGAGAAGGCATGTGAAAACCAGAAGTTTAATGAGTATCCACATTATCTGGGAAGACTTGGATATGCAGCGAAAAAATCTAAGTGGATGGTTGATGACCCTCTTGATTCTCTACCTTTGTCCGAATCAGTTAATTCAGAAATTGTATCAATAATTCGAACTGATCATAGTTACGATTGGATTCGGGCGAGAGTTAGGAAGAGGGATGAAGGTGCAGGTTATTATTTTCCCAAGGACGAGACTAGGGATGTTGTTCAAAAAATGGTAAGAGTATTTTGTTCATTTAAAAATATTTATATTTACAGTTATGCTTAAAATATTAATCGTTAAATTGATTTTGAAACAGGTGGAATGGAAAGACAAAGCCTTCGAAGGTTCGTGGACTCCTCATGGGCATGATGACATATTGTCACGTGCACTTGGAAAGAAGGAGCACGGCGGGCGTGTAAAAGTGGTTGGAGGAACAGTGTGCATGAAGGATGTATTCGGGACGGATAGAGGCAAGTTCCGTAAAGGCGTAATATCAATGGATGAGTTGTCTACGATAACTCAAGAAATTGAAACAAAAGGGGCCAATCGAATTGTGCAAACAGTACCAAACTCAAATGTATGAAATGGATATGAAATACAAAGACTAGATTGGTACACTGCAAAGTCAGCTTGCGGGCATCTTCAATCACATGAGCCGGATAGGAATGCCTATTCCCCAACAAACTCCAACAACTCCAACAACTAACGTGATTCAAAGTAGCTCCCACTCGGTGGATCCATTCTTTGAAATAAAGGTATACTTATTTTTACTCTTTTCTATGTCTTTCAATCATAAGTTATCATATGAGTGCCCTATATGATCCTAACTGAATTTTTTTTATATAATTAACATAGAAGCCAACTCCATGTCGTCTCTGTGTGATTGTTGAGACCAGCAAAGTGATTGTGGCTATTGGGACTATTTTTCCAACAAATGCGTCAGGTAATGTTGTTCATGGTCAACAAATGGGGCTAGACAATGTGAAAGTATCCATTGATAATGTTTTTTCTGAATTTCAACTCGTTCCCCTTCCCGTGCCTACTAATGAACATACAAGAGTAGGTGACATAACTGGTAGCTTTGTTCAGTGGCCTAAACAACTTGTAATGTTGGGGCAGGTAACAAATTTCAAATTAACATTATTAATTATAAATGATTGTTGTTAATTCATTTAATTCATGTAAATGTTATTGTTTAACTTTATATCTAATTAGGATCCCATCTTACAGGATAAGGGTAAAGAGTCTGGGTCTCCCCCCGCCAAAAATAACCAAGTTCGTAGTAGCAAAAGGTCGGCTACTGACGTGGATCAGAACTTGAGTCAAAAATATAAATATTTACATCAATTGATTATGGCGTTGCCTTCCTCAGACGACTTAATTTCAGTGCCATTAGATTATGATTCATGCATTAATGCTCCGAAGGAAGTTGAAGAATTGATATACGTCGCGAGCGAAGATATAATCAAATTCTGTAAAATGGAATGGTTGAATATAAGTGTCGTACAAGTTTTCATGAGGTGAGACTATAATTTTCATACATTCTCATTTATCTTTTTTTTTTATACAAGTTTATTTTATAAACTAACTAATTAGTAATTTGTATATTATATTTAAGGTACCTGAAGGAGATGACTAAGGGATCTAATGCCTTTGGATTCCTGTGTCCTCAAAAAGTGGGAAATGCAGTAAATGATCCAGATGGCACAAGTCGATACATTACGGCTATTTTTCTAGGTTGCCGGGGATCCAAATTCATCTTCGCGTTGTACTTCCAAAAGTAAGAACATAAAAATGGTGGGCTTAATTTATTCTAGCTAGCTTGCTCATTGATATAATTTAACATTGTTATTTAATTTGTAAAAATGTAGCGAGCATTGGATGTTGTTTCTTATATGTTGTGAGGAGAATGCAATATATGTGTTTGACTCATTGAAGAATGAAAGGAATATGCCAATCAAGACAACATTTGTAGTGTAAGTAAATTATATATTAATTCCTAAGTTATTAATATAAGTTAAACGCGTAAAACTCTTTTAACATATTTATTTACTCATATATACTACTATATAATTTTTTATGGCATTTCGATGCTATGTTGCTCAAGGTGGCAAGAAGAGAAATAATAAGTTGCATTGGTATACGACGCATGTTAAGGTAAAAAGTACTTGCTAACTTATCCAAACAAAGTTGAGTTTGTTGGTTCCTATAATATAATTTCTTATTAAATTTTTAATCAACTTGACTATTTATATAGTGTCCTCAACAACAAGGAAGTGTTGAATGCGGCTACTATGTCATGAGGTACATGTATGACATCGTCAAGTTACATCAACGGGCTCCATATACAAAATGGACTGAGGTATATTGTTTTTAATTATATGCATGCAATTAACTATTTCAATCTAATAACAAAGTACCTTGTATATTGGTTTTAATTATATGCTTAATTGTTTCTTTTTTATAATATTCTATAGGGTTTGAGTGCAAAAGAGTCATATACTCAATTTGATATAGATGAAATTAGAGACCTGTTTGCAGAATATTTTATGAGTTATTGTATGTGACCTTTGCATATTTGAACAGTTTGTAAATATTTCTGTTTTAAACAGTTTGTAAATTTGGATTTGTATATATTCCTGTTTTGCAAATATTGAAGTGGTTGAATTTTGTACTATTTTGGCTGGTTGTGGCATTAGAATGTATCCTTTTTAATGTACAGGTTGGATATTTTATTTTTAAAATGAAAATTTGAAAAAAAAAAAGAATCATTTGTGTCGGTTGTTTTAAAAGCACGATGCAAATAGATTAAATTATTTTTAAAATGAATTTTTATAAAACAATCATTTGCGTCGGGTTTAGTTAATAAATGACGCAAATGATACATAATTTGCGTCGGTTCTTTTAAAAGTGCAACGCATATATTTAATTTATTTTTAAAATGAATTTTATTCAACCAATCATTTGCATCGGTTATGGTGAAGAACCGAGGCAAATGACATCATAATTGCGTCGGTTCTTTTAAAAGTGCGACGCATATTTATTAATTTATTTTTAAAATGAATTTTTATAAACCAATCATTTACGTCGGTTCCCTTGAATAACCGACACAAATGACATACTATTTGCATCGTCTGTATAAAGGACTGACGCAAATAATCTTTTTTTGCGTCACATCTTTAACCGATGCATATGGTTATACATATTTGCGTCTCCTCGTAACCGACGCAAAATGTGTTAGTTAACCGACGCATATAATCAGTTTTGTACTAGTGTCACTTAATATATATTTTCTTTGTAAGTCATGTATACTTAACATTCTTATTTACCATTCTAAAAATTCTAAACTCACCTTATAACATTAGTTATTGGAGTGATAATTTTTTCTATATATACATTAAGTTAATATATATATATATATATATATATATATATATATATATATATATCAAACATAGAAGATGAGTTTAGACTGTAATTAAGACTAACTTATATAATTTTTAATGAATAATAACATACTAATCTAATAATAACTAATAATTATATATATAACTTATAAGTAATTGTTTTCCCAGTGAGACGCCGAGAACTTGTAGAAGGGGGGGTTGAATACAAGTTCTTTGAAATTTCTTTGAGTTACTTGTTCTATAAGAAATTAACTTTTCTTGCGGAATTTAAAGAACAAGAACACAAATCAATTTATAAACAATTGTTTTATTGATTTACAATCGAATACAAATCCTAACAATTACAATAATGTAATCGTCAGCTTCTTTTCTAATCTGTATAGGAAAAGATACAAAACTTATGAAAAACCTATACAGCTTCGAAGTTACAATTCTCTGTAAAAACTAATTACAGCTTCTATGACAACTAAATTATCATTAACTCAGTTCCTATTCTGAATAAGATTCAGCTTCCTTATTCGAATCAAATACAATCTTTCCTTTTTGATAGGAACAGATTTCTAGTTAGTTTCCTTACCAGCTACGTCTTCAATAATATTTTACTTTACGTGGAAGACATCCCTTTTTAATTCGAACTTTGTATCTTTCAGGAAATAAATCACGATTAGTCCTTGATGCTTCATCTTTAGTCTCTGGTGACGTCATTATTAGTCTCTGGTGCATTTAGTCCCTGATGACATCAGCTTGTATAGTCTCCGATAGAATTGTTTAGTCTCTAACGCGTTAAGGCTTAGTCTCTGATGACGTCAGCTTAGTCTCTGATGCTTTTAACTTTAGTCTCCGATGACATAAGCTTTAGTCTCTGACTCCTTTAGACTTAATCTTTGATGACTTAAGACTTAGTCTCCGATAGGCAAAATTAGTCTCCGACAGATAAAATCTTTTTAGTCCCTGACAAATTTTCCTAGTCTCCGACAAGCCTTTTGTAAATTCTAACAGATCAAATACACATCTTGACTTTCTGAAGCTTCGATACACAATTCCAGCAGTTACTTACAAATAAAAAATATTTATATCTCTTTACAAAGAATGAATAAATTACAAACAAAGAGATAACTGCTAGCTACAAAACTTCAGTGTTACTAATTAACACTTTCTATACATTTGTACTCTAAGTAATCTAAAGACGATCATCATCAAATGTTCTAAAACCTAATAGTAATATAAATTATTAAATTATTTTTATTGATATTATTTTATATAGATTAACTTACAAAATAATATTTATAACAAACAAAAAAGTAATTTAATGTTTAAAAAACTTGAGAAAATACGTTATTTTGTCAAAAGACTCAAAAGCCAAAACTATGTTGTTTTTATCGAGACTATGTCGTTTAGCGATCATACATTACTTCCTCCTTTACAAACCCTAAAATCTCACCATCTCTTTTAGTCTTTTTAGTTTTCATTTGTTGTCGACAGCCGCACATTTCAAAATTCGAATTTCAAGCTTTCACTCACGCTCTTAGCCTCTCTTTCACTATTTGCTTGTACTGTCATCCTTTGCAAACCACTTCTCTATTCTTTAGCATTCCTTCGCTGATCAAGATGATGTGTTCTCCCATTGGTTAGTGATTTCTGTTGTTTGATTTTTTAGATTGTAATATTTTTATTTTTGTTAATGTAAAAATTATGGAATCCCAAGAAGCAAGTGTGCAAATGTCTTTTGCTGATGAAATGAATGATGTGCTTGAATTGGATGACAAAGAACCCAAAGTAACAAATGATAAGTTTAAAGGAAAATGAACAAGAAAGACAACAAGCCAAGTCTAGAATTTTTTTGATATAATTCCTGCTGATAAGGACAACAAAAGGAAATGCAAATGCAAGAAATATGGAGTCGCGTATATTGCATATTCAAAATATAGAACTGGAAATATGAAGCGCATTTGGAAAATTGCCCAAGGAAAGATTCACACGATATTGGTTAGTTACTTTTATCTAAATCTCGTGGTCCTACAAAATTTGATCATGAAACTTTTAGGGATATGGTAACTACTACTATTATAAAGCATGATCTTCCTTTTCAATTTGTAGAATGGAGTGGGATTAAATCTTTGTTGTTATATCTTAGGGATGATCTGTATATTGTGATTAGAAATACATGTAAAGCTGATTGTTTGAAGATGTTTAAAAAAGAGAAGGATAGAATTAAATGTTTGATGAAGTCAACACCTGGTAGAATTAGTTTTACTTCAGATTGTTGGTCGTCTTTGACCACAGATGGCTATATATGTTTAACTTGTCATTTCATCGACAATGAATGGATATGGCACAAGAAGATTTTGAACTTTGGTTTTATGCCACCTCCTTATAATGGAATTGCACTATCTGAAAAAATTCATGCATTTTTAACTGATTGGGGAGTTGATTTGAGAGTCTTTTCACTTACTTTGGATAATGCATCTACTAATGATGTTTGTGTTGGTTTACTAAAAGCTGCATTGGTTGAAAAAAATGGGTTGTTATGTAAAGGTGAACATTTTCACATTCAGTGTTGTGCTCATATTTTGAATTTGGTAGTTCAAGATGGACTAAAAGAGGTTGATAGTTCAGTTATTAAGATTCGTGAAAGTGTCAAGTATGTGAAAGGTTCTCAAGCAAGAAAACAAAAATTTTTGGAATGTGTTAGTCATAGATCTCTTGATGCTAAAAAAGGTTTGAGACAAGATGTCCCTACTAGATGGAATTCTACATATATTATGCTTGAAAGTGCAATTTACTATCATCGTGCGTTTATGCATTTGGAATTTAGTGATTCAAATTACAAGCATTGTCCATCTAGAGATGAGTGGGAAAAAGTTGAGAATATTAGCAAATTTTTGGCATTGTTTTATGATAATTTATCTGTTTTTTCAGGCTCAAGATATCCTACTGCAAATCTGTATTTTCCTGCAGTTTTCACTACTTTGTTGGCTTTGAAAAAAGAATTAGATAGTGAAGTTGAGTATATTCAATCAATGGCAACCAAGATGTATAGAAAGTTTGCTAAGTATTGGGCTGATTTTAGTCATATTTTTTCACTAGCAATGATATTGGATCCTAGATACAAGTTGAGTTTTGTTGAATGGTGTTATAAGAAGATTTATGGTGATGGTCCTGATGGAGGAGTATCCAAATGTTTGAAGCTAAAAAATGTTTTATTTTCTCTTTATAATTCATATGTTAATGCTTTGGGTTCAAGTTCATTTGTCCAGACAACATCTTTATCACATGCCAACTCTTCTCGCTCTACAAGTTATTTGAATTCTTTGGAGCAAAATGTATTACAGGTATAGAGTTATAAATAATTGTTTGATTACAAGGTTATTCTTTTGCATAGTGATATATATTTGTTGTTAAGATCCTTAATTTTTTT
The DNA here is from genome assembly GCA_014636745.2 of Centella asiatica. Lineage (NCBI taxonomy): Eukaryota > Viridiplantae > Streptophyta > Magnoliopsida > Apiales > Apiaceae > Centella > Centella asiatica. The sequence continues at coordinate 38,783,188 of CM025787.1, forward strand.
TCTTTAGGAATTTGAAAGCTTTGAATATGAGGAAGCTCTTCCACAAAAATCTCAAGCTGAACTTTATTTAGATGAGCCAAAAGTTGGTAGAAAAAATGAATTAGATGCATTAACATATTGGAAGGCTAATCAATATAGATTTAATGAGGTGGCAGCAATGGCGAGAGATGTTCTTTGTGTTCCTATTTCAACTGTTGCATCTGAAAGTGCATTTAGCAATGGAGGAAGAATACTTGATCAGTATCGAAGTACATTAAAGCCCAATGTGGTGGAAGCTTTAATTTGTACTAAAGATTGGTTGTATGAAAATGAAGGTACTAACTTTTCTTTAATTTATTTTGTTATATATTTGTTGAGTAGATTGTAAAATACAAGAACTAATAGCATTTTATTTTTGTAGATTCACAAATGGCAAAAGAGGTGGAAGAGTTTATTGTCAATATTGTAGATTTGTAGATATGAATGTCAATATTTCACTTTGAATTTTTAAGACTTAGTACTCTTATTTTGGTCTTTTGGATGTGGAATTTGAATTACATATTTGTAAAAGTTTAATTCTGCAGTAATGTTAAGTTGGTTATTTAAGTAATAATGTTTAAACAGGTTATTCGTGTAGTAATGTGTAAACGGGTTATTCGGGTTATATGGGTTATTCGTGTTATCTGGGTCATTCGAGTTATTTGGGTTAACCGTGTTATTCGTGCCGTGTTACCCATTTAAAAATCGTGTCGTGTTTGGGTTGTAGGGTTTCGACAGATAAAACGCAATGGAAAAAAAATGATTTAAAACAAAAACGAAACCCTAACCCGAGGATCCATGCGAAACAATTTAATACAGATGGTTTAAGATTTTACCGATTAAACCTGCAGAATTCGAAGCTTTGATGAGGGTGTTGAACGTTTCTGAATCTTTAACATAATCCAACTGGACGGCGCCTCTACAGTATCCACAAAACCACCCCACGAATCATCTCATGATTCAAATCAAGGAGAATTGTAGTACTAGCTGTTGGATATGCTTCTCTCTTTCTCTCTCTTAACTCTAGTCTCTCTCTTATGAGTAACTAGGGTTTTTCAAAAAACGTATATCAGAGAGAACAACTCATATATCCTATATATAGTTATGTATAAAATAATTCCAAACCTTAATCTAATTAGGAGAATAAATTCCGAATTTTATATTTATTATATATTTTAATCAAGTCTCACTTAATTAATATATATGTCAAATAAATATATATTTGTATTTTCTTCCAAGGGACTCTAATATATATACATATTACATACATATAATTTAAAGTCATGATTTAAATAAAATCAATCTTATTAATATATTAAAATCACTAACATTTAAATTATATCTCCTTAATGAATGTTCTTAGTGTGCGACCTTGTAGGTTATTATTACGTTGGCAATAATTTTAAATCATATTATAAAATTATAAACAATGAGTGGCATCTAGTAATACATCATTGTTACCCAAATAATAATAAAGTCGTTGATTCGACGCAACCTTTTCGTGACCAATGTTTCAACGTAATTTAATCCTTTTAACCTTGATATCTAAGATTAAATTCAAGGCATGAATGTGTCGTCCTCTTCATAATTTAATCTCAGTTTTCTTGATCAATGAGTAGACTATATGAAACAAATCTCTATTTGAGCATGGTCATGCATTTCATAGTTTCACTCAATCAAGAGGCCTATAGATATCACCCCTAATTTATAGGAGGGTTAAATTTTATCTACATCATTCTCATATCTCACATAACTCATGATGCATTCAACAATCACATTTATCATCCACCCGGTTAAAGGTGACTTTTGGCAATGTCAAAACACATAACTCCTTATGTAGAAATGTCATGACTTCAGGTCGAAGGACCATTACATCATTGTCACTATGAGAATTACTTATGACACATAGCATAAGGCTCCATGTAGAATTCTCATGGTGGGTCTGTCCAGTACACTGTTCTCTAACATGGTACCTATGCATCAACTTAATATATCTTGTGTATATTTATGACCAATGAGATGTGGCCATCAGTCAATCCACATACTAGTTTCAATGTATTATTGTTGTCCCACTAACAATAATACTCGACTAGGGACATTTAAGAATAATGATATATATAACATACTTATATGATCTCATATTCAAGTCACATACTTGAATCCATATAATTAATATCATTCTTCTAAGGACATTTATTATGTTAACATTTATATAATGCAGTAAATAAAACATAATAAAAGAAATTATCATTTAACCAAAACATAACATAAATATAGTGTCACAATCATTACATAATTGACCACTAGGGCATACACTCCAACACGGGTTTCACATTTTGACCCATTTATTAATCGTGTCGTGTTCGTGTTATACTTAATTGTGTTGTTATAATGGGTCGACCCAACACGAACACGACTCACCAACCCATTTTGCCACCCCTAATCATGGAACAAAGTCGTGCGAGAAAAGTTCATTAAGATGTTCATGGCTCAGCAAACAAATAAATGGTGAGAATATTTCTAAGGCATTTTACACTAAAGAATAGAATCAAGGTTGTTCAATACCTAACTCAAGAAGCCAAAGCCAAAGTATGAGTTCTGTAAAGCGCCAAACTTAAATGAATAGCGCCAAAGTCACGTCAACGCTGAACTCTGAATGCTAGTGCCAAAGTCTCCCAATCGCTGGAGTCAAATGGAGCCAAGTTCATTCATCGACAATGTTGTCGGGAAATCTCCATGATCACTAAAGTCCAAAACAGAGTTGTAATATGCCAATGTGTGTCATCAGGGGATAGGCAACCCAGCACCAAACTTTGTTATTAGTGGATAAGCAACTCAGCGCCAAACGGTGCCATCACTGGATGAAAAGCTCAGCGCCAAAGTGTGCTCTATCAGTGGTTAAAGAACTTAGTGCCAAAGTGAATACCATCAGTGAATAATGAACTCAGCCCAAAGTCTTTAACCATCGCCAAGGTCCACGGATTTCGTTCACTAAAGTTTAAGGAAAAGTGACAGGACAGACACGTATCACAATAAAGAACGAATTTGGGGGGAAATTGGGGATTAGTGTTCTTAGAAAATGTCTTCTTTTTCGATTGAATCGCATACGTGACTTGTTACTGTGGATTAAAAACTAAAGCGCATTTCTTGGATGTTGAAGAACACAGAGAGAGAATTCATTACTTGTCCAAAACCGAAGGTAAATCTCTTCTGAATATATTTGCTCTTCTTACTTCCAAACTTGAAATTGCAATGGATTTCTTGAAATTTCATTCAATCCATTCTTCTTACTTCCAGGAGAGTGATAGTTGTTGCGGATTTTTTGAATTTATCAAACTTGAATTCTATGGTCGAGCTAAAGTTAAAGTCAAATAACATTGATTTGGAGGCTGAGATGTTGAATTTGAAGTTTGAGTTGCTGAAATCATTTGAGAAGATGTTGAACATAGCTAAGGAAGTACAGAGTTCCTGGTTTTTACTGCTGCACAAAGAAGATGATGCAGAATTTTGTTGTGAATGATGTCGATGATGTTGATTTTTCTAGTTGTTGATGATATTGACTATTGAAGGGTTTTACCCCATTTTGCTTGTAATCAAAGGTGTTGCTAATGAATGATTTTGGAACAAAATATCAAATGATGTCAAGTAGATTCATTAAGCTGAAGGCGTGTGCAAGTCACGTGGAGGGGTTTTAAGTTTTTTTTTGATAAAATGATGTACAAAATTCACGTCATTATTATTTTTTAAGAAATTACATGTCAGATAGCTAATTCAGAAAAAATTAACCATGGTTCGTAACTTAACATGCATATTGTCATTTTTGAAAGCTCGTATTAAAGTTTCATGGTATAATTGATAACAAATTAATTGGAGGGTATAATTGAAATCAAATGAAAAGTTAAAGGGTTATTTTGATCATTAAGTCCATCATACTTTTACCAGCGTTCTAAAAGGCGGGCTGGGCGACCCCCTAGGCATTGACAGCATCTCACAAGTATATATTTGTTTGTATTTTCGTCAATTTGAAATAGGGAAAAAAGAATATGAAGCATACTTTTAGTTAAACTTGACTAAAATCACTAATTAAAATGACGTAATTTAAAGTTTAAGAGTTTTTCTTAAAGTTTTTTATTTTCTATTTTAATAAATATTATACTTAAAAAAATATATATTACAGAATCAAAATAACGCCAAATTTAACAAAGGATAAAGTAGATTCCCTGCTCATTTTGAAATATTAAATCACTACTTCTTCTTACTCAAAGATGGTTCCAAATTGTCTTGGTCTTCGAGTTTAACTCATAGACTTGTATGACAAGGCTTGTTTCCACGAGTGGGCCCTAACTCACTCACACTCTCCCTGCATGACAAGTCCCCTTTTTATCTCTCGCGCTGTAAAAGCCCCATCTTCCCCTTCTTCTAAACAAGACCCCCTCTTCTCAACACCCTAATTTTTACACCAGATATTTTCGTCGTTCTTTGGGGAGGACCTTCATTAACCGTCTCGACTCTCTCGACAGGTGATTTTGCTTGCTTAAAGATTGATTATGCGTAGCCTGATTCGGTTTCTGTTATCTCTATTATATTTCACAAATCTTCCTGTTTGATTTTCGGATGAATTTGCTGTCAAATAGTTTATTTGGTCTAATTGTTTTGATATTTCGTTTACTTGTAATTCTGAATTTGTAAAAATTTCCATATCGCAGATCTCCATTTCCACAGCTATTCCAGTTCCATCCCCAGCCCCAGCGCTTCGTTTCAGCATGGCGACTAGTAAGTTACTCCACGAAAAGGGTTTTACTGGAATATGTTTGTTCTAGAACGTGAAATTCTTAATTTCAATTTTGATATGTAGTTGATTGATTTTGGTTCATGTAATGGTTAGATTTCAAAGTACAAAGTGAGTTCGGTTTTCAATATTAATGAACTAACAAATCCACCTCTGAGTTTATGTTTTAGGATTTCACATCCTAGAATCATAGATTGACCCTCTGCATAGTGAGTATGAAATAGTTTCGACAATTGTTTGCTGATGAATTGCTGATGAACAGGCGTTCTTGACAGGGTTGCAATTTGAGAATTCATGTGAAATTGGGGTGTTCTCTAAGCTTACCAATGCATATTGTTTGGTTGGAATCGGAGGTTCTGAGAACTTCTACAGGTTCATAAATAATTCTATCATTCGTTTTATTTTAGTATGTAATTTTGCTTTTGTATTGCTCTGTTAGGCTGCATAACATTCTACTGTAGGTAGGTAGTTAGGGTAGTAATGTCATTTCAATTTCCTTTTATTTGTCTTTTTACTTGTCTGTTATGGAGCATGTATCAGAGTCATGGAGGAAGGACAATACGAGGTAGTGCAGAACTAGGGCATTGCATATGCTGTGGGATATATAAATAGTAGAGAGTCATTTCTATTTCTTTTAAATCTGAATATGTATTGAGAATTATCCAGAACAGGAGACATGGTCCTCTCTCTGAGTTATCGTTGTTCTTCCTGCTTTATTTATTAATGAAAACTACTGAACTTCCCTCCCAAATCCTGTATTTGCTGTTGCATTGCTTTGTGAATCTGTTTTTGTCCATCTCCTTTCTTAATTTGCATTTCCTCGAGAAATGAAATTGTTTCCCTGTTTCAACCTGGAAACAACTTGGTTTAGATTTTTTTTTTTTTTTTTGGGAGGGTGGGTAGGGAGGCAAGAAACCTTGTTGATTAGCTCATTCCTTTTTATATCATGCACTAAATGATGTTTCATATTGCAGTGTTTTTGAGTCTGAGCTGGCTGGTGTGATCCCAGTCGTTAAGACATCTATTGGCGGGACTAGAATAATTGGAAGGCTTTGTGCTGGTGAGGGTTATGAAAATTGTTTTGGTCTTATATTAAAAGGGTATCTCGGCAAACCTTCGAAACATATTAGTGCAAACGATGTCTGATAAGATTGCTTACTTCCTTTTGCACAGGTAACAAAAATGGGCTCCTCTTGCCTCACACCACTACTGACCAAGGTACTACCACACCAGCCATCTATCTTTCTTGAGGCATGGGAAAATAAGTTTATAATTTCGATTTGCTCGAAGTCTCACCTCCTGCATGCAAGCCAACTCTTTCCTTTTATTTATATATCAAGTAAATAATACTTGTATTATTAGACAAACATATACATGTATGCTAGTTTACATAGGGTTTCTTTATAGAGGTTTATATATAGTGCTAAATCCTGCTGATGCATTAAGCATTTAGTTATTCATGTATAGAATTGGAAATTTGGTAGTTATTACGGCAGGTAGGTAGCAATAATGTAAATGGGGTATTCTAAGGTACTGTTTAATATCAGTGGTTAAGCTTGATCTGCTTATTGGTCTAGCATTAACATTTATTCTCTGGTTTTATATTTCAAAATTTGTGTCAGTGTTTTCTTCAGCAATTGGTCTAAATCTTAGTTGTGTATATGTGTGTGTGTTTTTGTATCTAATGAGCTTTCTTGAAGTAGCTCCCTCTTTCTCTTAACCATTAATACAATTATTGAGGTACATAATTGTTTGGCTGTTTCAGATGTAAAACTAGAGTTCATAGTTTACTCTTGTAGATTGGGTTTTTGACACGGTTGATGGCATTTGTGTATAAATGTTTATAATCTTTCTCATTTCCTTTTGAAGAACTTCAACATTTGAGGAACAGTCTACCTGATCAAGTTGTTGTTCAGTGTGTTGATGAGAGGTTATCTGCCCCGGGAAACTGCATAGCATGCAATGATCGTGTTGCACTTACCCATACCAATCTTGACAGGGTAAGCTCATAGATATTCTTTGAGAACTTCAACTTTCTTTATTGCTTTTGATTTCTTATCTGGATGGTGTTTAATTTAGAGAGATGTACCAGAGCTGTTTCACTTTTCACTTAAACTTTCGAGTATCTGAATCTTTTGTTAGGAGAAAATGATATTTGTATTACAAAGCTTTGACAGAAAATGTTATCACTAACTTTTAAGCAAGTATATAACAAATTGGTACTTTTTGGGATATTGTAGGTTACATGTTACATCAACTTTCTATGTTATGTTTTAGTATGTTTCACAAGATATGATAAACTAAGGACTAGGATACTTCAAAAAGATGACTGTTCCTTCAAAAATCTCAAGGTTTAACCCTTCCCTTGAGGTTTTATCCACTGCTTGTAGGACGTCAGTTCTGTGGAACTCTTGTTTCTGTGGCTGTTTGTAATATTTCATTATTGACGGAGGAAATTATTTAGTTGGATTTAAGTTCATGTATGCATTTGTTACATATTGCTCCTTAACAGCCGTTGCTTGGATGGTGGTGCTTTCTATCGTATAGATTGGTCTAGAATGATTGTTTTCTCTCTTTCGTCGGGAAACTGAGGAGTTGATTGCTGATGTCCTTGGTGTAGAAGTTTTCCGGCAGACAATTGCTGGTAACATTCTTGTGGGTAGCTATTGTGCATTCTCTAATAGAGGTGGCTTGGTAAGTAATGTTATATTATATTGTAATGGAGATGTAGAATGTTCTGAATTATTTCATAATCGTTTCGTGTAGATTCTATCCAATACTAAATGATCTAATCACAAAAAAGGAAAAGAAAAGGTAAATAGGCGTTTGGAATTAACCGATTGATAATTTAATAGATATATGTATATGGCGTCGATTATGTTGCGAGACAAAAGCATTGAAACTCCACTAAGTTTATATATATGTGTGTGTGTGTGTGTGATTAGAGATGCATGGAAGGATTTTGGTTGGTGGATCCCATCATAATTATTGATCAATTGATTGGCAAACACACTAGTATTAAAAAGGCATAACATATTAAATGAAAAGAATGCTACTACTTCATATATAACCTGAAGATGAGTGATTAAATTAATAGAGATTCACTTCTCCACTCGGTTTGCCACTTGAGATTTGAAAAGTAAACAATGATTTTTTAGAAATAAACCTTGGCGCCAATAGCCTATTAAGGTTCAGCCAATGAAATCTTTGTCTAGTGTGATTATATATAGATATATAGATAGAAAAATACATAAAAAATTTGATACAATTAACAAAACTATATATTATGCATTAGACAATTTATATTAGTAGTTTTATTTCAACATATAGAGAATTGATGTTATCTCTGTGTTTTACAAAAAGTTAATCACGGTTGCAGTTGTGGTTAAACTGAATACATACACACAACCACACACACATATACATACACACAAAAGACAAGATAATTGTCATTGACATCTGCTTGGCATACTGTATATATTAAAGGAAAATTATATGTCTGATTCATATTTAAAGAATGTTAGGTTGAGAATTCGAGTCTTGTTAGTCGTCCTTTTTAATGAGTAATCTGTAAGTACCACTGTAAACCTCAAAGAGGTCGGTGACATGTGACATGCCCAAAGTACCATTGTAAGTCCTCAAAGTCGGTGACAGGTGACATGCCCAAAGTACCATTCTAAGTCCTCAAAGAGGTCGGTGACATGCACTGACTCTGGACTAAGAGTCTCAAGTCTTACCTCACCTAAACTTTTTATAACAAAAAAAAAATAGTGTCAGTATTTTTCAAATTTATTGTTGTAAAGACAAATATAATGTTTAAGTACTTTTCTATTTCAGTTTCTGTTTACAAGTTTATTATCTTAATTTCAATATATACTAAGTGAGATTAATTTACCTTTTTATTTCGTTAGATTAATTACCTTTTTTATTTCGTTAGTGGTACATAGAGTGCTCAAAAGTAATTTAGATAATGAAATCAGAAAATTTATTATCATATCTAATAATACATTTTCAGATTGTTTTTTTATAGATTCAAACTAATTTCATTCATTAAAATTGAATTACAAGCAAAAAAGAAATTCTTTCAAAGCATACAAAATTTGATCACCTTACTGTCACGCCCTGCTAAACTTTTGTTTGACACCGACAGGCACTACGCGTCATCAAGTTAAATTCCTCAGGGGAGTTAAGGTGCCCATGTGATTTTTGGTTGCGGAACATTCCAGAACTTTCTGGAAGGGTCTAGAACGCTCTGTAAGGGTCTAGAACGCTCTAGAAGGATCTAGAACTTTCTGAAAGGGTCTAGAACGTTCTGGAAGGTTGTAGAACCTTATAGAACTATCTAGAATATTCTAGAACCGTATAGAAGTATCTAGAATATTCTAGAACCATGGTGAACTATCTAGAATATTCTAGAACTGTGTAGAATATTCTAGAACCATGTAGAAGTATCTAGAAGATTGGATACTTCAATAATTGTATAGAATATTCTAGAGATATCATGTAAATAGTAGGTCTAGAATATTCTGTTGTATACATATACTTAGAAGGATCTAGAATAGGCTAAATAAAGGGGAGTCTACAAGCTTCCTTAGTGGAGGGTGTGTAGAAGCTTCTTAGAGGAGATGATGCCTATAAATAGGGGGAACCTCCCTCATTTGGAATCATCCAAGGATCCAAGAATCCAAGAACCTCTAGGAACAAGTGTTCTAAAAGTTTTGTACTACTAAGTTCTCATCATTAAAGCTTTCTTTATACTTCCTTTAAGTGTTTGAGTGTCTTGTGTGCTTTACTTTCATTCTTTAGCTTGAGGCTAAAGTGAGGATCAAGGCTGACTTAGCAAGATTACAAGGGGTGACAAAGCGCTAAGTGCCGGCACGGTTGGAACTTAGAAGAGGGAAAATTCTAAGGCCGTGACAATTAGGTATCAAAGCACATGTTACGAAGGGTGTAATCTTGTGGGAGAAAGACACCATGTCGAACAACGCTGAGGAAGTCATCAACTCGGGGCTTGGCGAAAGGGGTAGGGACATCGTTCCAAGGCATGAGAAGAAGATCCGTGACCCAAGTAAGTCCCGACACTCTAACATTAGTGCACTAGAGGATAGAGTTACTATCCTTGAAGGGGGCTTTGAAGAAATGAGAGGGTGCCTAGAGCGCCTAGTGCATGACTTCGGAGCCCTCGAAAATCATATGCTTGGGCAGGTTGATAACATCAAAGAGGACGTTCAAGAGCTCCAAAATAATGATGTGATGAAGGAGGAACGGATCTCTAGCATGGAAACCAAGATGACCGACATGTTTGTGGCACTTCAATCGCAACTCTCGAAGATAGAAGTCGGCATCTTGGGAGGAGGCATGGCGACACGTGATGTGTCTAGGGATGATCTTCCTAAGCCCAAGTCATTCGAGGGGAAAAGGGATGCTAAGGAAGTTGAGAACTTCTTATGGGATCTGGAGCAATACTTCGAGGGCGCGGGCATCTCTGATGAAAATGCCAAGGTACGTACCGCTACTCGTTACCTCACCGATGTGGCTACTTTGTGGTGGCGTAGGAAGCATGCTGACATACAAAAGGGCGCATGCAAGATCGACACATGGGAGGACTTTAAAAGAGAACTTAAGCGCCAATTCTATCCTGAAAATGTCATATATGAGGCGCGGAAGAAAATGAGGGAACTTCGTCAGAAGACAACCATCAGGGAGTATGTCAAGGAGTTCACCACCCTCATGCTTCAAATTCCCAGCATGACTAGTGAGGATCTTCTTTTCTACTTCATGGACGGTTTGCAAAATTGGGCAAAGCAAGAGCTTCAACGCCGGAATGTAAATGATGTGGATGAAGCCATCACAGTTGCCGAATCATTAACGGAGTTCCAACGAGGTGAGTCCTCAAAACCTAAGCCACATTTTAAGGGTACTAATCATGTCATAGGTGGGGGAGAAAGGAGCTCGAAGGACTTATATACTAAGAAAGGTGACGCCAAGGCATCTTCGAGCCGAAAAGACTAAGGTCACAAAGAAAAGTTATGTGCCCAAGGGGGGCTGCTTTGTGTGCAAAGGACCACATCAAATGAAGGATTGTCCGAAGCTTGGTTCTCTTTCAGCTATGGTGGAGCAACAAGAGAGAACGATAGATCAAGCTTTTGATGCACACATTGAATCACTTCAACTTTTGAATGCACTTGAGGTAAAACCAATGCCACAACCACAAGGGAACAAGGGGTTCATGTATGTGGAAGCATTGGTAAATGGCAAGGTTGCCCATGTCATGGTGGACACAGGGGCAACTCATAATTTCATTACGAAAGACGAAGCCAAAAGGGTTGGCTTGACTATTTTAAGTGGGAGCGGTTCGCTAAAAACCGTCAATGCTAAAGCAAGACCACTAGATGGTGTCGCACGTGGCGTGGGGCTACGTATGGGCTCATGGACGAGTAAAGTGGATTTCTCCGTTGCTCCCATGGATGATTTTAAAATTGTACTTGACATGGAGTTTTTAAGGTGCGTTAATGCTATACCTATGCCTTATTATAACTCTATGTACATTATGGAAGAGGGTTCCACATGTATGGTGCCGGCTCTACAAGGCACCATGCCTACCAAGACATTATCAGCTATGCAACTTGCCAAGGGCATAAAGAGGGGCGAAGAGACGTACTTGGCGGTGGACAAAGTTGAGGATGACACCAAAGAGGACGTTAATGTCGACATTCCTCCCATTATTCAACATGTCTTAGAAGAAAACAAAGATGTTATGCCGCCTGAACTACCCAAAAGATTGTCACCTAGGAGGGAGGTGGATTATAAGATTGAATTGGAATCGAGCGCAAAACCACCAGCTATGGCGCCTTATAGGATGGCGCCACCTGAATTGGAGGAGCTAAGGAAGCAACTCACAAGTTTGCTTGATGCCGGGCAAATTAGGCCTTCAAAGGCACCTTATGGAGCGCCAGTGCTATTCCAAAAGAAAGCAGATGGGTCGCTAAGGCTTTGCATTGACTATAGGGTGCTCAACAAGGTAGCTATTAAAAATAAATAACCCATACCTTTGATTGTTGACTTGTTTGACAGGTTGGGGCGAGCCAACTACTTTACTAAGGTGGACTTAAGGTCGGGCTACTACCAAGTAAGGATTGCCGAAGGGGATGAGCCCAAGACCACATGTGTCACACGCTATGGCGCCTATGAGTGGTTGGTGATGCCTTTTGGCTTAACCAATGCCCCAGCCACATTTTGTACACTCATGAATGAGATCCTCTATCCATTCTTGGACAAGTTCGTGGTTGTCTACCTTGATGACATTGTGATATATAGTGACACCTTAGAAGAGCATGCCGAGCTCTTAAGGGTGGTGCTCAAGACATTGAGGGACAACGAGCTCTACATCAAAAAGGAGAAGTGCTCATTTGCCAAGGACGAAGTAGAATTCTTGGGACACGTCATCAAGGCAGGAACATTAAGGATGGACGCCAACAAGGTCAAGGCAATCAACGAATGGGAGCCGCCTACTAAAGTCACTGAGGTACGATTCTTTCTTGGTCTTATTAACTGCTATAGGCGGTTTATTAAGGGGTATTCAGCTCGAGCTGCACCGTTGACTGACCTTCTCAAGAAAGGCAAAGCATGGGAGTGGACTGACAAATGTCAACGCAGCTTTGAGACTCTAAAGAAGGCCATAACCAAGGAACCGGTCCTCACTCTTCCAGATTATACCAAGGAATTTGAGGTACACACCGATGCTTCCAATTTTGCCATTAGAGGAGTTCTTATGCAAGAAGGGCATCCGATTGCCTTCGAAAGTCGCAAGCTCAATGACACGGAGTGACGATACACGGTGCAAGAAAAGGAGATGACTGCCGTTGTACATTGCTTGCGCACGTGGAGGCATTATTTGCTTGACTCACACTTCTACATCAAGACCTATAATGTCGCCACTAGCTACTTCCAAACTCAAAAGAAACTCTCACCAAAACAAGCTAGGTGGCAAGACTTTTTGGCGGAGTTTGACTTCACCTTTGAGTATAAGCCGGGCAAGGCTAATGTTGTGGCGGATGCCCTAAGCCGCAAAGTCGAGTTAGTTGCCATGAGTCAAGCCAAATGCAACATAAAAGAGCGTATCAAAGAAGGGATGACACGACTCTATGGCTAAACAACTAATGGAAATGGCAAAAGAAGGAAAAACGAAAAGATTTTGGGTTGAAGACAACCTTCTCTATGTCAAAGGAGGCAAGATCTTTGTTCCTAGGTGGGACAACTTGAGGAGGACACTAATCAAGGAGTGCCATGATACAAAGTGGGCTGGTCACCCAGGGCAACGACGTACTTATGCACTCCTTGAAGCATCCTACTTTTGGCCTCAAATGTGGGACGATGTGGAGGCCTATGTGAGGACATGTCTTGTATGTCAACAAGACAAGGTGGAGAACAAGTAGCCAAGTGGGCTATTGGAGCCGCTTCCTATTCCATCTAGACCGTGGGAAAGCGTCTCTCTTGACTTTACCTTCGCCTTACCTAAGTCCGAGGGGTTCGGCTCCATCATGGTAGTGGTGGACAGATTTTCTAAGTATGAGACATTTATTCCGACCCCAATGGATTGCACTGCTGAGGAGGCAGCCCGTCTCTTCTTTAAGAATGTTGTTAAGCATTGGGGGCTGCCTAAAATCATTATTAGTGACCGCAACCCCCGTTTCAAAGGGCGCCTATGGACGGAGTTGTTCAAATACTTGGGGTCTGAGTTACATATCTTTACAAGCTTTCACCCCAAACTGACGGGCAAACGGAACGGGTGAATGCCTTACTTGAGTGCTACTTAAGGCACTTTGTGGGAGCAAACCAAAGAGATTGGGCCAAGTTGTTTGATGTGGCTCAATTTTCATATGACTTGCAAAGGAGTGAGGTAACAAATAAGAGCACTTTTGAGCTTACTACTGGGCGCCAACCTTTGACACCTCACTCCATTCTAAGTGAGCCTAGTGGAAGAAGTCCGGGCGCGCTACATATGGCTAAGTTGTGGGAAGAACAAACTGAAATGGCCCGAGCATACTTAACCAAGGCTGCCAAGAGGATGAAAAAGTGGGCCGATGCAAAGAGAGGGGCGATGGAATATCAAGTCGGAGACATAGTCATGGTTAAGCTTCTTCCAAAACAGTTCAAAGTCTTTCGCAGGGTGCACAAGGGTCTAGCGCGCAAGTACGAGGGACCGTTCGAGGTGGTGGAAAAAGTGGGCAAAGTGTCATACAAGTTAAAACTCCCACCAAACATGAAGATACATCCCGTCTTCCACGTGAGCATGCTTAAGCCATATCACAAGGATGTGGAAGACCCATCGAGGGGTGAGTCATCAAGGGCACCTCCACTGATGATAAAGTCTTTTGAGGAGGAGCTGGAAGAGGTGTTAGCTGATCGTGTAGTTAGACGTCGTGGGACGCCTCCAACTACTCAATACTTAGTAAGATGGAAAGGACTACCTGCAAGCGAAGCCTCATGGGAGAGTGAGCAAGACTTGTGGCAGTTCAGCAAGGTAATACATGACTACAAACAGTCGACGAGGACGTCTCCGGAATGGGTGTGGGTGGGGGAGAGTGTCACGCCCTGCTAAATTTTTGTTTGACACCGACAAGCACTACACGTCATCAAGCTAAATTCCTCAGGGGAGTTAAGGTGCCCATGTGATTTTTGGTTGCGGAACATTCCGGAACTTTCTGGAAGGGACTAGAACGCTCTGGAAGGTTCTAGATCCTTATAGAACTATCTAGAATATTCTAGAACCATGGGGAACTATCTAGAATATTTAGAACCATGTAGAAGTATTTAGAAGATTGGATACTTCAATAATTGTATAAAATATTCTAGAGATATCATGTAAATAGTAGGTCTAGAATATTCCGTTGTATACTTAGAAGGATCTAGAATAAGCTAAATAAAGGGGAGTCTATAAGCTTCTTTAGTGGAGGGTGTGTAGAAGCTTCTTATAGGAGGTGATGCCTATAAATAGGGGAACCTCCCTCATTTGGAATCATCCAAGAATCCAAGAACCTCTAGGAACAAGTGTTCTAAAAGCTTTGTACTACTAAGCTCTCATCAATAAAGCTTTTTTTATACTTCCTCTAAGTGTTTGAGTGTCTTATGTGCTTTACTTTCATTCTTTAGCTTGAGGCTAAAGTGAGGATTAAGGCTGACTTAGCAAGATCACAAGGGGTAACAAAGCGTTAAGTGCCGACACAGTTGGAACTTAGAAGAGGGAAAATTCTAAGGCCGTGACATAACGCTCATAAAAATAATAAGAACTAACATATTAAAGACAATATATTATCTCAAAACAAACTAACAAAGTATATGCTCAACCATAGAACCATAATTAGAGAAGACATGTTTTGATTCACCATCAAAGACGATTAGCCAAAGAAAAAATTTGTAAAGTCTCCAAAAGCTAACTAAGTTCCAACTTCAAGTCCATGTTGGAAGAATCCAAAGAAAGAGGCCTCGCAAATACGAAAAATTATTCTTAAAAAAAGAGAAAAAATAATCCCATAAAAAAGAAATTTTATTAATAGAACTAAATATTAAGACAAAAGAAAATCTTGGGGAGAATTTTCTCTATAGAGGCTAAATTTTGGCATAGAGAAAAAAGAAGAGAGGCACATCTTCGGATTATTAAGCTTGTAAAACTAGTAAAACTATTAGGTACGAGGATAATGTTCTCCAATAAAATTACATCGATAGGTTAACCTAATACAGTAATAAAATCTTAACTTTCACGTTTGATAAGTTTGGAGTATTTAGAGATTATTATTGTGAATTACATGAAAATTCTAGTGAAATAATACTTTTGTTATTTACTGGCAGACAAATCTTGATTATTTAATTTTAACATAATCATAATTTGAATTATAAGATTTTGTCAAAGTCTCGAGTTAATATATTCTAATATCGGAGTATAACCTTTTCTTTTCTCGTAGAACGGAGGATACTCTGATAGAGTTTTACTTTTTTTTTCAAAAAATAAATAAATTGAAAAACAAAAGTAAAAGTCATGTAAATTAATAAAATGGATCTAGTCAATTGGGCTCAAGTAGAAAGAATTCACAAGAAGCAGCTAATCAGAGTGCTGGACTTGTCATCGTTAGGCTTCTTTCGTGTGGTTTGGTAAAAAATATTTTCGTGCAATACAATTACTTTTTAACCCTTCCTATAAAGTTTATGTTATCATTGTTATTATGTTTATATTACAATGTTGTCATGTGCAACGTTACTATTTATTTAACAAAATTACAACGTAGATAATAACATGATAACATAAATTGTACATGAAGAGTTTAAACATATTCAAACTGGATTATAATACTTTTCATAAGATCAGACGGGCCGATAATTTTCTGCTATCGTTATAGGACAAACAAGAGCAATTATGGGCCGAACCATAATAGACCCGACTCAATCCGATTGCTGCATACGGTTTCTCTTCCCCAATTTTTCTATCAGCAATTCGGAGTCAATCAAGACGGAAGGACGGACAGAGATTTCGCCATCGTCTCTTCAACTCTAGATTATTTGATCTGAGAAGGTATCTACCAATATTTACTTAATTGAATCCCTTATCAGATTTTACATATACTAGAACCCTAGTTCCTAGCTACAACTCTATGTATAACATTAACATTGCAATTTTTCGCATTTTCACGTTTCATGATGATTTTATTGTTAATTACTTTGATAAGCTTACCTAAGTAGTGTTAGTCCATCTGTTTCTAGAATCCCTTTCATTTTTTGAGCAATAAAGAATATAAGAAAAGCAACTTTATATATATGAATTTGTTTTTGTTTACTGTTCTGATGATGTTATTGGTCACTGAATTCTGTATGTTCAAAGCTGAAATTTTACTCTGCTAATTTTCTGCAACATTCCTCTGTCAGTAAGAAAGGTGACTTCAGGTTACCAAATGCACAAATTAATTTTCTTCCTTTTGTCATGTAAATTGAAGCTGTATAACCCTGCTTCACAATATTTAATGCAGTTAGAATATATACTTGAAGTACCTATTAGCAATATCACATTGATATCTTTCAGCAAATCTGTTGTTACTGCTATTAGTTGTTTCTCTCTTCTTATTATGGATTCTACATCTTTCAGTGCTGATGAATTGAACCTTTTTGGGCATACATTGAAATTTTTAACTTGCTATAAGTAATGGATACAAAATCTTTGGCAAAATCAAAGAGAGCACATTCTCAACATCATAGTAAAAAGCACCATCCAAAGCAAACATCGAAGGCTCCTGCATCTGGCTCTGTAGGACCTACCAGCTCTCAGAAGCCATCCTCGAACCAAATCAGAAAGAAATCCCACAATAATCGAGGTTCAAAGGCACTTCCCTCAAATTGGGATCGATATGAGGATGAATATGATTCAGATTCAGAAATTCCTTCCCAAGGTAGAACGAGTCAACTAACTGATATTGTGCCAAAAAGTAAAGGGGCAGATTATGCTCACTTAATATCAGAGGCAAAGTCCCAAGCTCAAACAAGTTACTTGGCAGAGAGTTTTCCTTCCTTTGATGATGTTTTCACTGGTGGGTTATTTTTCAGATTTAAGTATTTATTATTTAAGATTTTTTTTGGTTACATTAATTTAAGAATTCATAAGATTATATTTGTTTCTATCGTTCACAGTGAATATATGGATGGATTTTTATTTCTTCGGGATGTCTCTATTCTGAAGTTTTATATAGCTATATATGAGTGTGCGCGTATGTATATGCTTATCTTTATAACATGATTTTTGTTGTTCAATAATCAATAGTATGATATTTATTTCTGTCGCTACTTATGAACCATGATGAACATTTGCCAAATTTCGTCAAAGCCTATGTTTGGTACCATAAACTTTTTGAACTTCATGTAATATTTGTAAAATGTTGTCCCCTCTTTTCTTGTTTGCTGCCTATGTCCTTTCTTTCATCGGTTCATAAAATTTTCATGAATTATAGTTGTTACCTGGATAAGGTTAGGAGTTTATATGGTTTGCCAACAGGAATGTTAACAACATGCTCTCATGTAAAATACAGTTGGAATTACGTAGTAATTGCTTGAGAAAAACTTCCACAAACTAGTTAGTGATTACAAGGAAAATGTTAATATTGAATCATGCACTTATTTGGAGCTAGAAGATCATATTGTGATCTTTGACTCTGTGAGTAATTTTCTAGCTAGTGACTTTTCAGTTGGGTACTTAGAATAAAGCCTAAAAATATTCAACTTACAGGACTTTGTAAGAAAGAGTTATTTTCCTTTACAATAAAAAAGTTTGAAGTAAATCGTTTGTTTGGCATTAAATTTTTTAGGATGTTGCTAAAATCCATTCTATTCATAGGTAATTGAGAATCTATATCACAATGTCATGTGCTTTACGTAAAAGATTTGACTCCAAATTGACTTGATGTTTGCTTAGACTTTGACCAGGGAGTAGTTTCTTTGCTCTCCGTCAGAGGACAAAGCATTTTATCATGGATTGAAGATGATAATTTTCTAGTGGAGGATAAAGC
Organism: Centella asiatica; assembly: GCA_014636745.2. Taxonomy (NCBI): domain Eukaryota; kingdom Viridiplantae; phylum Streptophyta; class Magnoliopsida; order Apiales; family Apiaceae; genus Centella; species Centella asiatica. The sequence goes on from CM025787.1 coordinate 38,801,539, forward strand.
AACTGGAGGTCAAGAGGTAGGTCAATGCTTCTTCATAATATGTATGTACAGTGACGCACACACGCATAACCGCGCGTACACAATTTATGGGCATACAAAGTCAAAAATCAAATGTCGAACTCTTGGATTTAATGCAAAATTGTCTTTTTTTGCATATTATCTATTAACATATGTGATTGTGTGTAGTCTTTGACTGCCAACCTACTTCTTCCCCTTTATGCCCTTCATGGGTTGTCATTCATATACTGCCAAAAATTTACATCTGCAATCTTTTGCTCTCTCTTCAAGATTAGAGTTGTAGTTCGTTTATCATACATGTGTTAAATTTGCACTAGGCTGGTCGATTATTATGCATCACAAATTTCCTTAGGAATGAAGATGGATTAAACAGGATTATTGCATGCAAAACCTCCATACACCTCGGCCTTAGCTAAGGGGTCTGGAGCAAATCGTTTGAGTGTCCCAGCTAGTTATCTCCAGCTTTTGTATTCTTACGATATCACTGTTTATTTGCTCTACATGCTTATTATTCACATTGAGTGAAATATGCACTTTCCTAAATTTTAAAAGGTTCATTACCAGAACTATACCTGTTGTTTAACTCCCTAGATGACATTGCATGATTAGTAAAATAGGAACTGAGAGGAAGTTGGTAATTGTTAACAAAATTTTTGAAGGTATAGCCATTTCCTTATCATCCGTGGCCTTGCATCGGTTAAGTCCAGAACTTCCTCCTGTTTTCAGTCTGGTTTCGGAAAAAACAAAGCTGTTTCAAGAGTCAGGATACACTATAATCTATGCCCATATGTTCACTGTCTTAGGTTGGAGATGAGGGATATTCACTGATGCAGGACAAGAGTAAGAAACAATGGGAAATAACTAAATTAACAATGAAAAGATAAACTAGGGAGGCTCGACTGCGGAGGAACCTCTACCCGTAGGGTTTCCCAACCGCAGAAGGGAGAAAAGTCATTGATCACAACCAATAATAGGGAAAACTCTCAATTAATAATAATCCAAAGTCTAATTACAAAGTATTACATATTTTTTTTATTTATAGGAACAAACCCTATTATTAAAACCACTAAGCTCATTGGGCCTAATACTATAAAATACTAAAATACTAAATTGCTTATTATTAGTAATAGTAAATACTACCAATAATAACTAATTATATTAATCTCCACAATAATAAAATCTCTACATATATAAAGAAACTGGCTCCTTTGATCTTTGCTCGCGTTCCCCATCATTCACCTCTAGGAGATATACTTCAAGTTGTGTGAGAATTTTATTGAATCGTAGTTTATTGTAATACTGGTAATAAAATAGAAGTGATTCAGATAATAAAATATCTATCAACTGGTAGCCTTCGACTGCAATTTTATAATAAAGTGATGCGCTCAAATTTTGTTATTCTTAATTTAGTCAACTTAATCTTTTTTATGTTCTTTGCTATTGTATTGGTTTATGGTTTATGATTTGGGTGACTTAAGCTTAACGCTTAATGTTTTTCATCCTTACAACCAGCACTTATCGTTTGCTCCCATTTCTTTTCACTCACTTCAAAGTTTCATTGTAGTGACATTCTTCATCATTATCTTCTCAAAATTGTAGGCATCATTTCTTTCATTGGATTTGAATGCTCTAGCAGAACAACTTTCAAAAGTAGATATATCACAAAGGCTATTCGTTGAAGCAGATATATTACCAGAGCTGGTAATGATGTTTCCTGTTTTTGACTTTTATTTTCCTTCTGTTTATGAACGACACCAATATAAGTGAGCCATGAACAATAAAGAAGCTTCTATCTTGCATTTATCTGGGTCATTCTTTGTAGCTTGCAAGGTTCTTCTTCTTTTTGTTCTGACATGAAAATTGTTTTTCTGTGTATTATGGGGAAGTAGCTCTTAATTTTATCGTGAATTTTTTTTTTGGGCTTGCTTTTTAACATGGAACGCAGCCACACCTGAATTAGTTAATGAAGTGATTAGCTAGAAGAATTCTGATGATTGTAGAGTACTAGAGTCTGGAAAATAAATAGTTATTCAAGTTTCCACATTAATGCACTTACGTAGATTTGCACTTCTAGAATGTGCTTCAACCTGAGTAGGAATACTTGGTCATTGAGGTCACTCCGCGCGTCCATTATCAACTGATTTGATATTTAAGGAAGAGGTCTAACACCGTAATATAGTCTAATCTGTAAAAGAACAGTATCCTTTTGTGGTATGAAAGATTTTTTTAGTTCGAGCTTTGTCAGATTGTGTCAACTGCAGATCAAGGACATAGATTTAAATTCTTAACAAGACTAAAATTATCTTTATTTGATTTAGATGATCAACTGATCTTTTTGGATTTTCTTGTCTCTTTGGGGTTGTATCTTAAAGTCTTGGTGGGGTTAGGTGTCTTTGAGTAGCTTTATTCCCTCTTTAATTTATTCATATCTGCTAAATAGTTCGTGTTGTATGTCAAAGTACAATGAAGAATTGCAAGCAAGCTTCCATGAGGGATCTTCTTCCAAGGATAAAATTACATTTCCAAGAGAAGCATCTAAGGGAGGTTCTGAATTATGTGATGAAACTAAGCAAACTGATCCACTTAAAAATGAAGATAAGGTTCTTCATGACCTTGTTATCACTGGGACCAATGCCATCGGTGATTCAGACAAAGATGAACAATCGAAATCCAAAAGAACTGATGAGAGCTTCATTCCGCTGATGCCAGAGTCCAGAACTCAGCTCAGTGTAAGCTCTTCCGCAGTCCAGAATAGATTTGAGGCAGCTGATGCAGAAGCAGAGCTCGACATGCTCCTTGACTCATTTAGTGAGCCAACTATTCTTAAATCTGCTGTTTCAGAAGAGGAGCCTAGTTGCAGATCTAATATGCTACAGCCTGTCGCTTCAACTTCAGCATCAGTAGAAAGTTCATCAGATCGATTGGTTTCCTCACATATGAAAACGAGTTCAGAACTATCTAATTTTGCGTTGACTGCTGATCTAGATGATACATTAGACAAATTACTAGAAGAAACATCCAATCAGATCAGCCAAAACATTTCATCGCTGCCCCCTGAGGTAAAGGCTGCCTCTCATAAGGTTCTGTCTTCCCCTTCCCCTGGACCTGCTTCCAAGTCAAAAGTACTGGATGACTTCGATTCTTGGTTAGATACAATTTAATCATCTCTGTGCTAATTTATTGCTGGAGCAGCCACAATATCTCAACTTATTATTTGCGTTTTTCTTAAGTTAAAGTTCACAACGTTGTGCTAATTCTCCAATTCTGTCTTACTTACATAGAATAATGGCAACTTAAATTAAGCATAAATGAGTGAATACCAGTGTAAACTATTTGCATTTTATATATTTTTGTCAGATTAGATGGACCAGTAGAAGAACCTAGTTTCTTAACATAAAGATGGTTTTGTTTGGATAACATAAAACTGTAGCTAGTTCGCGCGTGCGCACGCTCATATAACTGTGTTTGATATATACCGAGTGGCCAAATGGAAATCGTTATCTAACTAATTTATTACGGAGTGTCATATTTTTTAAGTTGAGTTGGGATGTTTGGGCTGTATTTGCGTATGATTGAAGTTGTGACATCTGACAGGGACGTCATACGTATATTATATATGATTTAAAACGTCAAACCTTTCTAACATCATTATTAGTTTTCATTTATATTTTTAGATGTATATTTGAATAAATTGTGGAAAAGAGTAAAAGGATCCTTGGGGAGATTTTCTGTGAAGGCAGAACCCTCCTATACAAGTTAATGGCGATGGGTTCAAATAATGTTTATTGTTATTATATTTCTAGAAAATAAGTTTTAATAAAAAGACATTGCCAACTTCATTTTTGGGGTGCATGGCAGCAACTTTAGACGGGTTGTATGTGATCAGTTGGATCTTACTGGAGTCGCCTTTTTTTAAATTGATGATAATTTTATTTTATTTTTTGTTTTGAAAGACGGTGTATTTTCGTTGGATACTATCAAGAAACTTGCCTATTACATTAGTTGGGGGAAAAGATAAGTACACGGGTCTTTGCCAATGTTGAATCGCCGTTGAGTTAATTAAATGAGTTTGAGTTCGAGTTGAGTTAATTATTTAAAAGCTAAATAAGTGAATTCCAAGCAGTTAAGAGTTTTAAAAGCTACAAGGGGGAGATGTCGAGAAGATGCAATTTCTTGGTTTGACCTTGCTTTGAAAGATCAATAGAAGCAGAAATTACCAAGTAATTGCTAAAAAAAGAAAGGTAAATTGATAAAACTAAAAGTCTAAAAAGGAAAAAGAAAAAAAAATGTTGGCGAGAGATGAATCCATTCTTTCCCGATGAGTACACCATCGGAATATGTATATTGACAGAGTAATAATAAGGATACATATGCTATGCTGAGAAAAATTCTTGGAAATGTTCACCATCGTAGCAAAATCACATTGTTTTCCTTGATATATGTCCTTGATCAGTTCCACACATGTTTTTCTTGAGATATACCAGTACAGATAAGGATCAAGAAAATTGTATATTAAGAAGGGTGATAGAACACTCGAGTGGTAGAATTAGAGAAAGTCAAAAAAAGATAATTAAAAAAAACTTGTTCTACTGATAATGAAAGCCACAAAGCGCGAGCCTGTTTTAGTACAGGAATCAATTCTTGTTAAATCAGGAGGCAAGAATAATAATTAAATAAATAAATAGAGAAGATATTGTGTATATTTTGAATTTACTTGAAACATTACACCCAAGGTATCTAGTTTAGAATACCAAGTTTGTTGCCCCCAGAAGAATATATATATATATATATATATATATACACATATCTTTTTAACCAGATTATCAAACTCAACATAGTTCCATTCTTGTTAGAATACATAGATTCATTCCTATTAGAATACATAGATCTATTCTAATTAGGATACTATATTGGCCCATACACCTTTCAGCTTTTTGTTCACATATAATATTAATTAATAAAGTATAATTAATATTTATCAAATTATTATTATTAATATATTTTGAACATATTATTCAACAATCTCCTCTTATGTTCTAAATATATAATAATAATAATAACTAACCATATATGAACACACAATACCAAAGTATTATGAAATCAAATTCAAATAAAATCATCCATACATGTCTGAACCAAACCAAATCCAAGTATTTAGCTTTTGAAACAAAAACAAATTCAACAAATGAATAAGTCTTCACGTAGGAAAATAATATCCGAATAAAATAAACAGAACAATGATAAAATTCGGAGATTCAGTTACGCCAACAAATTCTACTCGTTTAGTAGATCATCATCTTTCATAGAGTAATCCACTTGATCTCCTCCAGTTCCATCATTTTCTGCAATTGACAATTTAACACAAAAAATTTCAAATGAGACACTTCTCAAAAATGAATTCAAATCCGTTTTGCCAATTAGTATAAGTATCTAGTTCAACAAATATGAACATAGTACAAATCACAAAGATGATGCAAGTATCTAGTTCAAATAAATGAAACATAGTACCACAAAAAAATAGTTTAACGTAAAAGTATCTATTTCAATACTAAAGAACTTAGTATCAATCACATAATAAAACTATTAAGCATCACCAACAAGTTTCCAACACATAGAACTTGTTCTATTATGATTTCTCTCATTTAAAAATAAGAACCACACATGCCTCTTTTTGGAATGTTATAATTTCATACCCAACATAATTTCTTTAGACTCTATTATTAAATTAGTTGATAGGTCCAAAAATCTATCAGCTGCACTATCTTCTACACATCCTAGAAAAATACACATAGTTGTTCTAGGTCCCACTTTTCTTAGGGTCAGGTATCCTAACATAAGCAATACAATCCCAAGTCTTAAGATGTTCAAAATTATACGATCTTTTATGCCATATTTCATGAGGAGTTGTAGAGAGACTAGAGTGAGGTAACTTATTTAGAATATGATTAGAATACAAGACTGCTTCACCCCAATAATAAGAAGGCATGCTAGAAGACAACAATAGAGAATTTAACATTTTTGTTAGAGTTCGGTTCTTTCGTTCAGCTACACCATTCAACTGAGGTGCAAAAGGGGCAGTCTTTTCAAGGATTATGCCATTTGACGCACAATATTCCTTAAATTCAGCTAATCTATATTCTCCTCCTCTGTCCGATCTTAGTCTTTTAATTTTAAGATTCAATTGATTTTCAACTCTACTTTTAAACTCCTTAAACTTATCAAAGACCTCATCTTTAGACTTTAACAAATAAATAAAAGAGTATCAACTCAAGAAGTTGTGTACTCCTAGAAACTGAACGAAAAGGTTTTCTAGTAATCTTAGTTTGAGCACACACCTCACATATGTCAAATATTATAGATTTATTAAGTGGCAAATTATGAGTTTTAGCAAGAGATTCCAATTTGTGATAGTTAACATGTCCCAATCTATAATGCAACGTTTTAGGATCAAGTAATCTAGAGGAAACCTGATTAATCATGTCATTTGCTAAACTCAACCTAAACATGCCATCAATTGGATATGCACATCCAAAATAATAAGAGTTAACAGATAAAGTTACTCTACCACTAGTGAAAGTTATAGACATGCCAACATCACATAACATACTAATAGAAATTAAATTCTTAGTTAATGCAGGCACAAACTTTACATTTTTCAAAATTAAACACTTACCTGATGAAGGAGCCAAGCTAGCAGTACCATTATGTAACACATCCACTGATTTTCCATCAGCCACTGTAACTGTCTCTTGTACCTGATTCACGTTAGTAATAAGTTTCTTGTTTGTGCAAACGTGACAAGTTGCTCCAGAATCTAACCACCATTCTGGAGTAGATCTGACATTTTCATTACCAACCATTCCAATAAAGTTGGTAGGCTTAGTCTGTTTAGTCACAATATTTACATTCTCCTTTGGTGTATTAGATTTATTCCTCTTTGGACGGTTGCATTCAGATGCATAGTGACCCCAAGTATCGCAGTTAAAGCATCTAACACGTTTCTTATTTTCTCTTAATTTTCTTATCAACTTGCAATTCATTGGGTTCACTTTTAGTAGTTTTCTGCTTATGCTTTTTGAACTTAGACATAAATTTGGGTCAATTAATCATGTTAGCAGCTGCCTCTTGCTGTCTAACAGACTCCTCATTACATCTAGCTCTACTTTCATCTTCGATTCGTATAAATCGTTTTAAGCTAGATAGACTCACTTGCATCTTTTCATGATACATATCAGTTTTAAATTTTGTCCATGAATTTGGTAATTTAAAAATAATTGCACCAGACAAAAACTTCTCACAAACAGGAATATTTTCATTATTTAGTTTAGTCACTAAATTTTCAAGATCAGTTACCTGAGGCAGCATGGGTTTGTCGTCATGGAATTTGAAGGCCATGAATTTGTCAACGAGGTGAGACTTTGACATCTCCTCCTCCTTCTTGAATTGCGCTTTAAGGCTATCCCAGATTTGTTTTGCAGTTTTCATCTTGTTATATGTCTCCGCCAAACGATCCGACAGACAATTCAGCAAATAATCTTTGCAAAAATCATCATCGTATTTCCATTGTGCTTCTTCTACATAACATTCACATCCCGCAAAATCTGACAGGATTGTGTAGTGAACCTCCAATCACTTCAGATAAAGTAGCACATTTCTTTTCCAAGCATCGAAACAGTCCTAGAAAAATTCTCTAATTTTACCAATTCCAAATTCATACCCTTTCTGGAATCCATGGACAACTTTAGAAAAGAATTAAAAATTCGGTTGATTTAGCTAATCTGGATCTAGTTACGTTTAACCAAATACTTTAAATCCAAACAAGCAGCGAACACCAAATTCTTCAAATCAGATGCTTTAGTCAAAATTGTATAACTATAAAACAAAGAGCAGAACTTCAAATCAGATGCTACGACTCCTGTTTGTTTTCTTCAACTGCTGGCCTATAAATAAACCTGCTGCCGAGATGCTAAACCTGCTGCTGAGATAAAGCAAAACCTGTTGCCTGCTATGCCGTAGAAAGTTTTCTTCGATCACTGCTGGCCTACTTCTGTTACTGTAGAAAAAAAGAAAAACAGCAGCAGCAACAAAACACGAAGCACAATTAATATCAATTTGCAATCTGCTCTAAAACTCCTTGATTTTTTTAGCAAATCAAATTCTCATAGAGATGCTTTCTTGACTATTTCAGTAACGTAGGACTCAACTTTGATCGCAGAAGGTGATGATGACTAGGGCAACGAAGAAAAAAAAAATAATGCTTCAAGATTGTTAAATCAGGAGGCAAGAACAATAATTAAATAAATAAATAGAGAGGATACTGTGTATATTTTGGATTTGCTTGAAGCATTATACCCAATGTATCTAGTTTGGAATACCAAGTTTGTTGCCCCTAGAAGGATATATATACATATCCTTTTGACCAGGTTATCAAACTCAACATAGTTTTATTCCTGTTAGAATACATAGATCCATTCCTATTAGGATACATAGATCTATTCTAATTAGGATACTATATTGGCCCATGCACCTTTAAGCTTTTTGTTCACATATAATATTAATTAATAAAGTATAATTAATATTTATCAAATTATTATTATTAATATATTTTGAACATATTATCCAACAATTCTCCAGTAATATGTGTAGCCATAACTCGATCCAATCCTTCGAACAACCGGCCACCGATGAACACTGTCGGAAACTAGAACTGATTAACATCATTGTCGTCGTCGTGATCGATCATTTGTAGCTCACGGGTAACATCCTTCTCACTGTGTTCATCAATCTCGTAGACAATTGGATTAACGCCTAAACCCTGAAGCAAACACTTGACGACGTGGATCATGCAGCACCCTTGTCTGCCGAAGACTGTGACTGGATTCTCCGATACCATGTGTCTCATTTCATCATCTTTGATGCTTGCTCCTTCGGTAATTACTGGATTTGTGGTCTTTGTATCTTTGTGTTTCATTGGAAATGATGATGTCCATGTCTTGTAAGGAAGTGCTTCCTGCATTTTGCTCGCCCTGTAGCTTTTACTCTGTATATGTATGTATACTAGAGAGAGAGCGCTTTGTAGCTAATTTAAGTCGAGGAGTTACATGTGTATGATAAAATGTGTATTCAGTTCCAATAATCCCTTGATGACAAGCCTTGATGTTGATTTAATCAATACTTCTAGATCCTCTGATAACAAACCATGATGTAGATTTGATCAGTATTTCAGTATCCATTGATGACAAGTCCTAATATATACTTGATCAGTGTTTCAGTATCCATTGATGACAAACACTGATGTAGACTTGATTAGTACTTAATGATCCCTTGATATAAAGTTCTAATGTTGACCACTGATGTTATCCATTGATGTAGTGTATACGCTATCCCCTGATGGTCAGACTATTCCTTAACGGTTTCCCCTGACTGTCAAGATATCCTATGATAATTTCCCCTGACTGTCAAGATATCTCTTGATGGTTTCCCCTGATGATCAAGATATCCCCTGATAGTTTCCCTCTGACGGTCAAGATATCCCCCTATGGGTTTTTTTACACTAACATATTTGATAACTGATACTTTGCTGGCTTTATTTTGAATGTCTGATGTGCGTAATACTTGATTTCTTAAGTACTATCAGACTTTTCTTAACACTATAAACTCCTTGAGATATTCATAGATGACTTGCCTAGTGCCTTGCCTATTATTTCCTGATGGACTAAGTTATCCATCAATGAATATTTGTTCGTGCAAATATACTAAGATTTTGACAATAACCTTGAGTATTTACAAGTGCACAATTATTATGAGAAATACGAAGTAAATACATCATCATCATCATCATTTAGATCTTACAAGATACCGTTTAAAGAAGTCGTCGTGTTATTCCGTCTGCCTTATCAAATAAGCCATTTTAAAAGCTTTTTTTTTTTTAAATCTCAATATATAAATCATTCACATTTTTTTAGAAAGAATTTAATGATTATTTCCTAAGCATCTTCAATAATATTGAATAAAAATTATTCATTTAATAGAGAGAATAAAAACTAAATAGATTTATCAAATTTGAATTTATTTAATTAATTAAATATTTATATTTGAATTTAAATATAAATTTAATTATTTGTTTAATATTTTACCTTAAACATTTGAATTAATGTATTTTATTATTTTGTCAAATTTTAATCCATTCAACTTCATTTTGATGACTCACTGTATTAAAATAAAATTGAGTCATTTAAGAGATAAGTGGTAGACTAAACAAACGGTTTGAACGATACAATATCTGAACACCCTAATAAAAAAAAGATATTCATAGTTAAACAAACACAACTTTACTTTTCTTGTGAATTAAAAAAATATAAAATTATTTTTAACATTATATACAAATTTAACATAATAATAATAATAATAATAATAATAATAATAATAATAATAATAAT
>CM025787.1:38812005-38836136 GCA_014636745.2 Centella asiatica
ATAATAATAATAATAATAATAATAATAATAATAATAATAATAATAATAATAATAATAATAATAATAATAATAATAATAATAATAATGAATATTTATACATTGTTAAAAAAGTTATTTAGAGAATCTGATGAAGGTGTCGGCTTTAATAGTGGAATTGTTTGCTTAATTTAAGATGGAGAAAGGAAAGGGATTGGAGATTGATTTTGGGCGTCCTTTCAATTTTCTTCCATCCTTCCTTCCATCCGCTGGACCTTTCCAAAAACAAAATCCCCCCCAAACTAAAATTTCGCAAATACTACTTTACTTTTTTCCCTCTCGATATATATTATTCTTCTCCTATCCCGAAATCTAGAAGAAATAGAGTAATTTTGAACTTGTCTGTCTCCCTCCTTCCACCACCGCCACGACCACCGGTTTCACCAGAAAACGGAATGGGCGGCGGCATTAGATATTGGAATAAAAGAGTAATTAGGAATATCGGTCGGATAGTAGCAGTGGTACGTAAAAGCACTCGTCGTCGTCGTCATTAGCAAATACTCTGATTTATTTCTATTTTCTATTAATTTTTGCTACTCTACTATTTTATACATGTATGTATGCATAACTCCCCTGTTTATTATACTCCTCATTGTGAAAATCTGATGTCTATTCTGAGTCTAGAATACGACAACAAGAAAAAAAAGAACTTTTGAGAAAGGTTTATGGTTTTGTGCTTTTCTATATGTATGTATGTGTGTATAACTCGTATGTGTGTTTTTGTTTGTTTGTGTATATATTAAAAACAGAATGTTGGACCAGCAAGAAAGGGGATGCTACTTCGAATGCCTGTTACAAGTAACGCTCGCCGTTTACGTCTACAAGCCAATGTGAGATCACAATATAGGAACTTGTTTCGAAAGGAAGTTGTTGTGCAAAAGATCAAAAGTTTCTCTCATATTATCCCAAATAATTTAACTCAAAATCAAACTCAACCACCACCACCAACAACAACACCGATAATGCCTTGTTCTATCGACAAGGATCTGCCTCAAACTCGACCAACAACAACAACAACGATAATGCCTTGTTCTATCGACAATGATCTGCCTCCTCCTCCTGCTGCTGTGTCAAACAACAAATCTGAGATGGTAATGCCTCCTTCGATCAACAAGGACCTCATGCTTAAGGAACTACAACTATTTTTGGAACAAGTTGCTTTGGAAAAGAAAATGCTTGAGCTTGATTTACATTTTTTGCGTATTACATCCAGTTCCATCAAGTAAGCTCGCTCACACTTTTCTTCTTGCGGCTTTTGGGGAATAACCTGACCTGACCTACTCTTGTTCTGTATTATTCCAGTTTTTCTTTGGCATTGTGGAAATAATTCAAATTTTGTTGCTAGTACAAATTCAGTTTATCTTAAAAATGTGTGCCCAAATGCTCTACATTTCTCTGCAACGGATGTTCAATTTTATTAATCTTTTCTCCCAAAACTACCTGATCTAAATACTCAAAAGTGTGTTGTTTGGTTCTGCAGGAAAGTAAGTAGTTCAAGTTTATCTGAAAAGAAAAAGGAGGTTAAGCATGCAATGGTCGAAAGCACTGTTCAGAATGAAGATCTTAATCTAACTGCAACATCAGCAGCGGTGGAATCATGTGTAAAACTGAAAAGAGAGTGAGTATTACTGTTTGTAAAATCTTGCCCATCTCATCAGTAGCTATATGCGATTACTACCGTATGAAAATGAGTTATTGAGAATCCATATCATTCATTTAGGGCGGATCAGACATGTACATTTTTAACTATGAATGTTTCCCATGTTGATATTCATTTTGATGAACGGTAACAAGTACACTTCTTCCGTTCTTCGGGGATAGTTCAACAATAATTTTAAGACATGGAGATAGCAAACTTATTTATTTCTGTGTATCTTCAACATAAATGAAAATATACTAAAGTATTGAAGATATAAAGTTCCGTTAACACCATATTGTAGAATATAGTTTTGCACATCTTTAAGTACAAGATGAATTTTAGGGGGAAAAGGAAAGAGATTGCTTTATATGGGATTATGTATATGTTAAGCTTATTACAAAAATCTACTTGATCTTTGATCTCATGCCAAAAGGCTTTTCCTTGGTGCAGCAGAAAGGACACGGGTTCAACTACCTCTGAAAGGAAAAGGCTAAAGAAAGCAAGGGTAGAATATAGTGTCAGTGGAAAAGAAGGGCTTGCACAAACTGAAGAAACAGTAGAATCACATTTGAAATTAAAAAATGCGTGAGTACTGTTTTTTGACCACTTCTTTTCTTCCTCTTTACCTATATGCATTAATGTTACTCTTTAACTTCACTATGCTTAGATCATGGAGAAGTCAGGAGAATTTTCTATAAGTGGTTCCAAATATGCATGCCCTGTCGTAAGTTGCTTTTGAGTTGAGGACTACTAAAACTTATATTTTTATGAAAAGCTGACACGAATTTATATATTGTATTTTTCAAATATCTTTGAATAATGACAATAATTTACAATTATGTAAACCTATTTTACAGAATAGATTAAATAAATGTATTTTTATAGATTTTAAATCATGTGCTAAGTACATTAAAAGAAATACTTTTAAGAATTAAGGAAGTACAACATAAGTGTCAAACTTACACTGCTTGATCTTGATGAAAAGTTTTTACCTCGTTCAACAGGGTGGTACCTGATTCACCTCTCCCTGACACTGAAGTGCAAAAGAAAAGAAGGGTTGAACGAAGCATTCTTGGAAAAGGAGATCGAGCAAGGGTTGGGCGAGGCATTCTTGGAAAAGGAGATCGATCAAGGGTTGAGCGAGGGAATCCAACAGTAGCAGCAGTAGAGCCAAAGCTGAAATTGGATGAAGAGTGAGACTGCTATTTGAAAATTGGAAAAAGATAACAATATACAAACGTGCTAAGAATGTAAAGTTAATTTTAGAAACACATTATATAAATGTATTACTGCAAATCTTAAATTATGTGCTGAATGCACTACAAGAAATATTAATCTTTGAATGATGAGGAAGTACATGATAAATTACAAATATAAACTATTTGATCTTGATGAAAATGTTTTTGTTTCATTCGACAGAAATGCACCTGATTCATCTCTCTCTCAAAATAAAGTTCTAAAGAAAGAAAGGGGTTTGCGAGGCATTGTTGGAAAAGGAGTTCTTGATCCAACAGAAGCATCAGTAGAGTCACACCTGAAATTTGAAAAAGAGAGACTGATATTTTGTAATGAGAAAAGATAACAATGTAGAACTATGCTGAGAATATCAAGTATAAAGTAATTGAAAAAAAAAAGTGACTGCTTTGTATGTAATGAAGTATATGTTAAGCTTACTACATAGGTTACTTGATCTTGATATTAAGCCAAAAGGCTTTTGCTTGGTTCAGCAGCAAGGTCACTGGTTCAACTTCCTCTGAAAGAAAAAGGCTAAAGACAGCTAGGGTAAAACAGGGCGTCAGTGGAGAAGAAGAGTTTGCACAAACTGAAGAGATAGTAGAATCGTGTTTGAAACTAAAAAGCGCGTAAGTACTGTTTTTTGACCACTTTTTTTAACAGCTATTTGCATTAATGTTACGCTTTATCTTCACTATGCTCTATATGAATTGGTAGGATGGGGAGCCAGATCTTGGAGAAGTCAGAAATTTTTTATAAGTGGTTCTAACTTAACCATTTTGTGCATGCCATGTCTCAAGTTGCTTTTGAATTGAGTAATGCAAAAAATCATATCTTTATGAAATGCTGAAACAAATTTACATATTTTATTTTTGTACTATCTTTAAATAATTATAATAATTTACAATTATGTAGAGAATATAAATATATTTTCCAGAATAGATTAGATAAATGTATTTTCGCAGATTTTAAATCATGTGCTGAATACATTGAAAGAAATATTTTTCTTTTAAGAATTAAGCAATTACAAGGTAAGTTTCAAATATAGACTTCTTGATCTCGATGAAAAGTTTTTATTTCATTCAACAGCGTGGTACCTGATTCACCTCTCTCTAAACGGAAAGGGCGAAAGAAAGCAATGGTTGAGCAAGGCATTGTTGGAAAAGGAGATCGAGCGAGGGTTGAGCAAAAGGAAGCAAGGGTTCATCGAAAAGAAGCCCATGATCCAACAGAAACCATTGATTTGACTCTCTCTCAAAAGAAAGTGCTAAAGAGAGCAAGGTCTGAGCATGGTATTGTTGGAAAAAAAGAAGCAACATTTGGGACTCGGCTGAAATTGGGAAACGAGTGAGTACTGCTATTTGACTATTCCCCTCCTGTTTTACAATCTAATTTGCTAGTAATATTATTGCTTTTCTTTATTACGCTCTAAATAAATTGGTAGTACATAGAAACCATCAAGCGTAACCTTTGATCATACAGTTTGCATAGGATTCCTCGCGCTGTTGCTGAAAATGATCTAATAAGACAACGAAGCAAAACAGAACAGAAATTATGTAAGAACGCAAGTTATGTACAAGAATGTCCAAAAGGGTGAGTTTGCTTGCTGATATTATAAGCTTTATTTAGAAATGTAGGAATGTAGAAAATATTGATTTATTATCATTTTTTTAAATATTTTTTTCTTGTGATACTGATCTGTTTGGTATCCGTTAGAGAATATGCAATTGAATCTACAACTGCTACAAAAAAATATCACAAACACTACAGTAAATCATGAGAACATTCTTGTTGATTTTACGAATAGTCAACCAGAAAGGATGAATGATCTGCTCGTTGATAAGTAGTTGATGAATTGCTAGCTTACTTTGGGAACTATCATACATTCTCCCTATCAGAATTTGTGGCTTACTCACTAGTTCAGTTATCACATAAGAATTTCTTTTATGTGTAGTTTTCGTCGTAATACTTTCATTTTAGAATATTTGCAAAATCTGGTTCTTGTAGTTCCAGAAATTTAGGTTACAGAACCTTATCGCGTTGGATTTATCCAATTGTGCAATCAACTGCTATTGAAAGTGCCCGCAGGGTTTAAGTTTGCTTCACTTGTTATGAATGTGACAAAGGGGCTCCTAAAGTTTTTAATGCAGATTACTCATTCTTCTCTTACATCTTAATTTGCAATCCCACCAAAAAATGCAACAATTGCACCTAGTTAAGCAATTGTTTGGAATCCAACACAGTATATCTACTAGACTTGTAAATTACATTTTGAAACTTTGATACTTGAAATAATACGGTTATCATTTTTAAACTCGATTATATGTTGTATTAGTCTATTTTATCCTCCTGGATTGTGATAACTTGATTATGTAATTTACAAGTATGGTGTTCAATGTTGAACTTGCTGATGGTCACTTATGTTTCCAACTTTTTCATAATTCTTTTGTGACAGATCAACTGTGAAACATATACACGACAACGAACTTAAGAGTAAGAAGAAAAAAGAAAGGTAAAATGTAATCTCAAAATTTGTCCGTTTAACGCGAGTATAATATTATTTGTTGAGCATTGTCCGATCTTTCGTGCTTATATTCAATCATTACAGATTCAAAGAGAAATGTGAAACATCTACGGGCAAGGAGAAGATATATTCTTTGTTACTTCCCTAGTTGGTGGTTCTGGATTTTGGTTTTATGCACATTAAGCGACTGTATCGCCAACCTTTTGGGACTTGTGTGGTACTATGATATAATTTATAATCTTCCGCTACGAGTAATGTTTGATGTTTGGTTTGACATTAGAAATGGGATAATCTATTATGATATTTTGAACTCCCTTTTCCACTATATTCTTACTTGGTTTTCAAAATCAAAGAGTACCATTTTATGTTGTTTTAAGAAATTTTATGAGATCCTAAACGAGATTGTCATTACTACCAGTTTTGGAGTCAAAATTTATAGTACTACCTCTGTCCATTTTTATTTGTCATCCTAGGAATCTATATAATTATTAAGAATTAATATTGTGCCAACAAATTTCAATTCTAAACATAAAATAAAATATTTATTGATGATATTACGTGCGGGAGGATTAGTTGGATTGACGTGGAGCGAGGTGTAAGAAAATTAATCATTATTCCATTTGTTCCTAATTAATAGTTACATATATATATATATATATATATATATATATATATATATATCAAATTGACCATTTTTTGTCTTTAAAATTAAGCCCATATGCTTACACTTGTATAGTTATAAAAATTAAGCCTTATTGTAGTGTCGTTTTTTTTATTAAGAGTATCCCGTAACTATATTCAAGAGTAGACAATAATTTTAAATTCGTTTAATAGCTGAAAAATAACGCAAATAAAAAAAACCAAATATAAAGAAGAAAACAAATGGTTCAGTTCAGTTTAACTGAAATTGCTTAGCTCAACTGATAATATTAGCTTGACTCTGTTTTACGGTTACCGATGACCCACATGGTAAATAATTCAATTTTGATCGTAGGAGGCCTGTTAATAAACGATTGGCACATTTCATTCCTTACAATAAAAGATGACATTGCTATGATATTCTTTGGCGAGATTGTGAAATTCATGGACTAGTCAAACCGAGATGTTAAATTTATGAGTAATGTTTGGAAAACTCTCTGGTTAATATTTTTTCTTTTTTTAAAATTAGAGATATGTTTTGATTTTTTGGGTCAAACGAAGATATATTACACTTTAAGTTAATGTAGTTTATAAAAATATTGAATGTCCATTATTTTGTGATTAAAGGGTTTTTTATAAGCTATAAAATCATAATGATTGTGTCAATTGAAATCAATTAAATTATTAATATGTTGTTATTTGACGTAAAAATTTCTAATTTTAAAATGCAAGATAGTACGATACTTAAGTTTTCCAAAGTTTATCATCCCAGTTTTGTGGATGATCAGGTAACAAGTTGGGAATTTGTGATAAGTTTTGTTAAGCTATTTGTATGTCTGGCGAATCCTTATAAAGCTTGACTCATTCAGCCCAAGTGCTAGACTCTTAAAAAGCCTGGCACGGACATGGACTTTCGACGTGCCAGACATGACTTGACATCGGACTCGGGCAACAAACAACACGTGTATGTGCGTAATGGGTAAAGGCTCGACACACCCATCAGACGCACGTTGGACGTGGCATGACATTGAATGCGTCAGGCATGATATAGGCAGTGAGCCTAGCATGCAAGCAATATGATGAATAACAAGCAAGGGCAAATTATTTGGGTTGGCAAACAACAAGACATCAAGTGTTGGAATAATGTTAAGAGTGTGTCAAGGCTGGTGGTACACAAGGCACCTTAGAGTCACGACCTTGGAGTTTCCCAAGTCACAACTGTGCAGTATACCCTTGAGCCTTGCTAAGTCACCTTAGTGTCAAATTTTCTATTATCCATTTGATACGTATATTCATCTCTTAGAGCAGGAGACAAGAACAATAATTAAATAAATAATTATAGAGGATATAAAGTATATTTTAGATTTGTTTAAAGTATTACACTCAATGTATTAAGTTTGGAATACCAAGTTTGTTGCCCCTAGAATGATATATATACATACCCGTGTGATTAGGTCATCAAACTCAACATAGACCCATTCTTATAAGGATTCTATATTGATCCATACACCTTTAACTTTTTGTTCACATATAATATTAATTAATAAAGTATAATTAATATTTATCAAATTATTATTATTAATATATTTTGAACATATTATCCAACAATCTCCTCCTATGTTCTAAATATAAAATAATAATAACGAACCATACATTAACACATGATACCAAAGTATTATGAAACCAAATTCAAATAAAATCATCCATATATGTCTGAATCAAACCAAATACAAGTATTTAGGTTTTGAAACAAAAATAAATCCAACAAATGACTAAGTCACCACGTAGGAAAATAATATCTGAATAAAATAAACAGAATAATGATAAGACTCGAAGATTCAGTTACACCAACAGATTCTACTCGTTTAGTAAATCATCATTCTCCATAGAGAAATCCACTTGATTTCCTCCAATTCCATCATTTCTTGCAATTGAAAATTTAATACAAGGAATTTCACATGAGACACTTCTCAAAATAAATTTAAATCCGTTTTGCCAATTAGTATAAGTATCTAGTTCAACAAAAAATGAACATAGTACATATCACAAAAATGATGCAAGTATCTAGTTCAAATAAATGAAACATAGTACCACAACAAAAATAGTTTAATGTAAAAGTATCTAGTTCAATACTAAAAAACTTAGTACCAATCACATAATAAAACTATTAAGCATCACCAATAAGTTTTCAACACAGAACTTGTTCCATTATGATTTCTCTCATTTAAAAATAAGAACCACACGTCTCTTTTTGAAATGTTATAATTTCATAGCCAACATGATTTTAGTATAATGTATCATCAAATTTGGAATGACACAACAAGTCATGAGAGGCATACCATCAAATTTGGAATGATATATCACAACATCAATACATATCAAATAACATGCTTATATAGATTGGAATTACAACTATAAAAGGTCAATTATCTCTCATAAGTCTCTTTTCCATAACTCTTAATCTCATCTGAATCACAATATTATAAGCACGATCCCTCGGTAAGCCCTTTGTAAGAGCATCTGCTATATTGTTACTAGATCTCACATCAACAACAGTGATGATCCCATGATCAATGAGATAAGATAATCTAGCTTGCTTAAGACTCAACATTCTCCTTTTAGGATTAAAAAGAGTGTTTGTTGCAATTCTTTATGCAACTTGATTATCACAAAATATCAACAAAGAATTGACTTTTAACTTTTTCATTGGAATATATGTTAACAAATCCTTCGTCCATTCTGCTTCATCTGCAGCTGAAGCTAATGCATAAAGTTCTGTCTCCATATATGACAAACCAATATTAGTTTGTCTCTTAGATTTTTAATCAAGTATTGCACCACCTAATGTAAACAAATAACTACTGGTAGTTCTAGCATCACCCACATCTAGGCACCAAGAGGCATTAGAAAAACCTTCAAACGTAGGAGGATAACCTCTATAACACAAAACATAATCGCGAGTACCCTTAAGGAATCTTATCAATCTATCTAAGGCATTCCACTGTTCAATTCTAGAATTACAAGTGTATCTGCTTAACATGCTAACAACAAAAGCTATGTTAAGCCTAATGCAAGTCATCGCATACAAGAGACTACCGACTAATTGAGAATACTCCAATTGTCTAACAGTCACGCCCTCATTAGTCTATAACCGTTTATAACAATAAAAAGGTGTCTCAATCACTTCGCACTCACTGTATCCCCATTTACTTAACAAATTTTCGATATAGTGAGATGACTAAGGTAAATACCTTGCCCACTAAAACTCACTCTAATGCCTAAGATAGTATCAACAACACCAAGATCTTTCATGTCAAAATTTTTCGACAAGGTAACTTTGACATCATTCACTATAATGTCATTTGTTCCTAAGATCAACATATCATCGACATACAAGAAAATAATCAAAACCTTATTGACATATAACGGAAATAAAGACACTTATCACAATTGCTAGCAACAAATTCTAAGCGCTTTACCATTATGTCAAACTTTCATGCCATAATTTAGGTGCTTGTTTTAGTCCGTACAAGGATTTAATAAGTTTATAAACTTTATTTTCAAATCCTTTAATTACAAACCCCTCAGGTTGTTCCATATAAATCTTTTCATTCGGATCACCGTTTAGAAATGCTGTTTTTACATCCATTTGATGCACAACATATTTTTCAATTAAGGCTATTGCAAAAAAAATCCTTATCGTAGCAATATGACAGAGAGGTGAATAGACATCGAAATAGTACACTCCCTTAACCTGAGTATAACCCTTAGCTACTAAACGTGATTTATAATTGGCTATCGATCTATTAGGATTAAGTTTTGTTTTCCCAGTGAGATGGCCTAGAACTTGTAGAAGGGGGTTGAATACAAGTTCTTGCAACTTCTTCGAATTCCTGTTCTTTAAGAAATTAAATTTCCGCGGAATATAAAGAACAAGATCAAAACTCTATAAACAATTGCTTTTATTGATTTAACAATTGATTACAAGTTTTCTAACAATCAAAACAAGCTTTGATCGTCAGCTTCTATTCTGTATATTTTGAGATATTACAACCCTTTCAATTCTCTATGCTATATATACCTCTACGCTTCGTATTTCTGTTCTGTAATTTATAATTACAGCTTCTAAAACTAAGTTATCAAAAACCTAGCTTCCTAATTCAAATCAAATACAATCTTTCCAATTGAAAGATTTCTAACAAGTTTCCTTGTCAGCTACGTCTTCAACAAAGTCTACGTGTTCATGGAAGACTTTCCTTCTTTGATTTGAACTTTAACTCCATCAGTGATTAAGTCTTCGACTAATCTCCGATAGCTTCTTTAATTAGTCCCTGATCACTTCGAGTAATCTCCGATGCTTTACAACGTGTAATCTCTGATGCTTTACTTCGTGTAATCTCCGATGCTTTGGCTTTAGTCTCTGGTGATGTCAGCTTTTAATCTCCGAGGTATTGTTTTAATCTCTGATGACGTCAGCATTAATCTCTGACTCTTTAGTTACAATCCCCGATGACGTAAGCTTTAATCTCCGATGACCAATCCTTCAATCTCCGATGAACAAAACATTTTAATCTCCGATGAAGGATTCTTCAATCTCCGATGGGCAAAGTCCAATCTCTGATGAACAAAACTTTAATCTCTGGTGGACTTTTCCCTTAATCTCCGACAAGCCAAAATCAATCTCCGAAGGACTAATTAATTTAAACAACTTGTTGAACAAACTCAACAAGTATTCCAGCAGTACATACAAAAGAAACGAACCTATCTCTTTATTATAATGACTAATTTACAAACAAGAGATACTACTGCTAGCTACAAAACTAAAGTGTTACAAACCAACACTTTTCTGTACATTTGTATTCCTAAGTATTCTAAAGACAATCATCATCAAATGTTCATAAAACCTAACAATCTCCCCCTAATTATGAATATCAGAATGATAAGCATAATTTCAAGGTTGATGATGATGTCAAAACTCAACTATCAAAATTTACTTAGAAAAAGAATAAAGAATAATAAAATTACAAATGTACCTGAATTCAAGATCTTTGTGTTAGAGTGTATGCCCTAGTGGCCAATTATGTAATGATTGTGACACTATATTTTTTGATATGTTTTTGGTTAATGATAATTTATTATGTTTTATTTACTGCGTTATATAAATGTTAACATAATAAATATCCTTAGAAGAATGATACTAATTATATGGATTCAAGTATGTGACTTGAGTATGAGATCATATAAGTATGTGATGTATCATTATTCTTAGATGTCCCTAGTCAAGTATCATTGTAAGTGGGACAACAATAATACATTGGGACTAGTATGTGATTAACTGATGGCCATATCTCATTGGTCATAAATATATACGAGATATATTAAATTGATACATAGGTACATGTTAGAGAACATAGTACTGGACAGACCCACCATGAGAATTCTACATGGAGCGTTATGCTATGTGTCATAAGTAATTCTCATAGTGACAATGATGTAATGGTCCTTCGACCTGAAGTTATGACATTTCTACATAAGGAGTTATGCATTTTGACATTATCAAAAGTCACCTTTAACCGGGTGGACGATAAAGGTGATTGTTGGATGCATAATGAGTTATGTGAGAAATGGGAATGATGTAGATGGAATTTAACCCTCCTATAAATTAGGGGTGATATCTATAGGCCTCTTGATTGAGTGAAACTATAAAATGCATGACCATGCTCAAATAGAGATTTGTTTCATATAGTTTACTCATTGATCAAGAAAACTAAGATTAAATAATGAAGAGGATGACACATCCATGCCTTGAATTTAATCTTAGATATCATGGTTAAAAGGATCAAGTTACATTGAAACATTGGTCACGGAAGGTAACGTCGAATCTATGACTTTATTATTACTTGGGTAACAGTGATGTATTACTAGATGCCGCTCACTGTTTATAATTTTATAATATGATTTAAAATTATTGCCAACGTAATAATAACCTACAGGGTCACACACAAAGAACATTCGTCAAGGAGATATAATTTAAATGTCTATGATTTTAATATATCAATAAGATTGATTTAATTAAATCATGGCTTTAAATTATATACATATATATATTAATATATGTAATCTGTATAAAATAGAGTCATTTGGAAGGAAATACGAATATATATATATATTTATTTGTACATATATATATATTAATTAAGTGAGACTTGATTAAATATATATATATCTAATAAATATAAAAATTCGGATTTTAAGTCTCCTAATTAGATTAGGTTTTGGAATTACTCTATGAAAGGCTATATATATGATATATCAGCTATTCTCTAACAATCCAACGTTTTTTTACGTATTCTAAGAATCCTAGTTGCTCACAAGAGAAAGACTAGAGTTCAGAGATATAGAGAGAAAAGAGAGATACAGATCATACAGCTAGTACTGTAACTTTTCTTGTTCGAATTGTGAGACGATTCGCGAGTGTTCGTGTGGATACCGTAGAGACGCTGTCCTGTTGGATTGCGTTAAAGATTTGGAGACGATCAACACCTTCACCAAAGCTTCAGATTCGCACAATTAATCGGTAAAATCTTAAACTATCTGTATTAAATAGTTTCGCATAGATCCTCGGGTTTGGGTTTCGTTTTGTTTTATTTTAAATTGTATTTCACCGCTGCGTTTTAGACCCAATGAAACCCAACACTTTGATCTATCATTCAGCTTCTCTCCCCCTGGATAATTTACCCAGCTTCTCCAAGATTTAAACAAACCTTGGCTACACTGAATAATACATTCAGCTGCTCCAAGAGTAACTCTGGCTACCCAAGACTATGTCTGGCTTCAATAATTATTTACTTCAACATTCACACAACAACTTTTATTTGTTCACTTCCTCCTTTTCAATTCCTTGAAATACTTCAACCTTTCCTCAAATAGCCTCTTCAATTCCACCTCACTTGGTCCTTCTGCATTTCTTAACAGTCTTATAAAGTCTTCAACATTCCTCTCTGTTAATCGATCTAGATCTCTGTCATATTGAAATAAGATTTTCTGGTCATGAATATTTTCATACCATATTCCAAGTGGTTCAGATTCCACCATGTAGAGTTTTCCCTTGAAACTTAATGGTGGCTCTCTTACTGCAGACTTTTGACTTGAAGAACTGACCATATTGTCCTTTACAGGAGGTTTCCTTGAAGAAATAGGTTGTGGTTTAAGAATTTCAAGTACAGGAATTATAGCAGTTTCCTTAACTTGAAACTTCCTTGCAACTTTCTTTACCTCAGCCTCTGCTATCTCATTATTTCTCCTTCTTGTTTCTGCTGCTTTTTGCTGTGAAGGCTTTTTCTTAGTTTTAGGAGCTTTCCTTTCTCTTGCTTTCTCCTCCTCTCTCTCCTTGGCTAGGATCTCTTGCTCCTCCTTGTCAAATTTCTCTTGAAGTGCTTGAGCAACTAAGAAGTCAGATTCCACTAGCCTTGGATCTTGAGGAGCTACTCGAACTACTCCCCCTTCAACTTCCAATTCAACAGGCTTGAAAATCCTCCCAGCTCTTATTGCATCTCCCATTAGTCTAGGCTATTCAGGCTGTGATGGTTCTTCAATCATAATGCCTTTGCCTTTATCTCTGGATGTGCTTGGGGCTGTTTCAGGTTGTTTTGTAGAGGAAGGAGTTTGCTCTGTTGGAGTTTGGCTTTCTGTTGGAACTTGAAGAAGATTCTCGCTTGATGGCTTGGATGATATTGGCAGTTTTTGAACTTTGGATTCAAGCCTTGACAGTTTTGCATGAATTTCTTCATCAATGTTAGCATATATTGGCTGTGGTAATGAAGATGGTGTAGTTGTTGGTGTAGGTAATGGACCACTCTCCCCCTTTTTGACATCAGCATCCTTAGAGGGGGCAGAGTTGGGTAGTCGGGCAGCAATGTCTTTCAGGAGGTTATGTATTTGATCCATTTTGACTTCAAGAAGGCACATCTTACTGTCAGATTTAGTCTTATCCTTTATTAGGGTTTGAATCTGCATGACAGTTTGCCTTGAGAAGTGACCTTCATAGTGCCTCCTAATGTTGTCAGTCGCCAACTCCAGTTGCTGTTTCATGTTCGCCATTTCTGTCTTCATGCCAGTGGCCAAGTAGTGAATGAATTTTGCATTTAGTTTCACTGCCTTAGTCACTTCATCTGCAACATCTTGAAAAGATTTTGCAGCTGCAATGGACCCCACATTGGTCAAGTATTCCTGCCTGTATAGGGCAGCTGCATCCTCCAGGGAGTTGGTAAATTCTGAATCCAGCCATGCATCGACATTTTCTTGCTCTGGAGTCTCCTCAGTAGCAGTAGATTCAAATACAAGTCTAGTCTTCAAAGCAGAAATATGATCTTCTCTTTGTTGAAGATTTAAAAGTTCTTCATAAGCTGCATTTGACATCTCTGAAATGACTTGCAAATTTGCAGCCACTGCACTGGAGCTACCTCCAACTTCTTTTGTTAATGGAGAGACAGTTGGAGCTTCTGTTTGGATTTGGGTGGAGGGAGCCACAGGCTTGAAAAACTCACCTGTAGAAAATTTCTCTATGTTCTTTTCTCCAAGGATCTCATCCTTGCTCACACCCTCTCCTTTTGCCTGGGGTTGGGCACCCAGCTTCTCTATCTCTCCTTTTTCCAAGCTTTCTAAAGCTTGACTCTCTTTTATGTGTATGTGCTCTCTTTTTTTCAGGTCAGGAGCCTGACTCTCACTATTTATTCTCACAGCCTCACTCATTTTGATGGTGTCACTCTTTCCTACAGAAGTGAGGGTTTGAGAAGTGCTTGTGACAGCATGGATAGGGGGTTCCCTTTGTGTATTTTGGGCTAGGGAGCTATCCATGGAAATTGCAT
Source organism: Centella asiatica (assembly GCA_014636745.2). Classification (NCBI taxonomy): domain Eukaryota; kingdom Viridiplantae; phylum Streptophyta; class Magnoliopsida; order Apiales; family Apiaceae; genus Centella; species Centella asiatica. The sequence goes on from CM025787.1 coordinate 38,826,944, forward strand.
GAGAACTTGTCTCGAGTATTGGCTCCTCTTGGGAAAAATCAAGAGAATCAGTTATATTTACATCAAAAGAATCAAGAATGGGAGAAAAAGGAGAAGAATGTACAGTGGGGAGTGTTGGCTGTTCCTCAGAGATTAAAAATTGAGGAACATCAATTTGAGACTCTGTGTGTGCACTCCTTGTGTCACTCTTTTCTTTTTTATTCTCTCTATTTGGTTCCTCTTGGCTGTGACCAAGAGTTTGTGCAGACTCTGTAACAAATGTCCCTGGTTGAGGACTATCTTCAATGTCAATATCCTTTTGGGAGGACATAAACAGATTACTGTCTTTCCTTATAACCTCCATTGCCTTTTGGGAAGCAATGGATTGCTTTTGGCTTTGGGTTATAACTCTCTTCTTTCTCTGAAGTGGAACTTCAGCTTCTGGTTCTCCCTCATCCTCACTTACTCCCTCAATTATTTTTCTTTTTATTGGGAGCTTTTTGGCTTTTCTGGTATATTCAACCACAGTCTTTTGGGAGGCTGTGGAGGAGGCTTTGGATTGTGATTGAGAAGATGTTGGGGGATAAGTTGGTGTTTGTGTTGTATCCCCAAAGAATTGCAAAGTATATATGTTTGGAAGAGTGTCACTGAGAGAGTTTCTCATGACAATAGGATAGTAAAGAGGTACATTTACCTTGGCTTCATTCTTCTTTAAATCACTGACTACTCTTTTAGTCTGCAAAACTGTAGGAACAACTTGCATACTAGCAATATTAAGGTTAGGTATTAAATGATTTGAAATCATCATTAAAAACCTAGCATAATAAATTTTAGTTTTGTTGCCAGTTTTAAGTTTGTACATCAAGTTTTGCAAAATCAAAAGCCCTAAGTTAATATGCCTATCATATAACACACTATATGCAATTTGTTGTGAAATAGTGGTGATGGCATCATATCCACTGCATTTTGAGGTAAAAGCTTTTGTAATAATGTCAAAGAACAATGACCACTCTAACCTAAGATGGGGACGTGTGATGGTCCCAACAGAACTTATTTCAGTATTATAGTTTAATTCCTTAAACATACCTATAAGTTATTCATCAGAGGCAAGAGGGTCATAGTTTTCCCTGATGGGTAAATGAAGTGCATTATTAACAATGGTATGAGTAATAGTATATTCTGTGTTTTCATACCTGAAACTTACCTGTGGAGATTCATCACTTTTGTCAGTGACTGTTGCAGTGCTCCACATGGTTATAATTACTTCTGCAGCTTGGATGGGAGTTTCATAAATGGCGTATTGTAATGGAGAGTTCTTTAGAAAATCCACAAAGGGGTAGTATTTTGCTTCGTACTTGTACTTATCGGCCACCCCTGCATGGTTAGTCTTGATAAACTCAAACTCACCAAACTTGAAGCAAACTGTTTTGGTCACCATTGAAGAGATCTGTAATCTTAATGAAGAAAACTCAAGGAGAGATTAAATTGCAGAGAGAAATCAAATTGCAGATTTTGATACTTGTGATTACAAACGTTTTTGAAATTACTTTTATTAACGTATGAGAAACGTTTGCTATTCAAAGATCATGGGTAACTACCAATTTACCCTTTTTCAGAGATTGCCCTAATCTCTGATTAACCCGTGTGATAAGAGATTGACCCGATTAGTCTCCGATGTAGTAATTACTCATCGGGGACTAAGATAATCTTTGATGTTATAAATGAACGCATCGGGGATTAGTCGAGTCTCCGATGAAATAACTCATCAGGGACTAAGATAGTCTCCGATGTTATAAATGTACGCATCGGGGATTAGGACATTCTCCGATGTTGTAATTTTGATCTATCGGGGATTAATTAAAATACACATCGGGGAATAATCGAGTCTCCGATGAAGTAATTTTAACCGATCGGGGATTAGTTAAACTACATATCGGGGAATAAGTCCTTTAATCTCTTATCACACTTTTTCTCAGGGACTTAATCCCTGCTTCAGTTTTATCTTTCAAAAACTTTTCCAACAATCATATTAATGATTATTAGCTACATTTTTTTGTTTTATCAAATTTAAAACAACTTCTTTTTTCAAAATTAATTATTCTTGCTTCATCAAAAATCTGTTTAATTAAAAACAGCTACAATCCAGAAATTTAATTCTAGCTTCATCAAAAATCTGTTTAATTAAAAAACAGCTAGAATCCAGAAATTTAATTCTAGCTTCATAAAAATCTGTTCACAGGAACAGCTGCAATCTAGAAATTTAATTCTAGCTTCATGTAACTGTTAAACAACTTGAAAGTTTAAAACTTAATTTTTAGAACCATAATTCAACATTCCTAGTTCAGAAACTAGTCTGTTGAATGTAGATTCATCCAATGGTTTTGTAAATATATATGCAAGTTGTTTATCAGTTGCAACCCAGTGCAATTCAATATTTCCTTCACTAACATGTTCCCTAATGAAGTGATATCGAATATCTATGTGTTTGGTTCTTGAATGTTGCACTGGATTTTCAGTTATGGCTATGGCACTAGTATTGTCACTATAAATTGGAATTTTGGTTAGTGTCATACCATAATCTAGGAGTTGATTTTTGATCCACAAGATCTGTGCACAGCAACTCCCAGCTGCGATATATTCAGCCTCTGCTGTTGATGTAGAGACTGAATTTTGTTTCTTACTAAACCAAGAAACAAGTCTGTCACCTAGGAACTGGCAGCTTCCACTTGTGCTTTTTCTATCAAGCTTGCAACCTGCATAGTCAGCTTCTGAATAACCAATTAGTTTAAAGTCAGATTCTTTAGGATACCATAATCCAAGGTTTGGGGTACCCTTTAGATATCTGAGTATTCTTTTTACAGCAATCAAATGTGACTCTCTAGGATCAGCTTGAAATCTAGCACACAAGCATGTAGCAAACATTATATCAAGTCTACTTGCAGTTAGATATAAAAGAGAGCCTATCATTCCTCTATAACTAGTAATATCAATTTTCTTTCCTTTTAAGTCCTTACCTAGTTTAGTTGAAGTAGGCATGGGTGTTTTTGCAGATGCACAATCAACTAAGTCATATTTTCTCAATAAGTCCTTGACATACTTGGACTGACTGATAAATATTCCATCAGTTGATTGTTTTATTTGCAAACCTAAGAAAAATGTTAATTCTCCCATCATACTCATTTCATATCTAGACTGCATAAGTTTTGAGAATTTTTCACAAAGCTTCTCATTTGTAGACCCAAATATAATATCATCTACATATATTTGCACCAAAATAATATCAGAGCCTTGCTTTCTATAAAATAAAGTTTTATCTATGATACCTCTAATAAATTTATTTTCAAGTAAAAACTGAGATAGAGTATCATACCAGGCTCTTGGTGCTTGTTTCAAGCCATAAAGTGCTTTGTCTAATTTGTAGACATGATTTGGAAATTTGGAGTCTATGAAACCTGGGGGTTGGCAAACATAGACTTCCTCTTCCAATTTTCCATTTAAGAAAGCACTTTTGACATCCATCTGGTACACCTTGAAGTTCTTGTAGGCTGCATATGCCAGGAAGATTCTGATTGCTTCAAGTCTTGCTACTGGTGCAAAAGTTTCATCATAATCTATTCCTTCTTCTTGAGAATATCCTTTTGCAACCAATCTGGCTTTGTTCCTTGTAATTGTACCAGCTTCATCTAATTTGTTTCTGAAGACCCACTTGGCACCAATGATTGATCTATTCCTTGGTTTGGGTACCAGTCTCCAGACTTTGTTTCGAGTGAATTGGTTTAATTCTTCTTGCATGACAATTATCCAATCAGGATCTTGAAGTGCTTCCTTAAGTTTCTTTGGTTCAATCTTTGATAGAAAACTGAGGTACAAACATTCATTTTGTGTTGCACTTCTAGTCCTAACTCCATCCTCAATATTTCCAATGATCAAATCTGTTGTGTGGTCTCTCAACCATGGTCTAGGTTTTGGAAGATTTGATCTTGAACTTGAGGCTTCATTTTCTAGATTGATAAGATTCAATCCAGCTTCATGAGCAGAGTTTGCTCCCCCTAAACCATTGATCTCTTCTTCATTAACTCCCCTTGAGTTAGATATCTCAATAGTCTCTGTGTGTGCATCAGGAATACTATTCTCTGATGTATCATTAGTCTCCAATGAAGAATTAATGTCATCAGTGACTTGTGTTTCATTTTGTTTCAGTACTCTAGTCTCTGATAATACATCAGTCATTGGTACTTCATGCACAACAGTCAACTCCCCCTCAATTAAAGAGGAATCATTGTTGTTTTGGGGATTTTCAGCATTCTCTGTTGGATATTCCCATGCATCCAATTCATTCTCAAAACTGAGAGGTTCATGCAATCCTTGACCAAGCATTCCTGGAATCTTTCCATCATCAAATGCAACTTGAATGGATTCCACAATGACCTTGGTTCTTAAGTTATAAACTCTATATGCTTTGCTTGACAGAGAATAACCTAAGAAGATTGCTTCATCAGATTTATTGTCAAATTTTCCTCTTGTCTCTGATGAATCTCTCAGTACAAAGCACTTACAACCAAACACATGTAAAAACTTGAGAGTTGGTTTTCTCCCAGTCATTAACTCATATGGTGTTTTGTTGTAGGCTTTGTTTATCAAGGACCTGTTTTGTGTAAAACATGCAGTGCTTATAGCTTCCTCCCAAAAATAGGTAGGAAGCTTAGCCTCTTGCAACATGGTCCTTGCTACTTCAATGAGGGTTCTATTTTTCCTCTCAACAACTCCATTTTGTTGAGGAGTTCTAGGTGCAGAGAATTGATGAGTAATTCCTTTCTTAGTGCAGAATTCAATTACTTGGGAATTTTTGAATTCTGTTCCTCTGTCACTTCTTATTACCCTCACTGTTTTTCCTGACTCAGTTTCTATTTTCTTGACATGATTAATAATTAACTGAGCAACTTCATTCTTTGCAAAGAGGTATTTTACCCAAGTATACCTTGTGTGATCATCAACAATTACCAGTGCATATCTATTTCTTAATATAGACATCACATTCACTTGACCAAACAAATCCATATGGAGAAGTTGTAAAGGGTCAGTGATTGATGTTACTAGTTTGTTTTTGAATGATACACTTCTTTGCTTTCCTTTCTGGCATGCATCACACAATCCATCTTGTGTAAATTCCAATTGTGGAATGCCAGATACCAATCCTTTCCCCACAAGACTATTGATATTCTTGAAATTCAAGTGGGAAAGCTTCTTATGCCAAAGCCAACTCTCATCAGTTGAAGCTTTGCTATATAGACATGTGATTTGATCAGTTGAAGAAATGAGATTTGCAATGTACAAATTCCCTTTTCTTTTTCCTGTCAAAATCACAGTCCCTGATTCTTTGTCACTCACTAAGCATTGATCTTCTTTAAAAGTGACATTGAATCCTTTATCACATAGTTGACTCACACTTAGTAGATTGTGCTTTAAGCCGTCAACCAGTGCTACTTCTGTGAAGATGACATCTCCATGTTCAACAGATCCATATCCTCTTGTATGGCCTTTGCTGTCATCTCCAAAAGTGACTCTTGGGCCACTTCTCTCTTCATACTGTTTTAGCAGGGACTTATCTCCAGTCATGTGCCTTGAACAACCACTGTCCAAGTACCATGATTTCTTCTTTTTGCCCTGCACAGTAGAGAGAACTAGTTTGAGATTTTTGGGACCCAAATCTTCTTGAGTCCTTTCTCACTAGCTGCAGTTTCAAGACTTGACTCAGAATAAGTCGACTGCCTCTTTCCATGTTTGATTTTAATTGGGCAATTTATAGTCTCGCTTCCATTGTTTGTGAGACTACTTGACTTTGATTTATTATTTTCTATGCAAAGATTACTTGACCTTTTTACAGGTGATTTATCTTTTATTGTCTTTGAGTTAGCAGTCTCAATCATAGGAATTTTATTTCTGCTCCTACAGTTGTTAGGTTTTATTAACATTTGATGATGATTGTCTTTAGAATACTTAGGAATACAAATGTATAGAAAAGTGTTGATTTGTAACACTTTAGTTTTGTAGCTAGCAGTAGTATCTCTTGGTTGTAATTTAGTCATTTTAATAAAGAGATAGATTCATTTTACTTGTATGTACTGCTGGAATACTTGTTGAGTCTGTTCAACAAGTTGTTTTAAGTTAATTAGTCTTTCGGAGATTAAATTTGGCTTGTCGGAGATTAAGGGAAAAGTCCATCAGAGATTAAAGTTTTGTTCATCAGAGATTAGACTTTGCCCATCGGAGATTGAAGAAATCCTTCATCAGAGATTAAAGATTTATTCATCAGAGATTGAAGGATTGGTCATCGGAGATTAAAGCTTACGTCATCGGAGATTGTAATTAAAGAGTCAGAGATTAAAGCTGACGTCATCAGAGAATAACACAATACTTCGGAGATTAAAAGCTGACGTCACCAGAGACTAAAGCCAAAGCATCGGAGATTACACGATGTAAAGCATCGGAGATTACTCGAAGTAATCAGAGACTAATTAAAGAAGCTATCGGAGATTAGTCGAGGACTTAATCACTGATGGAGTTAGAGTTCAAATCAAAGAAGGAAAGTCTTCCATGAACACGTAGACTTTATTGAAGACGTAGCTGACAAGGAAACTTGTTAGAAATCTTTCAATTGGAAAGATTGCATTTGATTTGAATTAGGAAGCTAGGTTTTTTTGTAAACTTAGTTTTAGAAGCTGTAATTATAAATTACAGAATTGTAATTCGAAGAAAAAAAAGAGTGTCTGTATAGTATAGAGAATTGAAAGGGTTGTATAATCTAAATATACAGAATAGAAGCTGACGATCAAAAGCTTGTTTTGATTGTTAGAAAACTTGTAATCAATTGTTAAATCAATAAAAACAATTGTTTATAAAGTTTTGATCTTGTTCTTTATATTCCGCAGAAAGTTAATTTCTTAAAGAACAGGAATTCGGTAAAAGTTGTAAGAACTTGTATTCAACCCCCCTTCTACAAGTTCTAGGTCATCTCACTGGGAAAACAATTGGTATCAGAGCCATTGATTGAAAATACTCAATTAACAAGATTCTGAGATGGCCAACAACGAAGAAGCAAGCAGCTCTAACATGATTGCGTATAATGGAGGACGTGATGGTGGAACCAGGATCCCTATTCTGAAAAGGGATGAATATCCAATGTGGAAACAGAAGATGTATATGCACTTGAGAGCAACAGATCCAGATTACATAGATAGGATTGAGAAGGGTCCTTATCTACCCAGGAAATTTATTCCTGCAAAAACTGTTGAAGGATCTATTGTCGGAGAACACTTTGTACTTGCACCAGAAAGTGATTATACTAATGAGGACAAGTTACAAGTGTTGAAAGATGCTAAAGTTATGAACATACTTTATAATGGAATAGACAAACATATGTTCAATAGCATCATCAATTGCACAACATCTAAACAAGTTTGGGACACCATCAAGGTCCTATGTGAGGGGACTGATCAAGTCAGAAAGAACAGGCGATCACTGTTGACTCAACAATATGAGTTCTTTCAAGCAAAGCCTAATGAACCAATCACGTCAATCTATGACAGGTTCAATTCTTTGCTTAATGACTTGACCATACTTGGTAAGAAATATGATAATGAAGATATCAATACCAAGTTCATGAGAGCCCTCCCTCCTAGCTGGGATCCAAAGACTACTGCAGTTAGGGAGGCTCATGATATGGAAACCCTCACATTGGATAGGCTCTACGGAAACTTAAAGACGTATGAACTTGAAGTAGAGCAAAGACAGCGCATGCATGGAAGAGAGAAAGGAGCTGCGTTAATGGTTGAGACAAACAAGTCTCAAGAGAAGCTTGATGATGAATCCTCTAATGCTAGCTCGACTGATAATGAGGATGAACTGGATACCGATGATGACATGGAGGAATTCATGGCATTCATGGTTAAACAGTTTAAGAAATTTAGGGCTAGCAGAAAAGGAAGGAAGTCATCAAGGAAACCTAACCCTAAGCGTGAAGGTCAAAAAGTCACCTTCGACTTAAAGAAGATTCGATGCTATAATTGCGATGGGTTAGGGCACTTTGCCAATGAGTGCAAGAAGCCTAGATCTAATGATAGATCTAAGGATGAAAAATCAAGGAAGGACTTTGCTGACAAGAAGGTCAAAACCAAGAGCAAAGCCTTGATTACTGAGGGAAAAGATTGGATTGACAGCGATTCTGATGAAGAAGTTGTCAACTTTGCCCTAATGGCTCGTAGTGACGAGTCCAGTGACTCTACAAAGGTATGCAATGCAAATCAGAATTTTAACGTGCTTAATTTACTTGATACATCTAGCATTGAAAGCATGCAAAAAGACATATCTGATTTGCATGTCAGTTTTAGATCTTTAACTATAGAGCATACCAATGTGAAAGAGTCACGTGATAGTCTCTTAAAAAGAAACAATTTTCTTGAAGAAAGACTATCACAGTTTGACACTATCAAGTCTGATTTAAACAAAGCACATCATATGATTGATGCTTTGAAAAAGAGGGAATATTACTTAGTAGAGCAACTTGAAATTGCTCAAGCTAAGATTAAACTGTGGAATACTTCCTCTAAAAATTTAAAAGACTTGGTAGATAGTCAAACAATAGGTCATAAATCTGGATTAGGCTATGATGCTTGGATAAACAAAAATTCAGAATTAGAAGACCTAGTTGAAGCTGTTGAGTCCACAACTGAAAAGCCTAAAGCTGCTAGAAAAATTAACTTTGTATCTCCTGTCCATGAACCCAAATTTATAAACATTCAAGATCAACAAAACACTGAAAAAACAAGTTTTAATCAAAAGACAGTGAATATTGTTGAGAAGAATGAAAGCAAACATTTAAATATTGGGTTTATGACAAAGAAACAGTTAATAAAGAAATTGGAAACTGTTCCAATACAAAAGGCTGAAAAAGCTGTGGAATCAAACAGAAGCAAGAAAAATAGGAATGGCAAGTTAGGCATTAACAAATATACCAACTATGCTTCAATGCCTGATGCTCCTAGAAAAACATGTCATGTATGTGGTAATCCAAACCACATAGCTATGCACTGTAGGAGCAGAAATAAAATTCCTATGGTTGAGACTGCTAACTCAAAGACAATAAAAGATAAATCACCTGTAAAAAGGTCAAGTAATCTTTGCATAAAAAATAATAAATCAAAGTCAAGTAGTCTCA
>CM025787.1:38836236-38870949 GCA_014636745.2 Centella asiatica
TCATCCTCACTTACTCCCTCAATTATTTTTCTTTTTATTGGGAGCTTTGTGACTTTTCTGGTTTTTACAACCACAGTCTTTTGGGAGACTGTGGAGGGGGCTTTAGATTGTGATTGTGAAGTTGTTGGGGGATTAGATGGTGTTTGTGTGGTATCCCCAAAGAATTGTAAAGAATATGTGGTTGGTAGAGTGTCAATGAGAGTGTTTCTCATGACAGTAGGATAGAATAAAGGTACATTTACCTTTGCCGCATATTTCTTTAAATCACTTACTACTCGTTTTGTCTGCAAAACAGGAGGCACAACTTGCATACCAGTGATATTAAGGTTAGGAATTAAATGATATGCAATCATCATCAAAAACCTAGCATAATAAATTTTATTTTTATCACCAGTTTTAAGTTTGTCCATCAAGTTTTGCAAAATCAAAAGCCCTACGTTTATATGCCTATCATACAATACACTATATGCAATTTGTTGTGAAATAGTGGTGATGGCATCATATCCACTGCATTTAGAAGTAAAAGCTTTAGTTATAATGTCAAAGAACAATGACCACTCTGGCCTAAGATGGGGACGTGTGATGGTCCCAACAGAACTTATTTCGGTATTATAGTTTAATTCCTTAAACATACCTATAAGTTCTTCATCAGAGGCAAGAGGATCATGGTTTTCCCTTACGGGTAAATGAAGTGCATTATTAACTGTGGCATGAGTAATAGTATAGTCAGTGTTTTCATACCTGAAACTTACCTGTGGAGAGTCATCACTTTCATTAGTGATTGATGCAGTGCTCCACATGGTTGTGATTACTTCTGCAGCTTGGATGGGAGTGTCATAGATGGCGTGTTGTAATGGAGAGTTCTTTAGGAAATCCACAACAGGGTAGTACTTTGCTTCAAATTCATACTTGTTAGCCACCCCTGCATGGTTAGTCTTTATGAAAACGAACTCACCAACTGTGAAGCACACTGTTTTGGCCGCCATTGAAGAGATCTGTAAACTTTGTGAAGAAAACTCAAAAAGAGGTTCAATCGCAGAGAATGTGCAGAGAGAAATTTAATTGCAGATTTTGATACTTGTGATTACAAACGGTTTTTGAAATTACTTTTATTAAAATATGAGAAACGTTTGCTATTCAAGCATCAAGGGTAACTACCAATTTACCCTCTTTCAGAGATTGCCCTAATCTCTGATTGCCCCTTGTGATAAGAGATTGACCCGATTAGTCTCCGATGTAGTAATTACTCATCGGGGACTAAGATAATCTCTGATGTTATAAATGAACGCATCGAGGATTAGTCGAGTCTCCGATGAAATAACTCATCAGGGACTAAGATAGTCTCCGATGTTATAAATGTACGCATCGGGGATTAGTACATTCTCCGATGTTGTAATTTTGATCTATCGGGGATTAATTAAAATACACATCGGGGAATAATCGAGTCTCCGATGAAGTAATTTTAACTGATCGGGGATTAGTTAAACTACTCATCGGGGATTAATCGAGTCTCCGATGAAGTAATTTTAACCGATCGGGGATTAGTTAAACTACACATCGGGGAATAAGTCCTTTAATCTCTTATCACTCTTTTTCTCAGGGACTTAATCCCTGCTTCAGTTTTATCTTTGAAAAACTTTTCCAACAATCATATTAATGATTATTAGCTGCATTTTTCTGTTTTATCAAATTTAAAACAGCTTCTTTTTTTTTTCAGAATTAATTATTCTAGCTGCATCAAAAAAATCTGTTTAATTAAAAATAGCTACAACCCAGAAATTTAATTCTAGCTTCTAAAATCTGTTTAGTTAAAACAGCTTCTTTTTCCAGAATTAATTATTCTAGCTTCATCAAAAATCTGTTTAATTATAAACAGCTACAACCCAGAAATTTAATTCTAGCTTCTAAAATCTGTTTAGTTAAAACAGCTTCTTTTTCCAGAATTAATTATTCTAGCTTCATGCAACTGTTAAACAACTTGAAAGTTTAAAACTTAATTTTTAGAACCATAATTCAACATTCCTAGTTCAGAAACTAGTCTGTTGAATGTAGATTCATCCAATGATTTTGTAAAAATATCTGCAAGTTGTTTATCAGTTGCAACCCAGTGCAATTCAATATTTCCTTCACTAACATGTTCCCTAATGAAGTGATATCGAATATCTATGTGTTTGGTTCTTGAATGTTGCACTGGATTTTCAGTTATGGCTATGGCACTCGTATTATCACAATAAATTGGAATTTTGGTTAGTGTCATACCATAATCTAGGAGTTGATTTTTGATCCACAAGATCTGTGCACAGCAACTCCCAGCTGCGATATATTCAGCTTCTGCTGTTGAAGTAGAAACTGAATTTTGTTTCTTGCTAAACCAAGAAACAAGTCTGCCTCCAAGTAGTTGGCAGCTTCCACTTGTGCTTTTTCTGTCAAGCTTACACCCTGCATAATCAGCATCTGAATAGCCAATTAGTTTAAAGTCAGATTCTTTAGGATACCACAATCCAAGGTTTGGGGTACCCTTTAGATATCTGAGTATTCTTTTTACAGCAATCAAATGTGACTCTCTAGGGTCAGCTTGAAATCTAGCACACAAGCATGTAGCAAACATTATATCAGGTCTACTTGCAGTTAGATATAAAAGAGAGCCTATCATTCCTCTATAACTAGTAATCTCAATTTTCTTTCCTTTTAAATCCTTATCTAGTTTAGTGGAAGTAGGCATGGGTGTTTTTGCAGATGCACAATCAACTAAGTCATATTTTCTCAATAAGTCCTTGACATACTTGGACTGACTGATAAATATTCCATCAGTTGATTGTTTTATTTGCAAACCTAAGAAAAATGTTAATTCTCCCATCATACTCATTTCATATCTAGACTGCATAAGTTTTGAGAATTTTTCACAAAGCTTCTCATTTGTAGACCCAAATATAATATCATCTACATATATTTGCACCAAAATAATATCAGAGCCTTGCTTTCTATAAAATAAAGTTTTATCTATGATACCTCTATTAAATTTCTTTTCAAGTAAAAACTGGGATAGAGTATCATACCAGGCTCTTGGTGCTTGTTTCAAGCCATAAAGTGCTTTGTCTAATTTGTAGACATGATTTGGAAATTTGGAATCTATGAAACCTGGGGGTTGGCAAACATAGACTTCCTCTTCCAATTTTCCATTTAAGAAAGCACTTTTGACATCCATCTGGTACACCTTGAAGTTCTTGTAGGCTGCATATGCCAGGAATATTCTGATTGCTTCAAGTCTTGCTACTGGTGCAAAAGTTTCATCATAATCTATTCCTTCTTCTTGAGAATATCCTTTTGCAACCAGTCTTGCTTTGTTCCTTGTTATTGTACCAGCTTCATCTAATTTGTTTCTGAAGACCCACTTGGCACCAATGATTGATCTATTCCTTGGTTTGGGTACCAGTCTCCAGACTTTGTTTCGAGTGAATTGGTTTAATTCTTCTTGCATGGCAATTATCCAATCAGGATCTTGAAGTGCTTCCTCAATTTTCTTTGGTTCAATCTTTGATAGAAAACTGAGGTATAAACATTCATTTTGTGTTGCACTTCTAGTCCTAACTCCATCCTCAATATTTCCAATGATCAAATCTGTTGTGTGGTCTCTCAACCATGGTCTAGGTTTTGGTAGATTTGATCTTGAACTAGAGGCTTCATTTTCTAGATTGATAAGATTCAATCCAGCTTCATGAGCAGAGTTTGCTCCCCCTAAACTATTGATCTCTTCTTCATTAACTCCCCCTGAGTTAGATATCTCAATAGTCTCTGTGTGTGCATCAGGGATACTAGTCTCTGATGTATCATTAGTCTCCGATGGAGAATTAATGTCATCAGTGACTTGTGTTCCATTTTGTTCCAGTACTCTAGTCTCTGATAATACATCAGTCCTTGGTACTCCATGCACAACAGTCAACTCCCCCTCAATTAAAGAGGAATCACTGTTATTTTGGGGATTTTCAGCATTCTCTGTTGGATATTCCCATGCACCCAATTCATTCTCAAAACTGAGAGGTTCATGCAATCCTTGACCAAGCATTCCTGGAATCTTTTTATCATCAAATGCAACTTGAATGGATTCCACAATGACCTTGGTTCTTAAGTTATAAACTCTGTATGCTTTGCTTGACAGAGAATAACCTAAGAAGATTGCTTCATCAGACTTATTGTCAAATTTTCCTCTTGTCTCTGATGAATCTCTCAGTACAAAGCACTTACAACCAAACACATGTAAAAACTTGAGAGTTGGTTTTCTCCCAGTCATCAATTCATAAGGTGTTTTGTTGTATGCTTTGTTTATCAAGGACCTGTTTTGTGTAAAACATGCAGTGCTTATAGCTTCCTCCCAAAAATAGGTGGGAAGCTTAGCCTCTTGCAACATGGTCCTTGCTGCTTCAATGAGGGTTCTATTTTTCCTCTCAACAACTCCATTTTGTTGAGGGGTTCTAGGTGCAGAGAATTGATGAGTAATTCCTTTCTCAGTGCAGAATTCAATTACTTGGGAATTTTTGAATTCTGTTCCTCTGTCACTTCTTATTACCCTCACTGTTTTCCCTGACTCAGTTTCTAGTTTCTTGACATGATCAATAATTAACTGAGCAGCTTCATTCTTTGCAAAGAGGTATTTTACCCAAGTATACCTTGTGTAATCATCAACAATTACCAGTGCATATCTATTCCTTAATATAGACATCACATTCACTTGACCAAATAAATCCATATGGAGAAGTTGTAAAGGATCAGTGATTGATGTTGCTGGTTTGTTTTTGAATGATACACTTCTTTGCTTTCCTTTCTGGCATGCATCACACAATCCATCTTGTGTAAATTCCAATTGTGGAATGCCAGCTACCAATCCTTTCCTCACAAGACTATTGATATTCTTGAAATTCAAGTGGGAAAGCTTCTTATGCCAAAGCCAACTCTCATCAGTTGAAGCTTTGCTATATAGACATGTGATTTGATCAGTTGAAGAAATGAGATTTGCAATGTACAAATTCCCTTTTCTTTTTCCTGTCAAAATCACAGTCCCTGATTCTTTGTCACTCACTAAGCATTGATCTTCTTTAAAAGTGACATTGAATCCTTTATCACATAGTTGACTCACACTTAGTAGATTGTGCTTTAAGCCGTCAACCAGTGCTACTTCTGTGAAGATGACATCACCATGTTCAACAGATCCATATCCTCTTGTATGGCCTTTGCTGTCATCTCCAAAAGTGACTCTTGGGCCACTTCTCTCTTCATACTGTTTTAGCAGGGACTTATCTCCAGTCATGTGCCTTGAACAACCACTGTCCAAGTACCATGATTTCTTCTTTTTGCCCTGCACAGTAGAGAGAACTAGTTTGAGATTTTTGGGACCCAAATCTTCTTGAGTCCTTTCTCACTAGCTGCAGTTTCAAGACTTGACTCAGAATAAGTCGATTGCCTTTTTCCATGTTTGATTTTAATTAGGCAATGTACAGGCTTGCTACTGGTGTTTGTGAGACTACTTGACTTTGATCTATAATTTTTTATGCAAAGATTACTTGACCTTTTTACAGGTGATTTATCTTTTATTGTCTTTGAGTTAGCAGTCTCAACCATAGGAATTTTATTTCTGCTCCTACAGTGCATAGCTATGTGGTTTGGATTACCACATACATGACATGTTTTTCTAGGAGCATCAGGCATTGAAGCATAGTTGGTATATTTGTTAATGCCTAACTTGCCATTCCTATTTTTCTTGCTTCTGTTTGATTCCACAGCTTTTTCAGCCTTTTGTATTGGAACAGTTTCCAATTTCTTTATTAACTGTTTCTTTGTCATAAACCCAATATTTAAATGTTTGCTTTCATTCTTCTCAACAATATTCACTGTCTTTTGATTAAAACTAGTTTTTTCAGTGTTTTGTTGATCTCGAATGTTTATAAATTTGGGTTCATAGACAGAAGATACAAAGTTAATTTTTCTAGCAGCTTTAGGCTTTTCAGTTGTGGACTCAACAGCTTCAATATGATCAATTAAATCTGAACTACTATCAAGATTTTCATCATAACCTAGTCCAGATTTTTGACCTATTGTTTGATACCCTACCAAGTCAGATAACTTTTTAGAGGAAGTATTCCACTGTTTAATCTTAGCTTGAGCAATTTCAAGTTGCTCTACTAAGTAATATTCCCTCTTTTTCAAAGCATCAATCATATGATGTGCTTTGTTTAAGTCAGACTTGATAGTGTCAAACTGTGATAGTCTTTCTTCAAGAAAATTGTTTCTTTTTAAGAGACTATCACGTGACTCTTTCACATTGGTATGCTCTATAGTTAAAGATCTAAAACTGACATGCAAATCAGATATGTCTTTTTGCATGCTTTCAATGCTAGATGTATCAAGTAAACTAAGCACGTTAAAATTCAGATTTGCATTGCATACCTTTGTAGAATCACTGGACTCGTCACTACGAGCCATTAGGGCAAAGTTGACAACTTCTTCATCAGAATCGCTGTCAATCCAATCTTTTCCCTCAGTAATCAAGGCTTTGCTCTTGGATTTGACCTTCTTGTCAGCAAAGTCCTTCCTTGATTTTTCATCCTTAGATCTATCATTAGATCTAGGCTTCTTGCACTCATTGGCAAAGTGCCCTAACCCATCGCAATTATAGCATCGAATCTTCTTTAAGTCGAAGGTGACTTTTTGACCTTCACGCTTAGGGTTAGGCTTCCTTGATGACTTCCTTCCTTTTCTGCTAGCCCTAAATTTCTTAAACTGTTTAACCATGAATGCCATGAATTCCTCCATGTTATCATCGGTATCCAGTTCATCCTCATTATCAGTCGAGCTAGCATTAGAGGATTCATCATCAAGCTTCTCTTGAGACTTGTTTGTCTCAACCATCAACGCAGCTCCTTTCTCTCTTCCATGCATGCGCTGTCTTTGCTCTACTTCAAGTTCATACGTCTTTAAGTTTCCGTAGAGCCTATCCAATGTGAGGGTTTCCATATCATGAGCCTCCCTAACTGCAGTAGTCTTTGGATCCCAGCTAGGAGGGAGAGCTCTCATGAACTTGGTATTGATATCTTCATTATCATATGTCTTACCAAGTATGGTCAAGTCATTAAGCAAAGAATTGAACCTGTCATAGATTGACGTGATTGGTTCATTAGGCTTTGCTTGAAAGAATTCATACTGTTGAGTCAACAGTGAACGTCTGTTCTTTCTGACTTGATCAGTCCCCTCACATAGGACCTTGATAGTGTCCCAGACTTGTTTAGATGTCGTGCAATTGATGATGCTATTGAACATATGTTTGTCTATTCCATTATAGAGTATGTTCATAACTTTAGCATCTTTCAACACTTGTAACTTGTCCTCGTTGGTATAATCACTTTCTGGTGCAAGTACAAAGTGCTCTGCGACAATAGATCCTTCGACAGTTTTTGCAGGAATAAACTTCCTGGGTAGATAAGGACCCTTCTCAATCCTATCTATGTAATCTGGATCTGTTGCTCTCAAGTGCATATACATCTTTTGTTTCCACATTGGATATTCATCCCTTTTTAGAATAGGAATCCTGGTTCCACCATCACGTCCTCCATTATACGCAATCATGTTAGAGCTGCTTGCTTCTTCGTTGTTGGCCATCTCAGAATCTTGTTAATTGAGTATTTTCAATTAGTGGCTCTGATACCAATTGTTTTCCCAGTAAGATGGCCTAGAACTTGTAGAAGGGGGGTTGAATACAAGTTCTTGCAACTTTTTCGAATTCCTGTTCTTTAAGAAATTGACTTTCTGCGGAATATAAAGAACAAGATCAAAACTTTATAAACAATTGCTTTTATTGATTTAACAATTGATTACAAGTTTTCTAACAATCAAAACAAGCTTTTGATCGTCAGCTTCTATTCTGTATATTTAGAGATAATACAACCCTTTCAATTCTCTATGCTATACAGACACACACTCTTTTTTTCGAATTACAATTCTGTAATTTATAATTACAGCTTCTAAAACTAAGTTTACAAAAAAACCTAGCTTCCTAATTCAAATCAAATACAATCTTTCCAATTGAAAGATTTCTAACAAGTTTCCTTGTCAGCTACGTCTTCAATAAAGTCTACGTGTTCATGGAAGACTTTCCTTCTTTGATTTGAACTCTAACTCCATCAGCGATTAAGTCCTCGACTAATCTCCGATAGCTTCTTTAATTAGTCTCTGATCACTTCGAGTAATCTCCGATGCTTTAATAAATTAATCTCTGATTACCTCGAGTAATCTCCGATGCTCTGGCTTTAGTCTCTGGTGACGTCAGCTTTTAATCTCCGAAGTATTGTGTTATTCTCTGATGACGTCAGCTTTAATCTCTGACTCTTTAATTACAATCTCCGATGACGTAAGCTTTAATCTCCGATGACCAATCCTTCAATCTCCTATGAACAAATCTTTAATCTCCGATGAAGGATTTCTTCAATCTCCGATGGGCAAAGTCCAATCTCTGATGAACAAAACTTTAATCTCTGATGGACTTTTTCCCTTAATCTCCGACAAGCCAAATTTAATCTCCTAAAGACTAATTAACTTAAAACAACTTGTTGAACAGACTCAACAAGTATTCCAGCAGTACATACAAGTAAAATGAATCTATCTCTTTATTAAAATGACTAAATTACAACCAAGAGATACTACTGCTAGCTACAAAACTAAAGTGTTACAAACCAACACTTTTCTATACATTTGTATTCCTAAGTATTCTAAAGACAATCATCATCAAATGTTAATAAAACCTAACAGTAATGTATCATTATTCTTAAATGTCCCTAGTCGAGTATCATTGTCAGTGGGACAACAATAATACATTGAGACTAGTATGTGGATTAACTGATGGTCATATCTCATTGGTCATAAATATATACGAGATATATTAAGTTGATACATAGGTATATGTTAGAGAACATAGTACTGGACAGACCCACCATGAGAATTCTACATGGAGCCTTATGCTATGTGTCATAAGTAATTCTCATAGTGACAATGATGTAATGGTCCTTCGACCTGAAGTCATGACATTTCTACATAAGGAGTTATGCGTTTTGACATTATCAAAAGTCACCTTTAACCGGGTGGACAATAAAGGTGATTGTTGGATGCATAATGAGTTATGTGAGAAATGGGAATGATGTAGATGGAATTTAACCCTCCTATCAATTAAGGGTGATATCTATAGGCCTCTTGATTGAGTGAAACTATGAAATGCATGACCATGCTCAAATAGAGATTTGTTTCATATAGTTTACTCATTGATCAAGAAAACTGAGACTAAATTATGAAGAAGATGACACATCCATGCCTTGAATTTAATCTTAGATATCATGGTTAAAAGGATTAAGTTACATTGAAACATTGGTCACAAAAGGTAACGTCAAATCTATGACTTTATTATTACTTAGGTAACAATGATGTATTACTAGATGTCGCTCACTGTTTATAATTTTGTAATATGATTTAAAATTATTGCCAACGTAATAATAACCTACAGGGTCACACACAAAGAACATTCGTCAAAGAGATATAATTTAAATGTCAATGATTTTAATATATCAATAAGATTGATTTAATTAAATCATGACTTTAAATTATATACATATATATTTATATATGTAATCTGTATGAAGTAGAGTCCTTTGGAAGGAAATACGAATATATATTTATTTGTACATATATATATATTAATTAAGTGAGACTTGATTAAAGATATATATCTAATAAATATAAAATTCGGATTATAATTCTCCTAATTAGATTAGGTTTTGGAATTACTCTATAAAAGGCTATATATATGAGATATATCAGCGATTCTCTCTAACCAACGTTTTACGTAGCCGCTCATAAGAGAGAGACTAGGGTTAAAAGAGATAGAGAAAAGAGATACAAATTATACAGCTAGTACTGTAACTCTTCTTGTTCGGATCGTAAGACGATTTGCAGGTGTTCATGTGAATACCGTAGAGACGCTGTTCTGTTGGATTGCGTTAAAGATTTGGAGACGATCAACACCTTCACCAAAGCTTCAGATTCGCACTTTTAATTGGTAAAATCTTAAACTATCTGTATTAAATTGTTTCGCATAAATACTTGGGTTTAAGTTTCGTTTTGTTTTATTTTAAATCGTATTTTTTCGTTGCGTTTGATCCTTCGAAACCCAACACTCACAGTAGCCACTGCCATGACCATGCCAAGACCCTCCAACAGCTTCACCACAATGATAAGGCTGGTCCTCACACCAAAGGCTATCATAGTGGTGATGGCCAAGGTGGGAGAGACAAGGAGGACCACCGGCTAGCTCAAGGGATGATGGGTGACACAAGTCCACACACAAGCCAGGCAGTGACGACCGATGGTGCGAGAACCATTGAAATGTTTAATATGCGATGAACCACATTTGCAGGGGAATGCCAAAAGCGGGTGGCACTTGGTGCCATGGTGGAGAGGTACGAGCAAGGTGAGTAGGCCAAACTAAATTGCCTCCAACGCCTATGGAGGCCAAATATGATTCTCACCATGGTGGTTAAACCCTCGTGCACGTCGAGGCACAAGTCAATGTGAAGACCACCCAACTTATTGTAAACATGGGTACATCGACCAACTATATTAGCCTAGAAGAGGCACCAAGCTTGTGGCTCAAAGTGAGCCAAACTAGGGGCAATGGCAGGCCGCTCCAAGGCAAGGCTTGAGGGGTTGAGGTGCAACTCCACGTGTGGCAAGGCAAGATGGATTTCAAAGTGGTTGAGCTCGATGATGCCAAAATGGTGCTTGGCATGGAGTTTATGAGGAACCACAACATTATGCCTATACCACATCTCAACAAGGTGGTGGTCAGGAATGGAACGAAATTGCATATCATTCCAGCAACATGGCAACACGAGATCGGGGTCATAACCATAGGGGCATGATCTTATTAGCAATGCAGCTAGGCAGAACATGTTCGGGTAATGCGCTGCAACATAAGGGACATAGCTGCCAAGGTGGCAAGGGCAAGCGGGGAAAGCGGAGCAAGCCTAAGAAGCATCAAGTTGCAAAGTGTCGAGGGTGCTACCTATGTGGAGGTAATTATAAGATGAAGGACCATGCCAAGTGGAAGGCATGGTATGACAAATACGAGCAAGGCATAAGTTTAACTAACGAGGGCATCATGAAAATAAGCGAGGGAGAATGTCACACCCCTCTAGCTCGGGTAGACAATAACACGCTAAGACACCAGCAACACGACATTGACAAGCCAAAGCCAAGATGGGCAGATGTGGTTTTAATAGGTTTCGCCATGTAGGCAATGACGTGTGTACACATAAGACATGACAAGGCGTTTGCATGACATAGAATGTTTCCGTATAAATGTAATATAAGCGTGTAGATATTTTTAGAGTATATTCGAGAATAGTTAAGAAGCTTGTAAGTAGGTAGCATGCTCAAGAGATAGTTTTAGAAAGCTAGAAAAATTGTATTAGCCTATAGTGTTCCATAAGGTAGTATAAATTGATGAGAAGGGTCATTTGTCAAACCATCCACACATCCAAGCTAAGTTGTAATCACTCATTCCTAGCAATACAAAGCTCTCTCTAGTTCTTCCAAAGTTACTTAGCCTACTTGCTTACTTGTGTACTCACTCTAGGAGCCAACTTTGGGTCTCTAGTTCTTCCAAAGTTACTTAGCCTACTTGCTTACTTGTGTACTCACTCTAGGAGCCAACTTTGGGGTAAAAATTCTGTCGTATATTGTTTTATCTTAAATAAATTCAAAAAATTTATAGTTTATAAATACAAATATATAAAATTCTTATTATTATCAAGAAGAAATAATAAAAAGATAAAATAATCCATCCATAGCGCGAAGGAGCGTACTAGTAGGGTGAAAAAAACAAGGGGGAAAGAAAAGTTGAAAAGCGTACTCGTAAAATAACATATCCTCGTGCAACAAAAAGACGGGTAAAAGGAATAAAAGTGGTACGGAAACCGGGTCACCACTTCCCTGCGGATACCCCATTTGGTGGCGTGAGCATCATCATCATCATCATCATCATCATCATCATCGGCAGCAGCAGCGGCAGCAGTGTCAATGGCTAATCCTCCCGACCATCATCCTCATAATTTAATTTCGGAGTCGTCGAAGAGAAAGAAAAAGAAAACTAAGAGGAATGTTTCTCCCTATTTCCAAAAAAGCAGTGTCATTCTCCCATCTGATCCAGAACAAATACAACAACAAGAAGAAGACAACCTTAAGAAAAACAAGAAGAAGAATCATAGGAAGAGGAAGAAGAAGAATCCGAGGAACCCCGACTCCTTAATTTCTGCAAATTATCCGTCAGAGCCCGTAATCTGTGATAGGGATGGGAACATACCAATTATCAAGAAAAAGAAGATTGATTCTGATGATGATGAGGATATAGCCGAAACATCTGTAATAGGGGCAAAAGCAAGGAAAAGGGCCAAGAATTTGAGGTAAAACCTTACTTTTCCGATAATGTAGTTATTAGTATGGGAAAGAGGAATTACAGACATACTGATACAATCACTACTACTACTGTATTCAATATGGTGGATTGTTGTTCAAAGAGTAGGGACCAAAAAGAGGAATACAGACAAAAAGTTGATTAGTGAGATTGATACTACTACTAGGATTAACACATTGTTTTGTTTCTCTCTTGTTTTTCCCTCTTCCATCTCTGCCTTCTTTACTGCTGGCTTTTGTTTCCCATTCTGTTCTCCATTTATTTCTTATGTTGTATTTCAAAATAAAATATTGAACATGAAAGGATAATATTCTGACATAATTGAAGAATAACAAACATGCCAAAGAAGTACATAGTCCTCCAATCAGAATAACATCCTCAAAGAATTTGACTTCTCCTGATGAACATTTGATTGGCAGTGATGAGAAGACAGAGAGGAAAAGGAAAACGGGTTCAGCATTTGGTTCGCTTGCTCCTTGCTCACTTAAAAGAGTTAAAGGACAGATAACTGAGGCTCTCAGGAAGGAGAAGGTGCCACAGCATTGCCAAGTTGATGAACAGATTAGTGGTTCTATTCCTACAAACGATGGATGTGGTGATGCTGTTTCCCCTGGTATGTGCTCCTTGGATGATATGTTCTCAAGCTTTGCTTACAATGGTGGTAGAAAAGGAAAATGGAAGCCTGAGGATCACGAAAAAATTCAACGACGAAATTTTTTTTGTCCTTCCAACAAAATTATGTTGAATGAGAAAAGAGATGACAAGAACAAGCAGGGTATGGAACCTAATGTCTTAGTCAAGATTACGTCCCATACAATAATTAACGGAGACAAGTGTTATGAGAACAGAACTGACGCTAGTGAGGATCAGAGTATGCCTTACATTTGTCAAAGCACAAATAATAATGCGGGAAAAGAAAATGATTCCAACCATGAAAAGATTTTGTCCAATGGAAAGAGAAAGAATAAAAAACATTCCAAAAAATCAGGTGCAGAGGTTCGAGTAGTATCTCCTTACTTCAAGATCTCAGCAGGGGAAGAAGTTGATTTAACAGGTGTGTGTTTGAAAAACAAAACACAAATACCGCATCATAAGAAATATTCGGTAAAAGTGAATACATCTCCTTACTTCCAGAATGTAAAGAAAGAAAAGGAGAATAGAGTCACTGAGTCAGGTGAAAGCAGAACTGAGCACACTATCATGCAGAAAAAGGTAAAGAAAGAAAAGGAGAATGGAGTCGCTGAGTCGGGTAAAAGCAGAACTGAGCGCACTATCTTGCAGAAAAAGGTAAAGAAAGAAAAGGAGAGTAGAGTCGCTGAGTCAGGTGAAAGCAGAAGTGAGTGCACTATCATGCAGAAAAAGGTTAAAGCAGTGAAGGTAACTAATCTGACTCTTTCTTCCGTCCAAAAAAGGGACGAGGCTTACCGGAGGAAAACTCCAGATAACTCATGGAAGCCTCCAAAATCTTCTCATAATCTCCTGCAAGAGGAGCATGCTCATGATCCTTGGAGGGTCATGGTGATTTGCATGCTTCTTAATCGCACAACTGGTTTGCAGGTACATGTTGCTCTCTTTCATATTCTTAACTTCAGTTAGTTAGAAAAGCTTTATCTTATTGTAAACTGCATGTACTAGAAAGACTAGAAGGTTTTTGAGTTATGGAGATGGTGTCATTACTAGTTAAAGGTTGATTAAACGAATTAGCAGGAAAAAGAAAAGGTAGTTGCTTTGGGAGATATGGGTATTGAAAATCGTAAAACCTTTAGGCTCTCATAAATGACAACGTAGTCTTACACGTACAATTAAATTACCACCTCTGTTCCAAAAAGAATGAGTGGACACTATTGAGCACGCAAATTTAAGTGAGATTTTGTACATGCTCGATACTTTATATAATTTGAATTTTTTAATCATGATAATCTTCATTTAAAATATTTATGGTTCATAATTTTTATTACATAAAAAAAACATCTAATATGTGTTAAAGTCCACCCAAAAGTACATACCTCACTCATTATTTTTGGGACTGAGGGAGTATAAATTATCGGAACAAAGATGTGATGTTCAGCTATGGGTTACATGGGTGGGATTCTATGGCTGGGTATGGAAAAGGATTACGATAGTGATCAATATTGTAAGTTATTTTAGTTTTCGATATAAAATATTTTGTGAAGTTACAAATGTTCTTTTAAGGTAATGAATTGAATTTTGCATATCGTAGGGATTCTTGCTGATAAAAAAAGAAAAGAAAATGCATATTGTAGAGATTCTAACAAGATATATAATAAATGAAAAAGGAGTGACGGAAATGTATATGTAAGTAATAGAAGTGGAATCATACAAATTAGGATATTAATGATCAATGAAGCATGGGAAGTTGTTTGAGGTTGTACCTTATGCCGCATATCTGTCGAAAGATGACACTAAAGGGCTCTCAAACACTTCAACATCATTATCTTATATTTTCTTATTTCCACATGGTTGATTAGGATACCCAAAACGTAATCTTGCAATCTGCGTGCATGGCATAAATGAAATATACAATCCAGGCTGCGTCTGGATTGAGAGAATGGAATAAGAAGGAGAATGAAATTTGATTCAAGAGTAATTGCTAAAGGAGATCACAAAATTTTATGATCCATACGGGAGATAGTGATGAAATGAACCATTCTTCCCTATATAATTTCATTCCATGAGTAAAGAGGAGCAATAATTTATTCATTTTTCTTCATTGTGATTCTCCCTCTCATTCCTCCTCATATCTCCTTCCACCATTATTTTTTACCAATATCCTTCTAATTTTTTATCTATTCTTCCTCTCATTTACTTACCTCAATTCAAATGCATCCCTAGAGTTAGATATTCTTATTACCTGTTATATAAAATTTCTTGGTTTTCTCACTACTGTATTTGATTTTTATTAAGTTATATCAATAACTAAACTTGTGACAAAAATTTCAAATGATCATATATTATTCCTCCATTCCATAAAAACGGTTATATTCTGGGGGTTTTTGTGAATATTAAGGATGCATGTTGATTGAGATTTACATATGCAATTAATAAGTTTTTTCCATGAAATTTGTTGTAGATGTCGAGCGATAATACGATAAGAAAATTGTGATAATAAATTTTAGAGTAATAACAGTATAATAAAAATGTATGCAAATGGTATGTCACACCCTTATTCTGATGATAATCCTGCTATAATCTTTAAAGTTTGTTCATTACAATTTTCTTTTTTTTATCATCAAATGAACATTTTCTACAAATTTCATCAAAAAAACTTCTGATTTTTGTATGTAAATCTCAATCAAAGATTGTCTTAGTATTTGCTAAAAATACAAATATAACTCTTTGTGGAAAATGAGGGGTATCATTTGAGACTTAAAAGATAACAACTAAAATAAATTATTATGGACGTCAGTATCATACGCACAATTAAGGTATGTGATCCTAATGTTTGGCTCAAAATCGTGCGCCATGCGGTGACTACTGTGCTTTCACAAATATCTAGCAATGTATTACATGGTATTCACAAGTCTGAAGTCATAGGGTATATTAGAGCTTCTTGCATGGCAGTTATTGAAGGTGTTGGAGGCTTTATAATATATGCCTATACGTTAAAGGAGTAGGGGCGATCTTTTAGAGTTGGACAGGAGGCTTTGGCGACGGTTTGTAGCCCCATTCTTTAACTGTGCTCAATTTCTATTATTTAGTCTTCCCTTGCGACGTTGCAAGTAGAAAAGTCTGTCTTCCAAAGTTTTGCCAGGCGAATATTTGTATTTGGTCTGGAGAGTTTGTTCTCGTTTTTGGGGAGAATGAATCGCAATCTAAAAGGGAATTTTTTTTGAAACACTGCAATCGTTTTTGCAACTGATTATCATCATCATTTCAATTAAAAAAAATATAAAAGATAAAAGCTAAAATCGCTGCTAGAACAAATTAATTACAAAGATAAAAGAAAAACCATTTGCATATGTACCAGAAATAACAAAAAATCCATTTTGAATACAGGGTAAAAAAGAAAAGAAATCCAACCAATCCAATTTTGGAACAAACTATAAACAGCACTAACAAATCTGAACTCTTTAATTGATTTCAACAAAAAAAAAAAAATAAAAAAATACAAGTTAGGAGAAATGGGGAAAACGAATCCCCTTTTGAAATACAACAATTAGTACAACGAAGAAAATTCCAAGGCAAACAGAACAATTGAGAAATGAAAGAAAGATTTGAAGAAGGAGAAATCTGGAGTTTAGATGAAGAAGGGGAGTTGGTGGGGGGGAGAGTCTGGAGAAGTTATCCCTTGAGTTCATTCAAAGTATTGTTCAGTTTATTGGGAAGTTCCTATTTCCTTTATTCTATGATTTTAACATTAACCTTTTCTAAGACGCGTCCATTGATGAGTTACTCTTGCATTTGAGGAGGCGTTTAATTAACTAAATCTCATTGTAATGCAGCAAATTAATCAGGTTAGTATAAAAACTCTGGTGATATTGAAGTTTGATATACATAATTATTTTATACGTTTAGTAGGTAACCTACTCTATTTGTTTTCTAGATATGCGAAAATCTTAGAAACTACTGCTAGAGATAGAAAAATGAAAAATTTCAACAAAAAAAGTTTTTCTACATACTCCGTACATACAATATTCGTATTAATTGGTACACTTATACATCCATATCTATAGAATCCACTATTGTGTCAACCTAATGAAAGAATCTAAGATCGAAAAAAGACGTTCCATTTTCATCTTTGTCTACTTGGTTTCATGTTGTAGGTATAAATGGGGAAGGTTACAGGTAATGATGTTTGCTATGAGAAGTGTTAGTTTTTCCTTTTCTCTTGTTGTCTTTCTAAGTTTTTGAGGACATTGTGGACTGATATGCCCTGCTATTCCACATGTACATGTGACTCTGCCTCTTTGTTAATCCATTTTTGTTTATGAAGACAGGTCCGGGTTATGTGCCTAGGTCATTGCCGTGATTTCTCCTACAATTCCCACTTGGCACTTTCTTCTTCCTTCCTGGTCTCCCTTTGCCTCCATCACCCCGTCTCTTCTGACCTTCATTACTTTATTACTCCCCTTCTTTATGATGATGTTCTATTGTTCAGCAATCTTTATCATGGTTACGAAGGTAGGAAGTTCATTTGTTTCTAGCTCTGCAAATGTGTTATAGAGCCGTGGCTTCGGCCCACCCTTAAAACATTTCTTTCCCCCGTATCCACTTGGTGAGGTGAAAAAACATGCTAACTCTTCGAATTTTTCTTCATATTGAGCCACAGTTAAGGTTAAAGTTCTTTGTTTAAGCTTCTAGAAGTCAATTTCCATTTTGTTAGCTAATCCTTGAGGAAGATTTTAAGGAATAGTTCTTTAAATTGCTCCCACGGTATATGTCCTCATTTTCCATGCTTGAAACATCCATCATTTTTATTCTCTCCCGCCAAATGCTAGCTTTCCTATTAGCAAATGAGTTGCAAAGGTTTGTTGATTGGTAGTACCCCAAGCTATAAATATTTGTTCGATTTCTTTAATCCAGGTTTGAGCGGGATTGGTAGTTTCTGAAAATTTAGGTGGGTGAAAAATTATATTGTGAAGAAGGTGGTCTGTTGTTGGTGGTAGGAGCTGAATAGGGGTATTAGTAAGTTAGTTGCATCATTTTCATATATTCTGCTTTGAATTAAATTGCTGGATATTTATTCATTGATCGGCTATCCAAAGATTTAAAATGACTTATTAACGTATGCATATAGATACAATAGAAGTCTATTTGTTATTATTAAATTTATAATATGCAAAAAAATGGTATGATTTCATATCATGCCACTCATGTTCTCACATATGGAGTCTTGCTCTAATTTACAAAATAATGTATTTCATATCATGCCACTCACGTTCTCACGTTTGGAGGCATTGCCAAATACTATCATTGCGCTAATTTTCATGCTAGCTTCCATAAAGGAATCCTTTAAACAATTTTCATATCACCCATGATGGTTGTTGGCTTCCTTTCGTCACGATATTTTGGTAACTATCTGCCACGTTCTTGTAGTTAGTTATATATAGTAGGTTAGGCTTTTCAGTTGTTTTTATTAATCCTGATGATGTTTTACTGTCAGCATTGGCTATTTCCTAAATAATTTCTGGGGTGGTGACAATGCCAACCTTTCTCTCTTGTAGCTTGAATGGACTAACTTTTGAAAATCAGTTAGACATTGATTGGCAGACTTTTCCATTCTCCAACTCTTATTAGTAGACTTTTTCATTCTCCAGCTCATTTTCTACTTTTGCTACTTTCATGATATGTAACATCGTTCTAATTCCCATTATGGGTTAAATCTCATAAATTTTGGTAAATATGTCGCGGGTAAACTCCCTGCCGCCCTTGCGCTCAACATGCATGCGCGTCTTAAATTGCCTACTCCCACGAGCATGCCCAGCTTGTCATATAGTTGCTCATTGTCGTCCCATGAACGTGCATACCCAACTTATGAGTATGTTTCATGTTGCAATCACGTGCATGTAACATACATGTTGTGCCCTTGAGACCTTGTCATCCTCCGAGGTAATTGATATGGCACTGAAGTATATGAAATTATCTAATTCTTTCGAGTCGCATTTAGCACCATATGGCCGTGGCTATGGGATCTTGGTCTTCGTCCCGTGGGCTCCTCATCTACCGAGTTTATGATAGCATGATAGATGAAAGTTAGTTTCTTGTCCAATCCTTCTGAAAGTATGGCCAAACAAAGCCATTTTGTTGCCCACTTGGCTGCAGGTAGCCGCTAGCTCTCTCTTTTCAGTCCTTTATCCTGTGTATGAGGCTTGACATGAGGTTGGCATCCCAATGACTTCTGCAATCTGATTTTCCAATAGTTTCATCAATTTTATGTTTGAACATGTATGTCTGTTGTCTGGTCAAACAGTAAAACTAGTAAGTCATGCAAGCAATTCAAGCAGCCTAGCTCGGATACCAAGTGTCACACAGCGATATGTTGGCAGGGGACGTGTGTGTGGCAGCCGAGAATGCTGGAAGGCTGCACCAACCTAAAGCAAGCAGAAATAAACACCATCTGTGGGCAAACGAAAGCTTGATTGCACGAAACATTTTACAAATAAGTACATGCATCATAGCTACCCAACGTGTGTGCAATTACATGTGTCAAGACAACAAGATCAACAAAGCTCGACAATGGCAACAATAAACACTATCTGTGGGCAAACAAAAGCTTGATTGCATGAAACATTTTACAAATAAGTGCATGCATCATGGCTACTCAATGTGTGTGCAATTACAGGTGTCAAGACAACAAGAGCAACAAAGCTTGATAATGGCAACAATGGATGCAGGAAATGTGCTGTACCCTCTACATGACTTAAGTGATCTGGCACACATAAAACACTCCAAATGAAAAGTACATAAAGTAAAACTGTTGGAGAAAATAATATATATGCTAGATATAGGCTATGAAGAAAACTAGGACTGCAGGATATTAAGGAAGAACAATTTATGACTGAAAAGTGCAATACTTTACTAAACTTCTAAGGGCCTGATTTATAGGCTTACGATTTAACAAACAACTCCTAAAAAACTGCAACTAAACAATAACACTTGGCCACTAAACAGAACATGGGATAATATCCTGATTATTTGCTAACGAACGAACAAACTTTCAAATATTTTTCTGACCACTAAAGACATGACAAACACAGACTCTAACAGCCTTAGGACTTGAATCACTTAATTTTAACACTCCCCCTTGATTCAAAATCACCAACACCCAGTTTCTCTCTGAAGTAAACATGCTTCTCGTATGGAAACGACTTGGTGAAGATATCCGCAACTTGCTCAATTGGGTTGCAATACTTCAATTCAATTTCTCCATTTGCAACCAACTCTCATATGAAATGATGGCATATCTCGATGTGCTTCGTTCTCCCATGGAGAACTGGATTTTTTGTCATTGCTATCGTAGATTGGTTGTCGCAATAAATCTTGGTAGCACGTCCTTGCACATGATGAAGGTCTGCAAGTAATCTTCTTAAACAAACTGCCTGACAAGCAGAAGACATTGCTGCCGCAATAAATCTTGGTGGCATGTCCTTGCACATGATGAAGGTCTGCAAGTAATCTTCTTAAACAAACTGCCTGACAAGCAGAAGACGTTGCTGCCACATACTCCGCTTCAGATGTTGATAAGGCTGTTGTTGCTTGCTTCTTTGAGCTCCATGAAATAGCCTCCGATCCTAAGCCGAAGATGCCTCCAGAAGTGCTTTTTCGATCATCCGATGAACCAGCCCAGCCACTATCTGTATAACCAACTACTTCAAACTGCTTCACATGCGAATACCATATGCCGAAATTGAGAGTTCCGGCTATGTACAGCAGGATTCTCTTTGCTTCTCCAAGGTGATGCTTTGAAGGCTGGTGCATAAACCTGGAAACAATACCAACAGAAAAAGAAATATTGGCGCGAGTGTGACTTGAGTAAATTAGACTCCCAACCAAGCTTCGAAACTGCCCTACATCAGCCATAGTAGTGCCATCTTCAAGCTGCAACTTCTCATTTAAATTCATGGGAGTTCCTGCAACTTTGCAATGTAACATGTTAAACCATTTGAGCAGATCAGTTGCATATTTCCTTTGACAAATGAATATACCATCTGCACTCTGATGAATTTTCAGCCCCAAGAAATAATGAAGTAACCCCAAATCTTTTGTTTCAATCCTTTTCATCATGCAAATCCTAAACTCTTCCACAAGAGATTGAGATGATCCCATATATATCATATCAACAATGTATAGACTAACAAACAGAAAACCATCTTGACCTTGTTTCTTCAAATAAAGTGTGGGCTCATTTTCACTTCTTTCAAAGCCATTGCAAGAAAGAAAGAATTTATTTCACTGTACCAAGCACATGGAGCTTGCTTTAAGCCATAAAGGGCCTTCCTTGCCACTCACAACAAATCCTTCAGGTTAAGAAACACAAACCACCTCCTCTATCTTTCCATTAAGAAATGCAGATTTAATATTAAATTGATAGATGGGCCATTTCATTTGAGCAACTAAGGCTAAAATAGTTTGTCCCTTTTCAAATTGAGCAATGGGAGAAAAAGTCTCCTCAAAATCAATACCTTGCTGCTGTGAGTACCCCTTAGCGACCAGTCGTGCCTTGTGCTTTTGAATCCTACCATATGCACGATACTTTATCTTGAACACCCACTTCAGCCCTATAGCTCTTTTTCCTTCCGGAAGATCAGTCAAGTTCCATGTATCATTGTCCTCATCCTCAATTGCCTTCATCTCATCGTTCATTGCACAGCTCCATTCTTCCTTTAGTTGAGCTTCATTATAACTTATCGGATCTGCAACAAGAAAGTGCAAACGTGCAAGATTCATATACTTCTTGTACTGACCTGAATTTCAGAGGTGTGTGATCATATGTTTCCTCGAATGCTAAAGTGCTTCCACTATGTGGAGGAGAGGAGCTGGAAGTATTGGTCGGAGAGGCATCAAAACCATCATTATTTTCAATAAATTCAGTTTCAGTAGGGAGCTGAATCTCTGTAGTTAGCCATTCAGTTTGCCAATTCCAGGCTGCATCTTCATCAAACACCACATTTCTACTACTAATCACCTTGTTATCCACATGATTGTACAACCGATAGGCTTTGGAATGAGGACAGTAACCAATAAAAATGCACTTCGTAGACTTGCTATCAAGTTTAGTATGATTCTGCGAATGCACAAAAGCATAAGAAATA
The DNA here is from genome assembly GCA_014636745.2 of Centella asiatica. Taxonomy (NCBI): domain Eukaryota; kingdom Viridiplantae; phylum Streptophyta; class Magnoliopsida; order Apiales; family Apiaceae; genus Centella; species Centella asiatica. The sequence continues at coordinate 38,858,515 of CM025787.1, forward strand.
CAACCAAAAATTCTTAAATGACTTACCCAAGGCTTCTTTCCTTTCCATGCTTCATATGGTGTTTGATACAAAATTGCCTTTGTCGGAAAGATATTTAGCAAATACACTGCGGTGGCAACCGCTTCTGCCCAAAAGTGATTTGGCAGACCCTTTGCCCTTAGCATACTCCTTGCCATTTCAACAATGGTTCTGTTTTTGCTCTCCACTACTCTGTTTTGTTCTGGCGTGTATGGTGCTGTCAACTCCCGTTGAATACCAGTATCCTCACAAAAACTATTAAACTCTCTGGAGACGAACTCCCCACCTCTGTCCGTGCATAATACCTTGATGCAAATTGTCTTGAATTTTCTGAAGCTCTCAAATGTTTCTGATTTGTTAGTTAGAAAATAAACCCAGCTCATGCGACTGCAATCATCAGTAAACAATAAGAATATCGACTCTCACCAAAAGATTCAGTTTTCATTGGCCCAAACAAATCAACATGCACTAACTCAAGACAAGTTTTAGACCTCCAAGACGTTCCAACAGGAAATTGCATACATTGTTTACCATACACAACCTTCACAAACATAGTCAGATGTGTCGATTTTTGGCAGTCCCAAAACCATTTCATTTTGACTTAACAACTTCAATCCTTTCACATTTAAGTGTCCATATCTTAAATGCCATATCTTAAGGGTTATCTTTGGCATTAGCAACCATTGCATAATCATCCAAACACGATAATTCAATTGGGAACATCTTACTTTCAGTCATGTGAACTTTAAAAACAGGCTTATCGGATTTCCCACTTTTAATCTCACAAACACCATCATGAAAATTAACCATATATCCCTTTGAATTAATTGACCAAACACCATCATGAACATTAACCACATATCCCTTTTGAATTAATTGACCAACGCTAAGCAGATTATGTGCTAAACCAGGAATATAATAAACATCATGAATCAATTTTTCAAGACCTGACCTGGTTTTAATCGCAATGGTCCCTTTGCCTTCAATTTGAACTTGTTTGCCATCACCAAGTCCAACCTTTAACTGAATTGACTTGTCCGATGTCCGAAACAGGCTCTTTTCTCCGGTCATGTGATTGCTACAACCACTATCTAGAAACCATACATCTTTCTTACTTATGTTAGGATTTAAATAAGTAAGAAAGAGACTACCTTGTTCTTCCTTTCCTAGACAAAGTTGGCTTGTTGTTTGGCTTTCTCCATTTTCTCCAGACAATTTGGTGCTGTGGCCATACTTTTTGCAATTATAACACCGTTGTCCTTTATAATACTTCCTTTCAAAGTGTCCCATATTAGACCTTCCTCGTCCTCTGCCACGACCATGGTAGCCACCTCTACCTCGGCCTCTACTTGATTGCCTTTGACCATAGTTGCCTCAACTTGATTGTCCGCCGCTTGTGACCACTTTAGATTGAAGGGCCTTCTCAATTTTCTATTCATTGGGCCTGCGAACTCTCTCATCATGTGCTAAAAGAGAACCCATTAGTGCGTCAACAGAAAGTTTAGATAGGTCCTTGGATTCCTCAATGGCCGTAACAACGTGGTTATATTTACGAGGCAGACTGCTCAATATTTTCTCTACAATTTTCTGGTCAGTGTGTGTCTCTCCAAAAGTCTTCATTTGATTAACAAGACCAGAAACTCCAGAGAAAAAATCTTCAATCGACTCATTACCCTTCATGAATATAGTCTCAAACTCTGTACGATACATCTGCAACTTGACCACCTTAACCTTGCTGTCTCCGTGGAACTCCTGCTTCAAAATAGTCCAGGTCTCTTTCGATCTTTTTGCACCAGCAATACGTGGGAAAATAGAGTCTGATACAGCCTGTTGCAGAACAAGCAGAGCCTTCGCATCATTCTTACATAGTTCTCGAACATCAGCTGCTGTATCTGCGAAACCACTCTTGACCACATCCTAATGCTCTTGTGCAATAAAAAAGGTCTTCATTTTGATGCTCCAATACTCGTAATTATCTCCAGTAAAGACAAGAAACAATGATTGGGAAACATTGAGAACTCCACAGTTTGACATGGTTGCTTAAAGTTCACACAGAACTTCAGTCAAACACTTTGCGTGCTTTATGACCTGCCTAAGAAGTTTGCTGCTGCAACTTCGAAAAAACTCCAACGCCCAGTTCTGATTGAACCTGGCTCTGATACCAAGAATGTTGGAGAAAAGAATATATATGCTAGATATAGGCTACGAAGAAAACTAGGACTGCAGGATATTAAGGAAGAACAATTTATGATGAACTTCAAAGGGCCTATTATAGGCTTACAACTTAACAAACAACTCCTAAAAAACTGCAACTAAACAATAACTTAGCCACAAAACAGAACATGGGATAATATCATGATTATTTGCTAACGAACAAACTTTCAAATATTTTGCTGACCACTGAAGACACGACAGAAACAGACTCTAACAGACTTATGACTTGAATCACTTAATTTTAACAAAAACATCGCAAAATTAACTAAGTGATAGGATGTACGTGTGCTAGATGAGCTAGGGGTGAATACTTGTGGCCATGGCATACCTGTGGCCATGGCATAGTGGCGGACAAGGGAAACATATTGTCATGCCCCGCCAACTTGGCACTGAGGTTCCACCACATAGGCGATGACATGATGCACACTCAGATAGCTATGTGGCACTTCTATAATGTTCTCTTGTATGAAGCAAGGAAGCACTTGTACTTATGTAGAAACATCTTGAGAGTGTTCTAGAATAGTAGGGAACCTTGTATAGGAGTAGAATGTTTTAGAATGCTAGAGAACTTGTAAAGGACTAGAATGTTCCAAGGACTTTTATATATAGGTGGGATGGCTCATTTGCCAAACCATCCAAGCAAACTTGTACTCTCTCATTCTCTAAGCAATACAAAGCTCTCTAAGTTCTTCCAAGCCATCTAGCTTCCTTTCTCACTTGTGTGCTCACTCTAGGTTCCATCTTTGGGGGAAAGGCTTACTTAGCACAGCGCAATGGCGTTAACGTTGCTAAGGCCTCATGGTTGGGACTTGGGAACTTCCAAGGCCGTTACATCAGAGGCAGGCTGATGACGGGTTTGCAAATACAAAGGAAACATGGCTGGAGTTAGTGACGAGCAACAAGTGATGGGCAGCGAGGTTGTGGCCAACCCACGATCTAGGCGAGGTAAGTCATGTGATGCTATTGTTAGTCTTGATGCTCGTGTGGCTAGGCTTGAACTTGCTATGGGAGACACCACGGGCCACCTTGACAAGGTTGAGCAAGGCATGGAGGAGACCATGGAGCTTGTCAATGGGAGGCTAGACAAGTACCATGAAGACATCACTGAGGTCATGAAGGAATGGATGCGTGAGAACATGGCGTTCCAAGAGCGAATCTTGAAGGCGCTAGCCGGCGTGCAAGGAGAGATGGATGCCGTGAAGGCTAGCATGGAGTGGAAGCATTTGCTAGAAGCAAGCAAGACGAGGTCGCTCCGCATCGAAAGATCCTCGAACCTACCACCTAGGCGTAGGTCTATGTTCTACTAACTAAAAAACTAGGGCTGAGATTGGTGAGTAAACTTGACTAAAACAGTATAGCATATAGAAGGACTCGATTTAGACTACCCTACGCTACAAAAGATAGAGCGCGTTCAGCTCCTCTTTCATTTTTTTTAAGGAGACCAAGTCGGATTGGGCTTTATACAAACGTGCGATGGCTAATGGGGCCGTGGATGGAGGCCAAGAACGTGAGCTACCAAGGGTCAAGGACGTGCCAAAGGCAAAGGAGTATGATGTCAAGCAAGATGCTACGGTGATCGACAAATTTCTTTAGCACATGGAGCAATACTTTGCGCTGATCAACTTGGACGAGCAAACTAAGGTAACTACTGCTTCCCTCTACTTTTTCGATATTGCTATGGTTTGTATGATTGCAGGCAGCCTGCCTATTCTTCAAAGGTGTGGTTAAGTATTAGGGGTTGCCTAAGACAATTATTAGTGATCAAGACCCTTGGTTCACGCGCAAGTTTTGGACGGAGCTCTTCCATCTCTTGGGATCGGACTTGTGTTTCTTTATGAGCTTTCTTCCACAAACCGATGGGCAAATGAAGCGGGCCAATGCATTCCTGGAGACATACTTGAGGCACTTCGTTAGTGCCAACCAATGAGATTGGGCAAGGTTGTTTGATGTCTTCCAATTCTCCTACAACTTGCAATGGAGTGTGGCTACGAGCAAGAGTCCCTTTGAGCTAGCTACAGGACAATAGCCCCTAACACCTCATGACTTGGCATCGTCATATCGAGGGAGGTGTTCGGTGACATTCAAGGCTGCCAAGTCATGACATGAGCAGGGATCATAAAATTTGTGATTACCTTTAACAATTATCCGTGGATCAATTTCATTCTCCCTCTAATTTCATTTCTCTGATCCAAAGGCGACGCAACGTAAATTACCTAATTCATTCTTCATGATTTACTAAGTCTGGATGTGCAGACACTTGCTTCAACCATCAATTGACATAAACACTAACACAACTAAATGAATTAAATCCATGAAAAACTCAGTTTATAGCCGAATGGATACAAGAGTGAATGTTAGTCATTTCCCAAAGAAAAGGAGCACAATATGGCTTAAATTAAAGGTAATCACTGCAAAAATCAAGGCCCTAACATAGCCATCAATTTCATACCACGGAAGTACGAATCGAATTAACTAAATCGAGGAAGAACCTAGGGCTATTCGGTTCTTAACCCAAAATTTTCTTTTCTCAAATAGTCTTTAATTATGTTAAGATAATGTTTGATGTTTGTACCAATTGAAAGCTAAAGGGAACATTTAAATCTTAGTCCCTCGACTAAATTTGATTTATTATTTGGCCCCTCAATTATTTTTTTCTATTGTTCAGTCCTATAACTATTTATTTCTAATTTTCTTGTCCTTCTGTCAACTTTTCATTAACAGTCATTAAAATTGTCATATGTGGCAATTCTTTAATCTTTTTTTTTTAATTCTCTTATCTCATATGGCTATTCCAGATCATCACCACTATCCTTTTTCTCTTTCCCCTCTAACTCCTTTCTCTCTCCTATCTTCCTCTTCTTTCATGAGTCTCACCTTGCTACTGTGGTGAATTCAGATCACTTCCATTATTGTAAAGTCATCATCGTTCTTGGTCTTGTGAAATCACCAAATTAATTTAGAATCCTAATTTGCAAATCTACATAGGAGGTTAATAACATATTCGAAGACTAACATATTCCGAAGACTGTAATCGGGGGTTGAAATCATGTTTAGTCCTAGGGTTTCTGCCGTAGAACTAGAGTCGTGGCCTTAGAATTTTCCCTCTTCTAAGTTCCAACCGTGCTGGCCTCTAGCACTCGTCACCCCTTGTGATCTACTAGAGTAGCCTTACCAACAAGCTTTTAACCAAAGCTTAAGAAATGAAAGCACACTAAAGTGTTGAACAAGAGAACTTGTATTGAGAGAACAAGGAAGTATACAATGCTTTGAGAGCTATAGAATTCGTGGGTCTTAGCTACTTGCTCTTGGTTTTCTTGGTTCCTTCCTAGATGCTTACAAATGAGGGAGGCTCCCCCTATTTATAGGCCTCACCTCCTCTTAGAAAGTTTCTACACAATCTACTCTAAAGAACATTCTAAGCCTACTATTTACATGTTTCTAGAATATTCTATACAAGTATCCTACACAAATCCTTCTATAGTATAGTTCTAGATTCTTCCGGAGACTTCCACACAACTCCAAAACTTTCTAGATACTTATACATGTTTCTACATGCTTCTAGAATATTCTACACAGTTCTAGAATATTCTAAATAGTCCCGCATGTTTCTAGACCTTTCTAGAATGTTCTAGTCGTTTCTAGAAAGTTCTAGACACTTACAGAATTTTCTAGGCCCTTCTAGAAAGTTCTAGACCCTTCCAGAACTTTCTAGATCCTTCTAGAAAGTTCTAAACCATTCCAGAACGTTCTAGACTCTTCTAGAATGTTCCGCAACAAAATTAGCATGGTTGGAGCCAATTTTTCCTGTATTTTTAAGCGGGGCGTGACACGCCGCTGTTATTTGATTGTTGCTGTGATGTTGTTAAAACTCAGATTAGATGGTTACAATTAGTTTCTTCAACCACTAAGCTTGATTTAGAGCCTCTAATCATTGAAAATAGCCAAGAAATAGGAGAGTTCCTTCTTTGCCGTGTCTTCATCGGTTTCTATGGAGTCCCATCGGAAAAGAAGCTTAGGACTCTCGGTTTCTGCGATTTTTGGCCACAACATTCAGGGAATTGATGTATTCGACTATCTAGATTAACATGGCAGTAGGAAAACCATGAAAAAGTGTGTGTGTAAGCGTGAAATGATGGTGGGTAATTAGTAACACCAGCAGTGGCACCGATCGGTGGGAGCAGAGATATAAAGAAAGAGGGAGGCAGTTGTTATCCAAGAAAAAAAACGGAGGCGGTTGTATTTCTTTTTAGAATTTTTTAAGCGAAGTCATAGTCTTTGTCATTTATTTTGTTTTTCTTCTTAATTTTTTTGTCAAATCATCGCCAGCTCAACAAATTAAAGGCCATGTAGGATCTTATTAAGAGAGGTAGGACGGAAAAGTGAATATTTAAAAAAAAATTAGTATCAAGGATTAAAAAGTTGAGGAAAAAAACAGTTGAGGAACTAAATAATAAATCAAATTTAGTTGAGGGATTAAAACTTTAATTTTCCCAAGCTAAATGGTGCATAAACTTAATTATACTATCAATTGATCATAATAAACTTGATCTGAGTTTGAAATTACATTCAAATTGTACGGGATGAACAGGGTTTATATATATGTGTGTATATATGTGTGCGTGTGTATATATAATTATATTAAAAATCTGGAGTTATTATTTTTATGGTGAATTTTTTGCAAAAAAAATTTAAAAAATAAAAAATGGAAGAACAGGTGTGCGTTTAAAATAGTGCTGCAATTTAGTAACTTTCTCATCCGTTCCTATTTTTTCTCCAACTTTTCTAATAAACTACCCACTTCCTACCCATAGATTCACATTGCCCATTATACATACACTTACATTTTAAAACAAAAGAAAATCAACTATTACCTTAAAAAATGAACTGAGGTTTATTTCTTAATACATAGGACATTCTTTTTTTTCTTTTGGGATTAATAAGAATCTCTAGATACTTGATTATGGAAAATAAATAATTTTTATATGCATTGCACACGGAAATCCATGGAGCCTATTGTGTGTGTGTCTGTCTATATTTACATTATATATAAAATCGGTTTTTATCATTTCAATATTTTTTATATTCTGTTCTTTTTTCTAATTAATTGTATTTGAAAAAATTAAACTGAACCATTTCCTTGCTTAATATTGTGTATTATCGAAAAAAACTTAATTCCTTGTCACACAGTGATGCCTAGTCATTTATATTATTAAAATTAAATCTGGGGTTTCACATTATTACCCGACTGCTAGATTTACTCTCATCTTAAATCAGGTCTACCTTTATCTTATGTCTAAGTAAGTTGTGAGGAATGAGAATATGCTTCTTTGACTTGACGGCTTGCCGTATTGAATGGATGCAATTTCTTGCTGATAGCTTTTCATACTCATTTTAGGCTAAAAGAGTTATATCGAACCTCTTCACGCTCTGCCCAAATGCAAAGATTGCTACAGAAGTCGATACGGAGGAGTTAGAGAAAGTGATCCAATCTCTTGGTTTGCAGAAGAAGCGAGCGAAGATGATTCAACGTTTTTCCCAAGAATACTTGGGAGAACGCTGGTCCTATGTTACTGAACTACATGGTATCGGGAAGTAAGTGGACAGTCTTTTCGTTCTAAATCCAATGTTGCTAACTTGTTTAATCTTATACCTGATGAAATTCCCCCTTCAATTGTTAGGTATGCAGCAGATGCATATGCAATTTTCTGCACGGGAAAATGGGATCGAGTGACACCTGCTGATCATATGCTGAACAAATATTGGGAATGGCTTCGTGGTGGAACTGTGACATCAGTATAATTTTCTTGATCCTTGAAATGATAACAAGGTGAGTCATATGCTATGAGTACGGCTATGAACATAACTAAATGTAGGATTGCCTATTTTGAAGTTTATGTACACTTGTTCATGTGCGCGTGCGCATGTATTGGAGATGATCCTCCCTGGTGTTCAAAAATTTATTTGGTAGGTTTGGTAATTTGAAAATGTGTCATAACTGCTACCCCTCCATAATCCCTTTTTCTTCTAATTACCAAATAGTTCAATTTTGATGAAACTTTTTTTTTTAAAGTGTTGGACTAGTTTTTTTCCTCACTAGGATCAGTGTCACAGGTCAAAACGGCCTGAATTTTTCTCTTGACACAGCCCCGTGCACCAAAGTCCCCCGGCCTTGGGCAGCCTTGCCTTGTTCATGCGCTACCTGCACACCACTGCCATGTCTTGGCCTTCCTTGGCACCATGTTTCTGTCCATCACCTTGCTGCCTAGCAACAACTTCACCCAAATCAGACCACCCACCAAGTCGTTGCCTTGCCCAAACCACCAATCTGCCAGACCAACACCACCATTTGCTAGGCCAGGGCCACTTGTCACGGCCTTGGAGATTCCCATTTCCCAACGGTGTGACCTTAGCAACTTCGAATGACCCTGTGCCAACCATGCGACCTTAGCAACTTCGAATGCCCCCTGCGCCTTGCTAAGTCATTCAATTACTTACTTTTTCAGTGAGTGAATTTTCAATAAATATATAATAATAGATACTACTCTTCATTCCAAAATTAAACATACAGTTATTTTTTAAAATTATTCAAAATTAGAAATATGTTTTTTTGGCTTTCAAAATAAAATAATAATATATTAAAATTTAAATTAAGAAGAAAACGTAAATAACTATGTTCATCAACAGTTAACTATTTACATTTATATATCCATCTTCTCTTCTTACTCATATGTCAAGTTGATTCTTATGACTACTGAATCACTCACTCTATTTTGACCCATTTACACCACATTTTTAAATGTGTACGACACCAATTTTAAGGCAATGTAAAAATATAATTAGATTGAATATTTTTATAAATTTTGATGCATTTTGATATTAAACATTTAACTGTGTTGTAAATATTTTAAAAATATTTTAATTATATATAATTTTTAAACGTATTAAATTTCGTAGCACACTTTTTCTAAAATAGATTGTAAATAGAGCAATATGAAGGTAATATCGATTTAATTAATTATGATATAAATATTACAATCTCATAGTTAATGACAAAAAATGTTCAATGATAACATAATTTATATTTACAATATTCATTGATTATATTAATTTTAAATTTTAATATGTTTCATCGTTTAATTCAAAAAATCAAACATATCTCTTTGAAATTGATAGAGTAAATTTTAGGTGGAGGAAAACTTCATGAATTTTCTTTTTACCACATTGCTGTTAGAAGTGTTAAGACACACAACATGTGACCTTTTCAAAGAGCTCAGTTTAGATTGAATGATTGGTAAAATGAGGTAGAGTAATTTTATAGAGAAAATGTATCCTGCGACCTTAATTTTATTTTATGATTCAAGCGGTCATTTACATCCTGCGACCTTAATTTTATTTTTATGTCCACATTTAGTGGCTTAACTACTGTAGCTAGATGCACTTTTATGTTAAATTTAGTATATGTTAGATATTTAAAATAAATTTAATTTTTTTATGGTATTAATCTTCATCTCCTAAAGTTTTATTTCATTATTTTTATTAAATAAAATAAAAAATTTAATATATATTAAATTATATCTAAAATTACGTGTAAAAAGTGAGTTGAGCCACTTATTTTGTGAGACTGGGAAGGATGAAGTAATTGATAGAGTAATCAGTAGAAACCTTTTTAAGGAGTTCACTTTTAGATCTTTGAAATTGACAGTAATTTTATTCCACATTTAAATTATTTTTTATTCCATACTTGAACTATTACGCATTACAATTATCCAAACATACACACAAATTTAAACAAGTAAACTGTATGCGTATGCAAATTTACTATATACTAAATATACCCCCCCTCTTTCTCCTTGAGGGGTCATAGAGTTAAATCCTCTCATTTAGTATTTTATCTTATGTCACTCTCTTTTATGATTAATATGTGTTTTTCTTTTTTGTTTTGCTCTATTAAAAACTATTAGGAGGGCGGTAGTAACCTTAGATTAGAATGAGATGATGAGACCAAATGAGACGAGGGATTTGAAATCGGGTGATGGAGGAAATGTAATGTTCCTTCAACATACATAGTGCGTACAGAGATGCAAAGGTTCGCAACATCCAAATTAAGTTTCAAAGCAAACACAAACTAAAAGAAAAGTAGAAGAATAGCAAACATGGCTCACCGTATTCAACGGTATGAATTTCCCATGTTAACTTCTCTAGCTAGCATAATATATATAACACCCATTTTTCAGAACCAAAACTAGTTATGTATGTTCGAGTTGTGGTTTAACCTTTAACTAGATTACCAAAAACGAGCATTGAGCATCTAAGTTGTCTCGCAATGGCTTTACTTTGAAGCATACGATTACCATTTCAGAATGATGTTTGAACACGGCTGGTCCCTGCACATGCAGAAAAATCAATTAGGGAAGAGAAGTGAAAATCGAATATAACTCATAAGTAAATACCCTATGCTCTGTGAACCATGAGCCGAAAAATAATAAGAAAGAGATGAAATACCAACTTTGAACCATTTAACCAAATGACCAATTGAAAGGCACATGAAAATATTATCAAAACAAAAGAAACTTTTTATAGATGATTCCACACATTGTTTCCAGTCATGAACAACTTTTGAGACGATGTGTTGCCTTTCTTTTTCTTCTTAGTGTTAAGCTTCTTGCCACAAAAGAATTACGAAGTTGAAATATAAATGAGACGAGCATCACCAACCTCAACCTTAAAGGTGTATGCAAAAAAGAACTGGGGAAGTACAACATAAAAAACATAAACGAAAAGAATGTGGGGGCCTTCTAAGAGACTACACAGGTTCTTGGCTAGGAGGCTTTCAAGCTTTTAATGGCGTTTGTTCTGTTACTCGAGCAGAATTATAGGGGGTTTATTATGTCTTGCAATTAGCTTGGGACTTTGGCTATAGAAAAATAATTCTTGAGGTAGATTCAAGGGTGGTTGCTGATGTAATATCCACTAGAAATGGGGCTCCTTTTGTTGACAAATACCTGTTTGAAGCAGTGTGTGGTCTGAGCTATGGGAATTGGGTGATTCAGGTGCAACATGTTTTTGGAAAGGAAACATGTGTGCAGACCGGTTAGCTTCTGCAGTAACATATGGTGAAATTAGTCTCTCTCGTTTGGAGCAACCTTCTATGGAGATCAAGATGCTTTTACGTGATGATGCCATGGGAAGGACTACTCTCCGTTAGTTTAAATGTTGTTTCTTGTTTTCTTCCGGCGTTTAGCCCCCCATTGTAACAAAAAATAAATAAATAAACACAAAAGAAAATTTAATGAAAAAATTATTCTCACTCATTTTCCATCTCTTTGTCGATGCTTTCCCTTGCCCTCGATTTCTTTTTCTTCTTACTCTGATATATATATATGTCACTAACTAGCCTGCTTAGGTAAGAAAATAAAATTGATTAAGAAACTAGGGCTAATAAAAATGTAAGATGTAAGCAAATAAAATTAATATGACAACAAAACAAAAAAGGTTAGAAAATAAGTAGAGTATTCAACAGAACGTAATTGGAATTTAAAGTAACATACTGACTGAGTACATTGAAAACATTTCTCATCATTTTCATTTCAACTAGCAGATAATTCATCCTTTTAGGTGACTATGCATATGTTCAGCAAAAAAGTTGTCATCAGTTGCAACCCTATGATTTAGTGCTTGATTTTTTTTTTTGCACCATCTAAAGGGATAGTAGTTGTAAATAAAATTGCATATTCTCTCTAAATAGATCAATGCTATGAGGAAAAGAAAATATAAGTCGGTATTAAGTCAATATTTTCTACATTACTACCTTGCAAACATAAGCTTATTAATAACATCGAGCAAACTCACCCTTTTCCAACAGTGCCTTGATCTTGGTCTTCTTTCTCAACGATGCCTATCTCAACCTTTGTTTTCTTTCACACTTTCATTTGAGAGAGAGTTGAATTAGGTACCTTCCTGTTGCACCATCCCTAATGTCAATCCAACCATCCAAGACGCCCCTTCAGCGGATAAAGTTAATTATTTGGAAAACTGATCAGGGAACACTCTATCATGAGATAATCTATCAAGGGATGCAGCATCAGGGGATAACTCAAACCCTGATTTAAGTACAAATTCTAGGGGAGTTTTCTCAAAAGCTGGTAGCACAGACTTAGGGGGAGGAAATGATGATCATGCAAGCTCATTCAAACTCCCCCCCCC
>CM025787.1:38882866-38895110 GCA_014636745.2 Centella asiatica
ATTATTATTATTATTATTATTATTATTATTATTATTATTATTATTATGGCCTCAACGGATTTACACTTTGTAAAAACTTTTCTTTCAACCTATATATACATGCAATAAGAAAAAAAAGTAGTGAGTTTCCTCTACTTCTCATTCCAACTTTTTGTTCCTGTATATATACACACACACATATAACTTCATTTATTTTCTAGCATTATATTAAAATATATTAATAGTTTCTTTTTTACTGTTTTAGATTTTGGAGGTGATCGATACGAAAAAGCTTAAAGCTTTTGGTTTCTCTTTCTCAATTTCAGGTATTTATCTCCATAATAATTCATGTACGCATGCATAACATATTATTTTTATTGCTTGCTATCATGCATCTATTTCATATTGTATCTCAATTTTCAACGACAATTTTTAAAAAATAAATTAATTTAAATGTTATTAAAAAAATTGAAAATGAAAGCGTAAAAGTTTTTAGGCATGTATTTTTTTTTTCTTTTTCTCTTGATGTTTTGATTGTAGAGCTTATGTGGTTCACTGTGATTCCATCCATATGTAGTACTATATATCGTATTAGTGTATTGTCATTCAATTTGTATATTTAAAATATTAAAAATACAGTATAATTATGTAGTTTGTATCTTTTTTTGTTTCAAGAAGTTTAGGTTGAGAGGAGGTTGTTTTTATTTTTGATGTAATATTTATGAATTAGTAGGCAAACAATATTTGTGTATTGAATTCGTCCTAATTTGTATTTATTTGAAGTCGATATAGATCAATGCACTTATAGTATATATCAATGTGTTTAGTTTTTGGGTGTAATTTAGCTAGGCCAATTGTGTAAAAAAGAACATTTAGTCATGGTACATTTTATTATGAATTTGAAAAAGAAAAAATTATTATTGAAGCTACCTCAATCACCGTAATATACTCAATTTATTCATATTTACACGTCGTTTGAATTTTTTTGTACATAATTTTAGTTGGATTTTTATATTTGTTAAACATTATATTTTATTTTTAAAAAATTAAAAAGTGAAAATATTTTGAATGGGAATTATTATGAATAAAATATTTAACACATATAAAAATGCACACCTAAAACTATGTGACAAAAAGTTAAATGACATGTAAATTTGAACATAATGAGTATTAATTTACCAAACATTTGTCCAATAAATCAATTTAAACTTGATTGGCTATTAATTAGGAAATCATGATTATGATGGGATATGTGAATTAAGGATCAAATGCTTAACTATAAAAATATTTCAATTTATGAAAATGTTTCAAATGATAAGTTTATTCGGCTTCCAAATTTTTTGGTTTTCTTAGGGTTTTGGTAATGTTGTTAAATTTAAAATTATTGTTGATATAGTATTTTCTTAATTTGTTTTCAGTTCCCTTAAATGATAAAATATATAGCTTCATGGGAATGGCAAGTCATTGTCTAAATTTTGGAAAGATTAATGCATAACAATGTTTTGTTAGTTTATGGTAAAGTAACAACATACGGAGTATTTTGAGAAAAACACTATAAAAAAAAATCATATTCCAAAATATGATTGTCGACCATATTATGTATATTATTTTCCATCAATGTATGCGATTAAAACAAAAACACTAAGAAAAGAAAAGCATGCTATATACACATGCATGAAAAGCCACTTATATTTGTAGAAAGGATTCTTAGAAATGCATTCATATCGATCAAGTAATTAAGATATTCAAGTAGCTGGAAAGATGAGGAATTAACTGTGACGACCCCAAAAATTTCACACGGGACTCGGGCGCCGTCAGGGAAAAGAAACAAACAATAACCTCACATCCATTCATAACATCAATACTGATAAAAGGAAATAGTAGTGAGTTATTACAACTCAAAATATTACATTCTCAACGGAAGCTATTCTAATTTTAAATTGTAATACATAACATCACCACTTCAAAACATGCATCTTCCTTCTTTCCTTCCTTATCGACAGGCAAAAGGTTTAACAAAACTCAATAGCCGATCCTCTTTGCTTTTCCCTTGTCAGAGGGTTCAACCTTTAGACCATGCCCTGCCAGACATTAAGTTCAACAAGGATGAGCGATTTACGCTCAGCAAGTATATAATCAAATCAAAAAAAGCAAATCTGAAATCTTGATGGAAAAATTCAATTCTGTTTATGAGGTTCAGTGAATTAATACTAATGTCTCGGAAATCTTTGAAGAATCCTTGAGGATCACCGATGATAAAAAACGTGTGATCTTCCTTAAAGGAAAACAGGTATTCACCTGTGTACATTTTCCTCAAAATATCCATCGGGGGCTAAATCCGTTAGATCTGCAATCATACGGTATACAATTGGCCTAACTGTGACCGCATGAGTCCTCCTTGTGTGAACATACGTAGTCACTTATAATTCCTCTAGGTCAAGTGACAGAACACATTAGCACATTTCCTTTCCTCTTGCCAACCATGTGGCATCTCCCAATTAAGGGACATATCATTCACATTTGTTGCACAAATATAGAATTTAAAAAAATAACTGATAAGTCAAAGCTTCGTTATATCCATGCATTTTCATTCATATTATGCTAGCGGAAACTAAAGCATAGCATTCTGATTCACAAGGAAATTTAAACATAAAAGTCATAAGTTTGTACGCATGTCGAATCAATTGATCATGTGCTTAACTGAAATAAGCATAAGAGTGAGAATATACTTGCCTCGGTTCTTTGCACAAAATCAATTCAATTTACTTGTGAGTGAAAGATTCTGTAAAACTTGTATATAACATGATAAATTTAAGACCTTGGTTAAAAAAATATGAAGGGAAATGCACATGTGATGTCCTTAAACTTTTAAAGTCTTAAATCTGTTAGAAGAATCATTGAGATGAAATAAATAATTAAAACATCATAAATAATTTAAGAAAATAATGTTTTATAGTTTCAAGAACAACTGCGCATCAGGGGATAATTAGCCATCAGAGACTAACATTTTTTTTTTCCCATCAGAGACTAGGAATTTCCTCCATTGGAGACTAAAAATTTCCTTCATCGGAGACTAAGAAATTCCTTCATCGGAGACTAAGTATTTTTGCCCATCAGAGACTACGGATGACGTCATCAGGGACTAAACTTAGCCCGTCGGAGACTAAGACTGACGTCACCAGAGACTATCCTTAGCCTGTCGGAGACTAAGGCTGACGTCACTAGAGACTATCCTTAGCCTGTTGGACACTAAGGCTGACGTTATCCGAGACTAAATAACTCATCAGAGACTGATGACGTCATCTTAACTCATCGAATACTAAGGCTGACGTCATCCGAGGCTAAATAACTCATAAGAGACTGATGACGTCATTTTAACTCATCAGAGACTAGCAACATCTCATTAGAGACTAATACTATCTCATCAGAGACTAGTTAGAACTTGTCTCAGATACAGGGTCGTCTTCCTCACTCCTCCATGGGTGGTGTTTTCATCTATAACCACCGTAAGTTAACCCTCATCATCCTTTTAGTAACACATAACATCTCATGGGGTCTACTAACTCTCGTAGACACAGTTTAGGCTTCGAAACTCAGGTTGACAAAGGTTCAAGCATAGCTTCGTAACTACTAATGAACAGAAAACTTGGGAGTCAAAGTGTTAGAGATAAATGATGATGATAGTTATGTAATAAATTGTGCAACTGTAAATACTTGAGGTATTTTATAAACCTTAAGATCATCACAAGTTTTGCACCCACTGATGATACACTTATTCATCAGTGGATGGTTAATAACTTCACAAGGCAAGTCAGAAAACAGAAACATTCAAAGGACTTGACAAAGTGAAGAAGAATGTCTGATGCTACTTGTAAACAGTCAAAGTATTTCGCACATCAGAAATTCTAATCAAAGTTACGTTAATTAAGTTCCATCAGGGGGAACCCATCAGGGGAACCCATTAGGGGGAACTCATCAGGGTATGACGAAGGCAGACCAACCCGTCAGGGAAACACTTAAGGACATGTCATTGTCAAGCAAACCAATCAGGGTAACCCGTCAGGGGAAATGACCAACATGACATCAGTGGAAGCCATTAGTGTATGCCGTCAGTCATAACCATTAGGATCAAGAAGCACTGAGTGAAACTCAAGTGAAGGTTGAAGCCCTGATCCAGTCAATAAGCATCAGGGGATCCAGAAGCACTGATTAAAGTCCGTCAGGGCTGGCAGTCAGTGGATCGTTGTGACAGCAGGCACCCGTCATCAGTTCTTACACGGAAATCAACGTAATGTGTTACAGAAGCAAGAAATATCAACTGGAAAGATATTTCTTGAAGTTTGTTTATGATCCAATGAGAACTCTCACGCATTAAATGCACACAGATCAGGGGAAGAAAAGTAGCAACAAAGCATGCAGCAGTCTGACACATAAAGTTTCGATGTGACATACTTGCGGCTAAGTTGAGAAGAGCAGCACGTCTCAAGCACGTGATTTCATCCCACTGATTTATCATGTAAGCAACAGAGCTCTCATTACAAAAATACAGTGATTGAATCTATCCAACAGATCAAACAAACGCTGAAGCACACAAACACTAGAGAGAAGGTTTGTAATAGATCTTGAGAGAGATATTTCAAAGAAAGTTAGAAACTAGTGAGTGCGAGAAGCTGTGAACCTTATTCACAGAATTTGTAGCTGTAAATCACATTTGTGATTATATAGATTTTCAGAAAAACCCCAAGTTTTAATATAACTATTTTAACTTGAATCTGTGTGTTCATTTCTTATAGTTTTTCTGTTTGTTACAACTGTTTTCCAGCAAACACTTCTAAGTTTAAAAGAGAGAAAAGTTTCAGGTGTTTGTACTCATCCCCCCCCCTTTCTACAAACACTTGTGCTTATATTGCACTAACAATTGGTATCAGAGCCTCTTAGTAGATTTCACTTGCTAAAAACGATCATTATCTATGGCCAACAAAGCTGGAAACAGTAAAGTCCCCATGTTGGAAAGGGGCAAATACTTCTTCTGGAGACAAAGAATGATAGTTCATCTTAGAGCTATTGATGATGAATATTTGCAGATTCTAGAAGAAGGACCTCACGTTCCCAAGAAGCTCATTCCTATAGAAGTCGTTAATGGAGTCAGTATTCCTGAAAAGCTTGTCCCAAAGACAACTGACGAAATGACGATAGAGGAAAGAGAAAAGGTGAAAAATGATCTTAAAGTCACTGGGATCTTGTATAATGGTCTAGACGATGATATGTTGAATAGTATCATGAATCTTACCACATCTAAATCTATATGGGATACCATACAAATCCTTTGTGATGGTACTGAGGAAGTGAGGGAAAATAAATTGCAGCTGTTGACACAACATTATGAGTGGTTCACAATGAAAAATGGTGAAACACTTACTGAAATGTTTGACAGATTCAACAGGTTGGTAAATGACCTGAGATTATATGGGAAGGCATATGCTAACAAGGATGTGAACAGAAAGTTCATGAGAGCCCTTCCCATATCATGGGATCCTAAGACAATAGCCATCAGGGAATCCAAGGACATGAATCTTCTAGACTTGGATAGGCTTTATGGCACCCTAAAAACATATGAACTTGAGGTTCAACAAAGATCTGAAATGTTAGGGGATGCCAGAAAGCTTAAATCTGTAGCCCTGATGGTTGCTACGAAGGACAAACAAGAAGCAAGGCCAAGTGTCTTGATGAAGCAGCAACTAGAAGATGCTGACATAGAAGGGGACAAAGAAGCTGACTTCAAGGAGGAAGAATATACTCCAGAAGAGTTAGAGGAGCTGGATGAAACCATGGCCTTTCTTGCAAAAAGGTTTTCCAAGTTGAAATTCCAAAAGCCTTCGGGATCTAAAAGATTTTCAGCAAGGAAACCCAGTAGCACTAAAAACTTTATTGACAAATCAAGAATAAAGTGCTACAAATGTAATGAGATGGGTCACTTTGCAAATGAGTGTCGCAAGGCCACAAAAGATGGTGAATCCAGAGACAAAGAAGCTATTGTGGATTACAAGAAGAAATACTTTGACTTTCTTAATGTAAACAAGAAGGGAAAAACATATATAGCAGAGCGAAAGGACTGGGCTGACTCTGATGAGGAAGAAAATGAAGAGTATGTCAACCTAGCCCTGATGGCCTCATTCACTGACAGTAGCAGCTCACAGGTAAGCCTCAAAATTTCCTCTAACATGTCTAAAACTGATTGTGTTAAAACTGTTAAGGAAATGGCCTGTGAGATAAAGGATCTCTATGACACCTTGAGGAGTGCTGTAGCTGAAACTGAGAGAGTGCAGAAAATAAATGAACAGTTATCTACTAGGAACACTCTTTTAGAATCAGAAAACTCCAGACTTGAGAGTTTTGAAAAAGAACTCTCAAGGACTAAAAATCTTCTCGACTGTGCTATCAAAAGATAGGAATGGACTTCAAATCTTCTTAGTTAAGAAAGGGAAGTCATTAAGAGATGGAATGAGTCAAGCAGGAAACTGGAGGATCGTTTATGAAGAGACTCAAATGCAGCAACCTCCCATTGAGGTTGAGATGGCAGCTAGCTTTGGAAAAAGGCTATCTCAAACTATCAAGTTTGTTAAGGCAGCAACAATGCTAGAATCTGGGAATGTCTTCCCAGTGAATGAAGCTTCCATTAGTGGTGGGAGAGGCAAGAAAATTATTCTTGCCAAAACACTCAACCCTCCAGTTATGAAAGAACTAGACTGTGCATCAGTGGATACACAGTCGTCAGGGGGAAAGAATGCATCAGGCCGTTGTAGCCCGTCAAGGGAAAAAGGCCTGTCAGGGGAAAGCAGGAAGAATAGAAATGGTAAGTTAGGTGCTAATAAAACTAGCAATTATTCTTCTATTCATGAAGCCCCTAGAAAAGTGTGCTGGAATTGTGGTAACTGTAATCATTTATCTTTTCAATGCAGAGTAAAACCACAAATTTTGACTGGCACAATTTTGTATGCTGATGATTTACCAACTGTTAAAGCCTACTCCTCCAAGAAAAAAGGCAAGATAACTGTTGAGAAATCAAAAGCATATATTGAAGCTCCTAAAAAGGAGAAAGTGTTAAATTTGCCAAAACCAAAAGTCATCAATAAAGATAAAGCTGTATTATCTATTACTGTGACTAAACCTAGAGGACCCAAAACAAATTGGGTACCAAAAATAATTTAAATGTTTTCTTGTGTGTAGGGAAAGATCAAAAGCAGTCAAATCTGGTTTCTAAATAGTGGCTGCTCAAGGCATATGACAGGAAACAAAGCCCTGCTCACAGAATTCCAAGAAAAGGCTGGTCCAGTAATTTCATTTGGTGATAACAGCAAAGGACTAACTCTTGGTTATGGCAAAGTAGCAAATGGGAGTGTCTCATTTGAAAATGTAGCACTGGTTGATGGGCTCAAGCACAATTTGCTAAGCATAAGTCAACTAAGTGACAAAGGATTCATCACTTCCTTCAAAGGAGATCAGTGCCTAATCTCAAATGAAAGTGATGGGAAGCTGGTTTTGTCAGGGATAAGGAAAGGAGATCTCTATGTTGCTGATTTTAATTCAGTAAGTGGAGAATCATGTTTCTACAGCAAGGCTACTCCTGATGAAAGCAGACTATGGCACAAGAAGCTCTCTCACCTGAACTTTAAGTCAATTAATGATCTAGTGAAGATAGAGTTGGTAACTGGACTACTCCAAATGGAGTTTATCCAAGAAGGATTATGTTCAGCCTGTCAACAAGGGAAGCAAAGGAAATCATCCTTTGTCAGCAAGGAAGCCACTATGATCAAAGATCCAATTCAATTGTTACATATGGATCTCTTTGGCCCTGTCAACATAATGTCAGTGTCAAAGAAAAGATTTGCAATGGTCATTGTTGATGACTACACCAGATACACTTGGGTAAAGTTTCGGCATGCTAAATCAGAAGTATCTCAACAAATTATTGACCATATCAAGAAGGTGGAAACAGAATCAGGGTCAGTGGTTAGAATATTGAGAACTGATAATGGAACTGAATTCAAGAATGCAGCTGTTGAGGGATTTTGTGTGGAGAAAGGCATAAATCATACATTTTCTGCTCCAAGGACTCCTCAACAGAATGGTGTAGTGGAAAGGAAAAATAGAACCCTGATAGAAGCTGCTAGGTCAATGCTAGCAAAGGCAAAGATTCCCACCTATTTTTGGGCTGAAGCAATTTCCACTGCATGCTTTACTCAGAATAGATCACTAATCAACAAGGCTCACAACAAGACACCATATGAGCTAATGACAGGGAGAAAGCCAAGTATCAAGTTCCTCCATGTTTTTGGATGCAAATGTTTTGTTCTGAGGAATTTTGGTGAGAACTTAGGAAAATTTGATCCAAAAGCTGATGAAGCAATTTTCTTAGGTTATTCTCTGTCATCCAAGGCCTTCAGGGTTTACAACAAAAGACTTCAAGTGGTGATGGAGTCTATAAATGTAGCTTTTGATGATCAAGAAATTTCTGGGCTTGAAAACCCTGGTTTTCATGAAGAACTCAGGTTTGAAAATGAAGATGATATTGATTATCAAGAGAATGAAGCCTATGAGTGCAGATAAATGGAGAATTTATTCATTCCTGATGTCAATCCAAACAATGTAGAACCCCCCTCAGTAGATAGAGTTAATTTCCTGGACAACAGATCAGGGGATACTTCATTAGGGGATCATTCATCAGGACATGCACCATCAGGGGATAACTTGAACCTTGAATTTTCCACTAATTCAGGGGGAAAGTTTTCAGAAGCTTGTAGCACAGGCTTAGGGGGAGGAGATGATAGTCAAGCAAGCTCATCAAGACACATCTCCAATCCCAAATGGGCCAGAAGTCACACAACAGATCTGATTATTGGTGACCCAAGCAAAAGAGTGCAGACCAGGAAAGCAACATCTAATGAATGCCTATATGCGTGCTTTCTTTCTCAAATTGAGCCAAAGAAGTTTGAAGAAGCTGTTCAAGATGCAGACTGGATCTTGGCAATGCAGGAAGAGCTAAGTCAATTTGAAAGGAACCAAGTATGGAAGCTTGTACCTAAGCCCAAAGATAGGATCATAATAGGTACTAAGTGGGTATTCAGAAATAAGATGGATGAAGCTGGCATTGTTGTAAGAAACAAAGCAAGACTGGTTGCAAAAGGATATCTTCAAGAAGAAGGGATTGATTTTGATGAGACCTTTGCACCAGTAGCCAGACTTGAGGCTATAAGAATTTTTTTAGCCTATGCAGCATATTCAAATTTTAAAGTATATCAAATGGATGTGAAAAGTGCTTTTCTAAATGGGAAATTGGAACAGGAGGTGTATGTCCAACAACCTCTAGGATTTGAATGCGCAAAATTTCCAAATCATGTCTACAAACTGGAAAAGGCACTTTATGGACTGAAGCAAGCACCTAGAGCTTGGTATGATACACTGTCAAAGTTTCTGGTGGAAAACAAATTTTCAAGAGGTATCATTGACAAAACCTTGTTCTTCAGAAAACACCAAGGTCATCTGATTTTGGTTCAAATCTATGTTGATGATATTATTTTTGGATACACCGACACAAGACTGTGTGAAAAGTTCTCCAAACTCATGCAAAGCAAATATGAAATGAGCTTGATGGGTGAATTATCTTACTTCTTGGGATTGCAAGTTAAACAAGACTCTGATGGAATCTACATTCATCAGACAAAATATGCCGAAGAACTTCTCAAGAAATTTGAAATGGAGGACTCAAAAGTAGCAAAGACACCTATGGCCACTGCAACCAAGATTGACCTTGATAAGAATGGAAAGAAAGTTGATTTGAGGACTTACAGGGGAATGATTGGATCATTGCTATATCTGACAGCAAGCAGGCCAGACATAATGTTTGCAACATGTCTTTGTGCAAGATATCAAGCTGACCCAAAGGAATCTCATCTCATTGCAGTGAGAAGCTGTGAATCTTATTCACATAATTTGTAGCTATAAATCACATTTGTGATTATACAGATTTCCAGAAAAACCCCAAGTTTTAATATAACTATTTTAACTTGAATCTGTGTGTTCATTTCTTATAGTTTTTCTGTTTTGTTACAACTGTTTTCCAGTAAGCACTTCTAAGTTTAAAAGAGAGAAAAGTTTCAGGTGTTTGTATTCATCCCCCCCTTCTACAAACACTTGTGCTTATATTGCACTAACACAAAGGTTGTCAACATTCTTACACTTATCTTGGATAGTTTTTGAAATAAAATATGAACTCTAGATGTTAAAAGCATGCATTAACTCATATTTTTGGAACTAAATGAACAAGTTGTTAACCATGGCATGCATAACAAAACAAAGGTGTAAGAAACAGAGCAGAACTTTAATGTAATGCTCTTACATCCTTGGCTGTAAAGAAGAAGTTAAAAGTTTGAGTTGTTCTTCTAGAAAAGGACAGTTGCTTTGAAAGTGAACCAGAAGTTGGTGGGATACTATAAAGAAATTTATGAAAATGGGGCTAGGGTTGTATTCAGATGATATATTTATATCGGTGGCCAATCAATAAGAGCTGTTGGATTGTTTGAGATTTGATTTCAACCGTTGGCTGGAAAAGAAGTAATAAGCCTTGAAAAAGAACCATTGGCTGGAGGAATCGGTTTTACGGCTGCCAAAGTATCAACCAATCACCTAGGATAGCCGACAATCCATTGGACAAGATTTCTCCTCCCGTTGGTGCCTTATGTAACAAGTTTCCTAAATTAGTAATTATCTCAAGACAATACTTAGCTTGAACAAAGGAGCTGCATCTCACAACTGTTCACACTCGTGTATCTCCTTCTTACGTAAAAAAAAAATATCATCACTCTTCTTTTGATAAAACTTGAATAAAATAATAATATAAAGATTTGAGCTCAAAATATATTTAAAACTTTTGGACATCACACTGCCATGAACTTTCATTATTCAAACCAAATAAAAAAATAAAT
Source organism: Centella asiatica (assembly GCA_014636745.2). Taxonomy (NCBI): domain Eukaryota; kingdom Viridiplantae; phylum Streptophyta; class Magnoliopsida; order Apiales; family Apiaceae; genus Centella; species Centella asiatica. The sequence continues at coordinate 38,893,828 of CM025787.1, forward strand.
TACACCTCCATGCATAAATAAATAATACACAAAGAATTTATCATATAACAAAACTCATTTAAATTTTGGGTTCTCACATTAACTAAACTCAAATGTTATATATTTAATTGAATTGTGGTTATTACGTAAGAGTACGTACATATACACTCTAATTAAGAAACTTAAAACTCTTAATTTTAGAGATAGCCAAGTTGTTTAATGTGGTGAGGATGAGGACGATGATAACAAATGAATTGTACAAGATAGAATTGAAAGAGGAAGAGAGTGGAGGAAGAAACTTCAAACTCGAAAAGGCAGTATGCAACCATGGATTCTTCATGATGGCTCCCAATTATTGGAATCCCACCACCAAGGAGTTACTGCACCCCCTTTGCCTCTCCAATTTCACTACCTCTCTCACTGTTTCCATCTTCCAACCTCCTAACCTCAATTCTTTGCACGTTCGCCGTCTTCCTCCAACACCTCTCTCTTTTCCTGACCTTCAACTTATTCAGGTACATACCTACACATATGACACAGTTTATTTCAACTTAAATTTTAATTTACATGTACGTACGTGTGTTAGAACAAAATAGGCTTAAGTGTTTGTAGAAGGGGAGATTGAATAGAAACACTCAAAATTTTCCTCTTGTTTCTGATGAGTCTCTCAGTACAAAGCATTTACAACCAAACACATGTAAAAACTTGAGAGTTGGTTTTCTCCCAGTCATTAATTCATAAGGTGTTTTGTTGTATTCTTTATTTATCAAGGATCTATTTTGTGTAAAGCAAGCAGTGCTTATAGCTTCCTCCCAAAAATATGTGGGAAGCTTAGCCTCTTGTAACATAGTCCTTGCTGCTTCAATAAGGGTTCTATTTTTCCTCTCAACAACTCCATTTTGTTGAGGGGTTCTTGGAGCTGAGAATTGATGAGTTATTCCTTTTTCAGTGCAGAATTCAATAACTTGGGAATTCTTGAATTCTGTTCCTCTATCACTCCTTATCACCCTTACTGTTTTTTCTGACTCAGTTTCTATCTTTTTTATATGATCAATTATCAACTGAGCAGCTTCATCTTTTGTATGGAGGTATTTTACCCAAGTATACCTCGTGTGATCTGTTGGGATTTCGTATCATCATACGCAGCAGAAAAATACGGTTTAAAATAAAACAAAAACGAAACCCAAACCCGAGGATCTATGCGAAACAGTTTAATACAGATAGTTCAAGATTTTACCGATTAAAAGTGCGAATCTAAAACTTTGGTGAAGGTGTTGAACGTCTCCAAATCTTTAACGCAACCC
>CM025787.1:38905110-38922680 GCA_014636745.2 Centella asiatica
ACATTTAAATTATATCTCCTTGACGAATGTTCTATGTGTGTGACCCTCGTATGGCCTTTGCTGTCATCTCCAAAAGTGACTTTTGGGCCACTTTTCTCTTCATACTGTTTTAGCAAGGACTTATCTCCAGTCATGTGCCTTGAACATCCACTGTCCACGGACCATGTTTTCTTCTTTTTGCCCTGCACAGTAGAGAGTAACTAGTTTGAGATTTTTGGAACCCAGACTTTCTTGGGTCCTCTCTCACTAGTTGTAGACTCAAGACTTGACTCAGATTGAGTTGATTGTCTTTTAGCAGTTTTGTCGTTAATTGGATAATCATTAGTCTTGCTACTCGCTTGTGAGAGACTGCCAAGCTTAGAGTTTTCATTATTAATGCAAAGATTATTTAACCTTTTTACATGTGATTTATCTTTTATTCTCTTTGAAGATGTAGTCTCAATTATAGGAATTTTATTTTTGCTCTTACAGTTAACAACTATGTGGTTGGGGTTACCACATACATGACATGTCTTTCTAGGAGCATCAGACATTCTAGCATAATTTGTATATTTATTAATGCCAATTTTTCCATTCCTATTTTTCTTATTTCTGCTTAACTCCACTAATTTTTCAGCCTTTTTGTCTGGAAGATTTTCCAGTTTTTTATTTAGTTGTGTCTTTGTCATGAACCCAATATTTAATCTTTTTGTTTCACTCTTATCAACAACATTCACTGTCTTTTGATCACTTTCTGTTTTTGCAGAGATTTGTTGATCTTGAGTGTTAATGAATTTGGATTCAATAACAGGAGAGACAAAATTAATTCTTTTTATAAAATTTGGCTTACTAGTTGAGGAATTCACAGCTTTGATTAGATCATTTAAATCTGAACTCTTGTCTAGATTTTCATCATAACCTAGTCCAGATTTTTGACTTACTGTTCGACACTCTACCAAGTCTGTCAACCTTTTAGAGGAAGTATTCCATTGTTTAATCTTAGCTTGAGCATTTTCAAGTTGCTCTACTAAGTAATATTCCCTCTTTTTCAAAGCATCAATCATATGATGAGCTTTGTTTAAATCAAACTTGATAGTGTCAAATTGTGTCAATCTCTCTTTAAGAAAGTTGTTTCTTTTCAAGAGAATGTCACGTGATTCATTTACATTTGTATGTTCAATAGTTAAAGATCTAAAACTAACATGCAAATCAGACATATCTTTTTGTATGCTTTCAATGCTAGATGTATCAAGTAAATTAAGCACATTGAAATTCTGAGTTGCATCACATACCTTTGTAGAATCACTTGATTCGTCACTTCGAGCCATTAGAGCAAAGTTGACAACTTCTTCATCAGAGTCGCTGTCAATCCAATCTTTACCCTCTGTAATCAAGGCTTTGCTCTTTGATTTAGCTTTCTTGTCAGCAAAGTCTTTCCTTGATTTTTCATCCTTAGATCTATCACTAGATCTAGGCTTCCTGCACTTATTGGCAAAGTGCCCTAACCCGTCACAATTGGAACATCTTATTTTCTTTAAGTCGAAGGTTACTTTTTGACCTTCACGTTTAGGGTTAGGCTTCCTTGATGATTTTCTTCCTTTCCTGCTGGCCCTAAATTTCTTGAACTGTTTGACCATGAATGCCATAAATTCCTCCATGTCATCATCAGAATCCAGTTCATTTTCCTGATCAGTCGAGCTAGCACTAGAAGATTCCTCATCAAGCTTCTCTTGAGACTTGCTTGTCTCAACCATCAATGCAGCTCCTTTGTCCCTGCCATACATATTGCTCTACTTCGAGTTCATAAGTTTTTAAGTTCCCGTAGAGCCTGTCCAGTGTGAGTATGTCCAAGTCATGAGCCTCTCTTATGGCTGTTATTTTTGGATCCCAACTTGGAGGAAGAGATCTCATGAACTTGGTGTTGACATCCTCATTATCATAGGACTTTCCAAGTATTTTCAAATCATTGAGCAAAGTGTTGAACCTATCATAAACTGATGTTATTTGTTCACCAGACTTTGCTTGAAAGAACTCATATTGTTGTGTCAACAATGACCTTTTGTTCTTTCGAACTTGGTCAGTCCCTTTACACAGGACTTTGATGGTATCACAGATTTGCTTCGATGTAGTGCAATTTATGATGCTTGTGAACATATTTTTATCAATTCCATTAGAAAGTATGTTCATCACCTTAGCATCATTTAACACTTGCAACTTGTCTTCGTTTGTATAATCACATTCTGGAGCAAGTTCAAAGTGTTCTGTAACAACAGATCTATCGACAGTTTTAGCAGGACTAAATTTTCTGGGTAGATAGGGACCCTTCTCAATCCTATCAATATAATCTGGATCTGTTGCTCTCAAGTGCATGTACATCTTTTTCTTCCACATAGGATATTCTTCTCGTTTAAGAATAGGGATTCTAGTACCACCATCACGACTTCCTACATAAGTCATTATGCTTGAGCTGCTTGCTTCGTCGTTGGCCATCTCTTGGAACATAGTAATTGGATAAATTCAATTATAGGCTTTGATACCAATTGTTTTCCCAGTGAGATGCCAAGAACTTGTAGAAGGGGGGGTTGAATACAAGTTCTTTGACTACTTTTCAAATTACATGTTCTTTAAGAAATTAAACTTTCTTGCGGAATATAAAGAACAAGAACTCAAATCAATTTATAAACAATTGCTATATTGATTTCACAACTGATTACAGATTCTAACAATCATAATAAATATGATCATCAGCTTCTTTACTATTCTGTATAGGAAAAGATACACAACTATGAAAAACCTATACAACTTCGAATTACAATTCTCTGTAAACCTAATTACAGCTTCTCTCTCAACTGAATTCCTATTGACTCAGTTACTATTCTGAATAAAATTTAGCTTCCTTATTCGAAACAAATACAATCTTTCCTTTTTGATTAGAAAGAGATTTCTGGTTAGTTTCCTTACTAGCTACGTCTTCAATAATATCTTACTTTACGTGGAAGACAATCCTTATTCAATTCAAACTCTGTATCTCTCAGGAAATAAATCACGATTAGTCCCTGATGCTTCATCTTTAATCTCTGGTGACGTCATTACTAGTCTCCGGTGCTTTTAGTCCCTGATGACGTCAGATTGTGTAGTCTTCGATAGAGTTATTTAATCTCTGATGCTTTAAGGCTTAGTCTCCGATGACGTCAGCTTAGTCTCTGATAAGTTTAACTTTAATCTCTGATGATGTAAGCTTTAGTCTCCGACTCTTTTAGACTTAGTCTCTGATGACGTAAGCCTTAGTCTCCGACAGACAAAACTAGTCTCCGATAGATAAAGAAATCTTAGTCTTCGACAAGTTTTCCTAGTCTCCGACAAGCCTTTTTGTAAACTCCAACGGATCAAATACCCACTTTGACTTTCTGAAGTTTCGATACACCATTCCAGTAGTTACTTACAAATAAGAAATAATTATATTTCTTTACAAAGAATGAATGAATTACAAACAAAGAGATAACTGCTAGCTACAAAACTTCAGTGTTACTAATTAACACTTTCTATACATTTGTACTCTAAGTAATCTAAAGACAATCATCATCAAATGTTATAAAACCTAACACCCCTTGATGAGTTTGGCTTGCCACTGCCATACCTTGACGCGTTCCCTTAACGGGTTGGTCTGCCTTTGTCATCCCCTGACGGTTTTAATCACTGAAGTTTTGTTGATTTTGTTTGGAATGTTTGATGTGCGAAATACTTAAGAGTTTTTGGGTAAAAATAGACATCCCTCTTCACTATCAAGTCCTTTAGAAGTTTCAACTGATGACTTACCTAGTGTGTAATACTTCATCCCCTGATGACTAAGTTGATCATCAGTGGATGCAAAATGTGTGCAAATACTTAGGTTTATAGAATACCTTGAGTATGTACAGATGCACAAACAAAAACTCTAAGCATCATCATCATTTATACCCAACAACGTGCATGCATAAAATGTTGACTAAAACGAGATTAATTAATTATTGTGACGTTGTTAGGAAAAGATAAAAAGGATGTTGAGGATATCAGTTAAAGATGAGATGAGTTTGCAGGAGTTTTTTGGTATGCATGAAGAAGCGAGGAAGAAAGGTTTTGGACGTATGTTTCGCTCGCCAACATTATTTGAAGATGTGCTTAAGTCTCTCCTGATAATTAATTGCACATAAGGACTACCTGGACTTCACAAAATTATTGGACCTGTATCATTCCGTAACAAAGAGATGCACAAGGATCTTATTTTTTTTTTTTTGGACCAATTAACTAATTAACCGAACAGGTTGTCTAGGGCTTTGAATATGGAAAATGCTCTTTGTGATCTCCAAGAAAAGTTAGCTTTTGGCTTCAATTTTGATTGTAAGAAGAGAAAACGAGTTAGGAAAAATTTTGCTGCCCTACAAACAAATGAACCTCCAAAAGGAAATTTGCCGACTGCATAAGAACTGGCCTCTCTCGATATACGAGTCTTAAAAAACTATTACAGTTTTGGTTATTGAGCCGATTATATTCACAAATTTGTAGAAATTGTAGCAAGTGGTAAACTGGGGAGATTTGAAGACATTGGTGAACCTAGAACGTCTGGAGAAATATACAAAAGTTTTCTCCAGATGCAAGGATTTGGTCGTTTTGCTTGTGCCAATGTTCTTATGAGTCTTGGCCTCTATCACAAGGTTACAGATGATACAAAAACTATCAGATTTTTACAAAAGGTCATATATAAAAATTAATCATATATTTTTCCCTCGATCGATTTGTTCCACACATGTATACAGTATCATTTTTATGTTATATGGATTGTACTCTATTCGTATCCTTATAATTAATTGTGCAGGTTCATGAAAAGAAAGTTAGCAAGAAGGACATTGGCCAAGTACTTGAACAACTATATAGGAATTATGCACCATTTTAGTGCCTTGCATACTGGTATGCTACAATGTTGGATAATATGTTCAAAATATATTAATAATAATAATTTGATAAATATTAATTATATTTTATTAATTAATATTATATGTGAACAAAAAGCTGAAAAGTGTATAGGCCAATATAGTATCCTAATTAGAATAGATCTATGTATCCTAATAGGAATGGATCTATGTATTCTAACAAGAATGGAACTATGTTGAGTTTGATAACCTGGTCAAAAGGATATGTATATATATCCTTCTAGGGGCAACAAACTTGGTATTCCAAATTAGATACCTTGGGTGTAATGCTTCAAGTAAATCCAAAATATACACAGTATCCTCTCTATTTATTTATTTAATTATAGTTATTGCCTCCTGATTCAATAATCTTGAAGCATTAGGAAAACAATAATAATTAATAGACGATTTGCTTCTGAATTGGCTTCTGCTCTTTCAACTTTTGGGTTTACGGTGAAAACAGAAACTAATAAGCTCGTGACACAAACAGAGATAGGCGCCGCTGCTTTGATCTTTTGCTACTGGGGGAAATTGCCGTCGTGTTCTTAGAAGAATTAATAGAAGCTTTGCTACTGCTATTCCGCATCAGCATGTGCGAGCGATTGCCCTTCTTCTAACAGAAACTTGGTGCTTTGAAGTCTGAACCAAGTCTATCTTCTGCTGATTTCGTGCATAATAAATAGTCCTAGAGCAGATTGCAAAAGGAGCAATCAAACCACCTGCAGGAGCAATAAACTTTATTCTCAGCAAGTCAGCAGTCAAAGAATTTGGTGTTTGCTACTGGTTTGGATTCGAAGAATTTGGTCAAACGTCACTTGATCTAGTTGGACTATTTTGACCAAATATTTTAATTCTTTTCTAAATCTGTCCATGGATTCCAGAAAGGGTATGAATTTGGAATTGGTAAAATTAGAGAATTTTTCTGGGACTGATTTCAATGCTTGGAAAAGAAAGGTGCTACTTTATCTGAAGTGGTTGGAGGTTCACTACACAATCCTGTCAGATTTTGCGGGATGTGAATGTGATGTAGAAGAAGCACAATGGAAATACGATGATGATTTTTGCAAAGATTATTTGCTGAATTGTCTGTCAGATCGTTTGGCGTACACATATAGCAAGATGGAAACTGCAAAACAAATCTAGGATAGCCTTGAAGCGCAATTCAAGAAGGAGGAGGAGATGTCAAAGTCTCATCTCGTTGACAAATTCATGGCCTTCAAATTCCATGACGACAAACCCATGCTGCCTCAGGTAACTGATCTTGAAAATTTAGTGACTAAACTAAATTAATGAAAATATTCCTGTTTATGAGAAGTTTTTGTCTGGTGCAATTATTTTTAAATTACCAAATTCATAGACAAAATTTAAAACTGATATGTATCGTGAAAAGATGCAAGTGAGTCTATCTAGCTTAAAACGATTTATAAGAATCGAAGATGAAAGTAAAGGTAGATGTAATGAGGAGTCTGTTAGACAGCAAGAGGCAGCTGTTAACATGATTAATAGACCCAAATTTATGTCTAAGTTCAAAAAGTATAAGTAGAAGACCACTAAGAGTGAACCCAAGGAGTTGCAAGTTGATAAGAAAATTAAGAAAAATAAGAAATGTGTTAAATGTTTTAACTGCGATACTTGGGGTCACTATGCATCTGAATGCAACCGTCCAAAGAGGAATAAATCTAATACACCAAAGGAGAATGTAAATATTGTAGAGTTGAAAATCAATTGAATCTTAAAATTAAAAGACTAAGATTGGACAGAGGAGGAGAATATAGATTAGCTAAATTTAAGGAATATTGTGCGTCAAATGACATAATCCTTGAAAAGACTGCTCCTTTTGCACCTCAGTCGAATGGTGTAGCCGAACGAAAGAACAGAACTCTAATAGAAATGTTAAATTCTTTATTATTGTGTTCTGGCATGCCTTCTTGTTATTGGGGTGAAGCGGTCTTGTATTCTAATCATATTCTAAATAAGTTACCTCATTCTAGTCTCTCTACAACTCCTCATGAAATATGGCATAAAAGACCGTATAATTTTGAACATCTTAAGACTTGGGGTTGTATTTCTTATGTTAGGATACCTGACCCTAAGAGACCAAAAGTGGGACCTAGAACAACTATGTGTATTTTTCTAGGATGTGCAGAAGATAGTGTAGCTGATAGATTTTTGGACCTATCAACTAATTTAATAATAGAGTGTAGGGATGCTATATACTTTGAGGATAAGTTTCTTGGAGATAAAGGCATTACCTTACCTGGTGAGATAGAATTAGTTGTAGATTCTGAAGAAATAAATGAACCGAACATGACTAATTCAAATCTCACAAGCGCACCTAATCTTATTGACATTATGTTTTCCCAGTGAGACGACCTAGAACTTGTAGAAGGGGGGTTGAATACAAGTTCTTACAACTTTTTCGAATTCTTGTTCTTTAAGAAATTAAACTTTTCTGCGGAATATAAAGAACAAGATCAAAACTCTATAAACAATTGCTTTTATTGATTTAACAATTGATTACAAGTTTTCTAACAATCAAGACAAACTTTGATCGTCAGCTTCTATTCTGTATATAAAGAAAATACAACTCTCTTAATTCTATACAGCTTCTATTCTGTATTGTTGGCATTGAAACATAGTTGGTATGTTTTTCTAGCAACTTTTGGCTTTGCAGTTGTGGACTCAACAGCTTCAAATAGGTCATCTAATTTTGAATTTTTATTTATCCAATCATCATAGCCTAATCCAGATTGGTGACCCATTGTTTGACTATCTACCAAGTCTTTTAGCTTTTTAGAGGAAGTATTCCACAGTTTGATCTTAGCTTGAGCAATTTCAAGTTGCTCTACTAAGTAATATTCCCTCTTTTTCAAAGCATCAATCATGTGATGTGCTTTGTTTAAATCAGACTTGATAGTATCAAACTGTGCTAATCTCTCTTCAAGAAAATTGTTTCTTTTTAAGAGATTGTCACGTGATTCTTTTACATTGGTATGCTCTATAGTTAAAGACCTAAAACTGACATGCAAATCAGATATATCTTTTTGCATGCTTTCAATGCTAGATGTATCAAGTAAATTAAGCACGTTAAAATTCTGATTTGCATTACATACCTTTGCAGAATCACTTGACTCGTCACTACAAGCCATTAGGGCAAAGTTGACAACTTCTTCATCAGAATCGCTGTTAATCCAATCTTTTCCCTCAGTAATCAAGGCTTTGCTCTTGGATTTGGCTTTCTTGTCAGCAAAGTCCTTCCTTGATTTTTCATCCTTAGATCTATCATTAGATCTAGGCTTCTTGCACTCATTGGCAAAGTGCCCTAACCCATCACAATTGTTGCATCTTATTTTCTTTAAGTCGAAGGTGACTTTTTGACCTTCTCGTTTAGGGTTAGGTTTTCTTGATGATTTTCTTCCTTTTCTGCTAGCCCTAAATTTCTTAAACTGTTTAACCATAAATGCCATGAATTCTTCCATGTCATCATCACTATCCAGTTCATCTTCATTATCAATTGAGCTAGCGTCAGAAAATTCCTCATCAAGCTTCTCTTGAGACTTGTTTGTCTCAACCATCAACGTAGCTCCTTTGTCTCTGCCATGCATGCACTGTCTTTGCTCTACTTCAAGTTCATAGGTCTTTAAATTCCCGTAGAGCCTGTCCAGTGTGAGTGTTTCCATATCATGAGCCTCCCTTACTGCAGTAGTCTTTGGATCCCAGCTAGGAGGAAGGGCTCTCATGAACTTGGTATTGATATCTTCATTATCATATGTCTTACCAAGTATGGTCAAGTCATTAAGCAAAGAGTTGAATCTATCATAGATTGACGTGATTGGTTCATTAGGCTTTGCTTGAAAGAACTCATATTGTTGAGTCAACAGTGAACGCCTATTCTTCCTGACTTGATCAGTCCCCTCACATAGGACCTTGATGGTGTCCCAGACTTGTTTAGATGTTGTGCAATTGATGATGCTATTGAACATATGTTTGTCTATTCCATTGTAAAGTATGTTCATTACTTTAGCATCTTTCAACACTTGTAACTTGTCCTCGTTGGTATAATCACTTTCTGGTGCAAGTACAAAGTGTTCTACGACAATAGATCCTTCGACAGTTTTTGCAGGAATAAATTTCCTGGGTAGATAAGGACCCTTCTCAATCCTATCTATGTAATCTGGATCTGTTGCTCTCAAGTGCATATACATCTTTTGTTTCCACATTGGATATTCATCCCTCTTCAGAATAGGGATCTTGGTTCCACCATCATGTCCTCCATTATACGCAATCATGTTAGAGCTGCTTGCTTCATCGTTGTTGGCCATCTCAGAATCTTGTTAATTGAGTATTTTCAATTAAAGGCTCTGATACCAATTGTTTTCCCAGTGAGACGACCTAGAACTTGTAGAAGGGGGGTTGAATACAAGTTCTTACAACTTTTTTGAATTCTTGTTCTTTAAGAAATTAAACTTTTCTGCGGAATATAAAGAACAAGATCAAAACTCTATAAACAATTGCTTTTATTGATTTAACAATTGATTACAAGTTTTCTAACAATCAAGACAAACTTTGATCGTCAGCTTCTATTCTGTATATAAAGAAAATACAACTCTCTTAATTCTATACAGCTTCGTATTGTTCTTCTGTAATATATTTAATTACAGCTTCTAAAAAAACTAAGTTACCAAAAACCTAGCTTCCTAATTCAAATCAAATACAATCTTTCCAATTGAAAGATTTCTAACAAGTTTCCTTGTCAGCTACGTCTTCAATAAAGTCTACGTGTGCATGGAAGACCTTCCTTCTTTGATTTGAACTCTAACTCCATCAGTGATTAAGTCCTCGACTAATCTCCGATGGCTTCCTTCATTAGTCCCTGATCACTTTGAGTAATCTCTGATGCTTTACTTCGAGTAATCTCCGATGCTTTACTTCAAGTAATCTCCGATGCTTTGGCTTTAGTCGCTGATGACGTCAGCTTTTAATCTCCGAGGTATTGTGTTAATCACTGATGACGTCAGCATTAATCTCTGACTCTTTAGTTCCAATCCCCGATAATGTAAGCTTTAATCTCCGATGAACAATCCTTCAATATCTGATGAACAAAACTTTAATCTCCGATGAAGAATACTTCAATCTTCGATTAACAAAACTTTAATCTCCGATGGGCAAAGTCCAATCTCTGATGAACAAAAACTTAGTCTCCGGTGAACTTTTCCCTTAATCTCCGACAAGCCAAATTCAATCTCCAAAGGACTAATAAATTTAAAACAACTTGTTGAACAAACTCAACAAGTATTCCAGCAGTACATACAAATGAAATTAACCTATCTCTTTATTATAATGACTAATTTACAAACAAGAGATACTACTGCTAGCTACAATACTAAAGTGTTACAAACCAACACTTTTCTGTACATTTGTATTCCTAAGTATTCTAAAGACAATCATCATCAAATGTTCATAAAACCTAACACACTATTCTCGCAGAGACATCTAGGAGAGTATCTACGAGAGATAAAGCACCTAGAGATTTTGATGAGGACTTTGTGACCTACCAATTAGAGAAAGATCCATCATGATATAGTGAAGCGATGAGATCTAGGGATTCTTTATTATGGTTAGAAGCCATAGATGAAGAAATGAACTCTTTATTACAGAATAACACCTAGAAGTTAGTTGACCTGCCAAAGGGGGCGAAGGCAATAAGTTGTAAGTGGGTATTGAAGAAGAAACTTAATCTTGACAGATCGATAGTCAAGTATAAAGCACGCCTAGTAGCTAAGGGTTATACTCAGGTTAAGGGAGTGGATTATTTTGATGTCTATTCACCTGTCTGTTATATTGCTACGATAATGATTCTTCTTGCAATAGCCTTAATTGAAAAATATGTTGTGCATCAAATGGATGTAAAAACAACATTTCTAAATGGTGATCTGAATGAAGAGATCTATATGGAACAACCTGAGGGGTTTGTAATGAAAGGATTTGAAAATAAGGTTTGTAAACTTATTAAATCCTTGTACGGACTAAAACAAGCACCTAAATTATGGCATGAAAAGTTTGACATAACGGTAAAGCGCTTAGGATTTGTTGCTAGCGATTGTGATAAGTGTCTTTATTTCCGTTATATGTCGAATAAGGTTGTGATTATTTGCTTGTATATCGATGATATGTTGATCTTAGGAACAGACGACATTATAGTGAATGATGTCAAAGTTACCTTGTCGAAAGAGTTTGACATGAAAGATCTTGGTGTTGTTGATACTATCTTAGGCATTAAAGGGAGCTTTAGAGGGCTAGGTATTTACCTTAGTCAATCTCACTATATTGAAAATTTACTAAGTAAATGGGGATACAATGAGTGCAAAGTGATTGAGACACCTTTTGATTATAATAAAAAGTTAAAGCCTAATGAGGGCGAAACTGTTAGACAATTGGAGTATTCTCAATTAGTCGGTAGTCTCATGTATGCGATTACTTGCACAAGGCCTGACATAGCTTTTGCTGTTAGCATGTTAAGCAGATACACTTGTAATCCTGGAATTAAACAATGGAATGCCTTAGATAGATTGATGAGATACCTTAAGGGTACTAGCGATTATGCTTTGTGTTATAGAGGCTATCCTCCTATGTTGGAAGGTTTTTCTGATGACTCTTGGTGCCCAGATATGGGTGATGCTAGATCTACCAGTGGTTATTTATTTACACTAGGTGGTGCAGCAGTTGCTTGGAAATCTAAGAGAGAAACTAATATTGGTTTGTCATCTATGGAAACGGAACTTTATGCATTAGTTTCAGCTGCAGATGAAGCAGAATGGATGAAGGATTTGTTAACAGATATTTCAATGAAAAGGTTAAAAGTCAATTCTTTGTCGATATTTTGTGATAATCAGGCTACACAAAGAATTGCAACGAACACTCTTTTTAATCCTAAAAGGAGGATGTTGATGCTTAAAAAAGCTAGATTATGTTATCTCATTAATCGTGGGATCATCACTGTTGTTGATGTGCGATCTAGTAATAATATTGCGGATGCTCTTACAAAAGGGTTATCGAGGAATCGTGTTTATAATATTATGATTCAGATGAGATTAAGATCTATGGAAAAAGAGTCTTATGAGAGATAATTGACCTTTTGTAGTTGTAATTCCAATCTATATAAGCATGTTATTTGATATGTCTTGATGTTGTAATTTCTTTATATCATTCCAAATTTGATGATATGCCTCTCATGATATGTTGTGTCATTCCAAATTTGATGATACATCATACTAAAATCATGTTGGGTATGAAATTATAACATTCCAAAAAGAGATACATGTGGTTCTTATCTTTAAATGAGAGAAACCATTAAAGAACAAGTTCTATGTGTTGGAAACTTGTTGGTGATGCTTAATAGTTTTATTATGTGATTGGTACTAAGTTCTTTAGTATTGAACTAGATACTTTTATGTTAAACTATTTTTGTTGTGGTACTATGTTTCATTTATTTGAACTAGATACTTGCATCATCTTTGTGATTTGTACTATGTTCATATTTGTTGAACTAGATACTTATACTAATTGGCAAAACATATTTGAATTCATTTTTGATAAGTGTCTCATTTGAAATCTTTGTGTTAAATTGTCAATTGCAGGAAATGGTGGAACTGGAGGAGATCAAGTGGATTACTCTATGAAAGATGATGATATACTAAACGAGTAGAATTTGTTGGCGTAACTGAATCTTTGAGTCTTATCATTGTTCTATTTATTTTATTCGGATATTATTTTCCTACGTGAAGACTTATTCATTTGTTGAATTTGTTTTTGTTTCAAAACCTAAATACTTGGATTTGGTTTGGTTCAGACATGCATGGATGATTTTATTTGAATTTGGTTTCATAATACTTTGGTATTGTGTGTTCATATATGGTTCGTTATTATTATTATATATTTAGAACATAGGAGGAGATTGTTGGATAATATGTTCAAAATATATTAATAATAATAATTTGATAAATATTAATTATACTTTATTAATTAATATTATATGTGAACAAAAAGCTGAAAGGTGTATGGGCCAATATAGTATCCAAATTAGAATAGATCTATGTATCCTAATAGGAATGGATCTATGTATTCTAACAGGAATGGAACTATGTTGAGTTTGATAACCTGGTCAAAAGGATATGTATATATATCCTTCTGGGGACAATAAACTTGGTATTCCAAACTAGATACCTTGGGTGTAATGTTTCAAGCAAATCCAAAATATACACAGTATCCTCTCTATTTATTTATTTAATTATAGTTCTTGCCTCCTAATTCAACATACAATTAATTATATTAATGTCATTTCCATATAAAGAACATTGTTGATTTTAGTTGAATTTTTTGTTATTTATGTTGTCGATATCATGTAGGTTTGATGTAACATGTTATTATGAAAGTAAAGTGGGAAGCTTAGTGGAGTTGGCATGTAATACCCCAAATATAGGTCATTACCATTATAATATTAGAGCTGCTAACAAATAAATTTTGGTCAATTCATTTGCGTATCTATTAACAAAAATAAATATGTGGTTTTATTTTATGTGGTAATATAAATTACTACTATTTTTTGAATTTAGCTTTGGTATCACCTGAACTAATTTATGTAAGAGTAACATAAATTGTTACTATTGATATTACGGAAAATGACTCCGTAATAGCTGAGTAATGACTCCTTAATGAGCAAGTATTACAGGTGTTAAGCTATCTTTGATGAGTAAGCATATTACTAAGCTGAGTCATTAGTAAAGTTATACCATAGTTTGACACCTATCTTATCATACTTACATGTAAACTGTAATTGTTAGCGCATTGTAGTAATTTAGTGGCTTTCAAGTCCGATATAATCTACGTAAGAAATATCTTAGATATTTTCATATTCCAGCACCTATATAAGGAGAACCCCTACCACTCATTTTCCTCACAACACTCTCAAACACATAAATTCCTTAAACCCACGATAAATTCCTCTAGCTTATTCTGCAGTACCGAAAGCTTGCCAGGTAAATATTAAGAGCTTTTATTAAGTTATTTAGTCATTTTTCATTATTTAGTCATTCTGCATGAATAGAACCTGCATGAAACCTTAGATTCTATTATCCCTGTAGAGATAAAACACTTGGATAATCTCTATACACTTCATATAGTTAGTCTCTGACGAGATAACCTTAGTCTTTGATGAGTTAATGTTAGTATCTGATGAGATAATATTAGTCTCTGATGAAGGATGTTTAAATTAGTCTCTGATGAGATAACCTTAGTCTCTGATGAGTAATCTAATACTAGTCTCCGAGAAGTTCGGCGCTAGCTTATTGAGTTTGGTGCTGAACAAACCATCCCCTGATAGCCAAGTTTGGTGGTAGTCAAGTATTAATATTAACAAGTTAGGCGATGACCAAATCATCCCCTGACGGGTAGTCATCCCCTGACGGGTAGCTATCCCCTGACGGGCAATGCATCCCCTGATGGGTAATTTATCCCCTGATGGTAAATACCCACTGATGAATAACATATTCCCTAACAGCTATCCCTTGATGGCTATAAGTATCCCCTGATAACCCAAAACTTATCCCCTGACAAGTAGAATACATCCCCTGATGCAGACCTAGCATGACTTAAATATTATAAATTTATTACCTAAACATGTTATGGTAATTCTAACTTCTGTTAATCATTTATGATTCATAAAACAGATTTCACAGACCTACCACACAATTATCATCCAGTCAAGGCAAGTAATGTATTTATTATTATTTTTTCCACGTATAACTTAGTTGTTCAAAGTTATACTTAAATTATTTCCAAGTGATATATTTATCATCCTTTCAATATATCACACAATTATTTATATAAAGGTAAGTATGATGTATATCTTAGATTAAACACATGATCAATTAATTCGATCTGTGTCAAGCTATGACAGATGCTTAAACCATTCTTCTTACGTATACATAATTGTTTCGTATGTGTACTGACAGAAAATTAATTTGCTCAAATTGAAGCTAATTTCATTTTAAGAAATACTTGATTTTAATATCTCATTTATAAGTATTTATTTGTTTTATATCATTACATGACATTTTGAGTTATTCAATTCAGCTTATAAAGGTAATAAATACCTGGCGACCTTCATTGAGACTACAAGGGTACTGTGTGATTGCCTTGGACGCCTGAGGTGTCACGACCCTCACTGAGATTACAAGGATGTTATATAATCACATTGGTAAATTTCAGTAAGGTGTCGAAATCTATCCACTGTCTCTACAAGGGAATCAACTTGGGTAATAAGAATGAGATTTTGGATACTCTATTCTTTCGGGCCTTTGTGTATATATATATATGAGTAGGGGAATCAATCTGGATAATAAGAGTGGGATACTCTATTCTTCCGGCCCCATGAGAAAGTAGATGTAATTAAGTCTACTAAATGTCATACATATGTATAACATTGGCTTGTTATTGTCATGTGGTAGATGATATTCTCAGTAGGCCATTGTGTTGAACATAATTGATGATCAAGTAAGTCATAGTACTGAAAGACATCATTGATGTGAGATGTTCAAGTAAGCCATAGTACTGAAAGGCATCCGAGAGTTATGTGGATATTCCTGATTTCTTAATTTCAGAGGCATAATATTGCCAATATTTCTTCTCTTTGAAAATATGAACTCTCCCCATCTAAATCCAATAGATGAGACTTTAATACTTTCATGATATCTTGAAAACTGTATTTTTGAATAGGTCTCTTAACTGGATTTAATATAATTGTTCTACATTATATTACTTGCTGGGCTTTTCTTGCTCATACTTGCTTGATTCTCTTTCAGTTCAACTCAAGAAAGAAGAAGGTTCAAAGGGTAAAGAAAAATCATGCCAGAATCAGTAAATTTGGCAGGCCAAGGCTTATAAATAAGATTTTCGGTTTGTTTGATCTTGCTTGATTTCAAGTAAAACATATTTTATTTCCGCTGCTGAAGAAAACTATCAAAATAGTGTTTGTAATAGTTACTTTATGCTCACTTTCAGTTATTAATACAAAGAAAAGAATTTTTGGTGTAATAACTCCTTGAAATTCCCCGTTGGCAACCCGGTTTTCCTCCAAAAGCCTATGTCACGACAGTTGATATTAAACTGATGACACTGGTCTATGGTTTGGAAAATCGGGGCTGTCACATGGCACGCTCAAGATATGCAACTGTTGCTGTAAGTTATATCGAAAAGGCCGCACGCACGCCTTGAAAAATCTTAATTATCATTTTCTTTTTACATTAGAACAATATTAGCTTAATGTTAAACATAGACATTCATCTCTTTAGTCAATGGAAGTGGCGTATATGTATCTCCTTCAGTGTTCGAAATGAGCTATAAGACGTACTCATTTCTTTGCCAAATTTGAGCCCAATTAGAGTCGATGACTCGGGATTTGAACGAAGCCCTTTTAGCCATGCAGGAACACTTGCATCATAGGGAGCCTATCCATCCTACATAGAAGAAGCTGCAGCTACCTTACTTTATATAAGCTGACATGTTTGTAAAGATTTCGTTAACCTCCCACTTGCCATTGCCTACTTGTCGATTGTGTTTTGTTCTTGGAGCTAGGTTTCATTTTCTTAGTTTCTAAAGCTTCTCATATGCAGAGTTTGTAAGTTAGTTTTAGATGAAAAAGAAAACAGTAGAAAACCTAAAGGAGTAGTATATAGAAGGGAAGAGTATAAAAGACAAACTATAGAATTAGGAAAACTTGAATATTTTCATTGAGATGTTGAAAGACTTTAAATAGGCTTGTATAAAGTTGCATATGGACAATTAAAGGATATACAACTAACAGTATAACAGATATATATTGACTAAGCTATATTGACAACTAATGATAGACAAGGACTAGAGATAATCAAGGGATTACAACTAATGTATATAGTTACAATTAATCCTTATCTTTGACACGCCCCCGTAAGATGGACAGCCTCTAGGCAAGACCAATCATAGAGAATAGGCCATGAAAGCAAGTCCTGGCCAAAGGAAAATACTACAACTGTAACGTATTAGTCATTATATATTAAATAATCTAATAATTGTAAACTACCTTATTGTGATATAATCTAATATATTGTTGGAATGTATGTTCAAAATATAATAATAATAATAATAATAATAATAATAATAATAATAATAATAATAATAATAATAATAATAATAATAATAACAATAATAATAATAACAATAATAATAATAACAATAATAATAATAACAATAATAATAATAACAATAATAATAATAACAATAATAATAATAACAATAAGAATAATAACAATAAGAATAATAAGAATAACAATAATAAGAATAACAATAATAAGAATAACAATAATAATAATAACAATAATAAGAATAACAATAATAATAATAACAATAATAATAATAATAACAATAATAATAATAACAATACTAATAATAACAATAATAATAATAACAATAATAATAATAACAATAATAATAATAACAATAATAATAATAACAATAATAATAATAACAACAATATTAATAACAACAATAATAATAACAACAATATTAATAACAACAATAATAATAACAACAATAATAATAACAACAATAATA
>CM025787.1:38922690-38950458 GCA_014636745.2 Centella asiatica
TAATAACAACAATAATAATAACAACAATAATAATAACAACAATAATAATAATAACAACAATAATAATAACAACAATAATAATAATAATGATAACAATAATAATGATAACAATAATAATGATAACAATAATAATAATAATAACAATAATAATAATAACAATAATAATAATAACAATAATAATAATAATAACAATAATAATAATAATAATAACAATAATAATAATAACAATAATAATAATAACAATAATAATAATAATTTGATAAATATTAATTATACTTTATTAATTAATATTATAAGTAGACAAAACGCTGAAGGTGTATGGGCTAATGTAGAATCCTAATTGGAATGAGTCTATGTTAAATTCGATAACCTGGTCAAATTAAATATTAATTATTTGATAAATATGAATTATACTTTATTAATTAATATTATAGGTGGACAAAATTTTGAAAGTGTATGAGGTAATGTAGAATCCTAATTGGAATGAGTCTATGTTGAGTTCGATAATCTAGTCATGCATATATATTATTCTTGGGGCAACAAACTGGGTAATTAGGGTTTTCCAATTTGATATCCCCTACCTTCATTCTTGTTGTTAATCAAACAAGGACCACCGTATGGTTTATTTAATTTTAATCATCCTGGGGATGAATCTACTGAAGGAAACGATGTGGACTGTTCAACACATCTGATTTTTGTAAAAGATCCTCACGTGTACGCATACATACATACTTTTGTCTAAACCCTAGTTACCATAACGTTAGCACCGACAGTTTCGCTAAAGAATTAGCTAGATTTCTTTGGTGCAATTGATAGGAAAGAGAAAATTGAAATGGAAAAGTTACAGAGCTTCGTTGAAAGTAACGAAGGAGATGAGAGTCTCAGCATTGTTGTAGTCTTGAGTATAGAAACAGGCATTAAGGAGAATACGAAAACGTGGGATTCCATGTAGTATTTTACATTACAGTATCCTTATAAGGTCCTCGAGGCTTTACGAAATAGTCAGAGCATTATCACTTTTATCAGGTATAATGTTTTATTTAGTTGGATATTATACCTTGAAGTAAATAAGACTTGCGGTTGAAATTGATGAATTGAAAAATAATAAGTTTCATTAATTTGTAACTTTTATTTTAGTTGACTAAATCTAAATTTTGATGGGATTAGTTAATAAAATATTGTTTGGTTAAATTTAAACTTGAAATTTTGTCTGAGTTAAATTAAATTTTAAAGTGGAGTTCATGTTAATTATACTTGAAATTTTGTTGAATTAGTTAATTTAAATTTGTTTGAATTAATTAAATTCAATATTTGTTCGAGTTAATTAAACTTGAAAACTATGAGTCTTAGTTTGTTATTTGTAAAAGTATGACACAATTCAATATTGAGTATGTGAATGTGTTTTGACCACTTCATACTAATTTTGCGAGGAACACATGAATGAAGCGAATGAAGTTACATGAATAAAATGAGCAATGGACTTGACAATTTAAGATGGAAATATGTCAAAGTTTCATTGAAGAATGAGCACTTTCGCGAGATAAGTTTCTATATTTGAATTTTAGTTTTAAGTTCAATTTTGTGCAAAATTGTATGTTATAATTTCTATTTGATGCAATAACTTGTTGAGTTATTTAATTCATGACACTCACATATATTGTTATGTTGGATAATAAAGTTAGGATTAGTTATGCAAACTGAAATAAATATTAGAACACAACTAGAAATTACTTGTAGATTGTTAATAAATTAAAAGTAACTATTAACATGATTAATTATCATAAGTTATTTCTAAGTTTAAGAAAATCAAATTCTATGAGTGAACCTAAGCAGTTGTATGTTAAGATAATATTTTAAGACAGAGAAAAGTACTACAACTGTAACGTATTTGATAACTATATATGAAATAGTCACTGTGAGATAATATAATACACCATTTGAAAAAAAAATATTGATGATTTAATTACAAGACTAAATCTATCAATTTGAGTTAGTAATTGATAACGCAAAGACCGGATCTCTATAATGGTGATTAGATGGAGGAGTTACTTTCCATAAATGTACAAGTAGAAAATTGTGATTGCAAAAGATATTAAATTGTGCTTATGTTAACTAAGATTGAAATTAGTTTATTATGTGATGGAAACACTTGAATATCTTTTGTTAGAAGTAGAGTGACTTTAGTATTTAACTCCTATGTAGCTTTATGCTTAAATTGTTAATGACATGTGTAGATTGAGTTTAGTTTATGTGATTGATTGAGTCAATTTAATTCTAGTTGATCCTAAAATATGATAATAAAGTTTGAAAAATGTGAATTACAAAAATTTATTGACTCACTCTTGTTAAAACTCATAAATTGTCATTATCTGTATCTATAAAATATGACAATGGTGAAGAGTGTGCTAGAAAATCTTTAAAGTTTAATTTCTACATAACTATTTGAGTTAATACATTTTAACATGTGAGTGATTTAATGAGTTGAATCACAACAGTTGGATAGGAATATTTAGTCAATTTTATATATGATTATGATAGATACACAAAATGATTATTAAAGTTAAAGGTTTTGACAAATATCTACGAATTAAGTGTGAAGAGGAAAATAATTGAATCTGTTAAGGAGGAGGAGAATACAGACTAACAAAGTTCAAGTATTTTGTGCTTTATATGATTTGATGAATCCTTAAAACTTGAATCCCACACTCACCCTATGGATTGGTATAGTCAAAATGAATTGTTGGCTTTGACAGAATTATAGAAAATGACATGCCTACTTGTTATTGGTGAGATGAGTTCAGTCGTGGTCATATTCTAGGATTACACCTCACTCTAAATTTTTATTTTTACTCTACTAATAGAATTTGTCTAAATAAACTTTTGACTTTGTGAATTCTAAACTTTAGGACTGTATACTATATATAGTAAATACAGATTCTAAGGAGTCCAATGTGAGGAAGAGGATAAACATATGTGTTTGTCTAAGATTTGTAGTAGATAGAGTTATATACATGTCTTGTTTTTCAACCAATGTACTGCTAGAAACAAAGTTTGCATTGTTATTGAGAATTTTTTTCTCAAATTTACGATGTCCCTATTTAACAAGAAATACGTGGTTGAATAATGAATGAATACGGTCTGAGCCTAATCTTACTGATAATTGACATTTGGACAATTGAATTAGAATTCTTATCAGTATTTATTTGATAGTGAGTACCTAGTGATTTTGATGAGGACTTTGTGACCTATCAATTAAATTATAGTCTATCCTTCCGATGAGGAGGATATATATGACATTTTCGGACTCGTTCTTATGGAAAGAATCATTGTTAATGACATGAATTCTTTGTTACATAATAAAAATTGAGATTGTTAATTTGCAAATGTGCAAACAATTATAAGTTTTCGTTATTGGAGAAGAATCTTATGTGTGACATATTTTAGTCGATATTTGCACGTTTAGTAGCTAATGACTACATGTTTGGATTAGGGAATGATTTATTATGGTATTCGTTCACCTTTCTGTCATGTGAGTTTGATAAACATTCTTCGAGTTGTCACATTATTGTAGATGTGAATACAATTTTGGTTGTGTGGTGATCTATGCAGATCAACCTGAAAAGATTATTATGTAAGGATTCGATAATTAAATATGTTAATTAATCAAATTATTATAAAGTAAGATCTTGTATAAGCACTTAAATTACAATAGTTTTGACATAAAGTAAAGAGCTTGAGATTGGTTTCTTGGTGATTCAAGTAAATGCCTTTACTCATGTTACATGCCAAATAGAGTTGTGATTATTTGTTTATATAGTATCATACTATTGTTAGGAACTATTTAAACGTTTTGATATGTTAGCAAATTTGTGAAATAGACAAAATTTTATCTTAGTCTACTCGCTAGGATGGATGCAGTGATAGAATGAGTTTGAGACACAATGTAATCAAGTATGAACTTATGGGATAGTTGGATTAATCCAAACTTGTCGGTAGTCTCATGTGCGTAATGACTTGCACAAGTATTGACATAGTCTTTGTAGTTGACATGTTTAGTAAACTCACTGTAATTCTAAAAGAGTTATGTGATGTCCTAAAGATTGATGAAATTTGAGATTTCTAGAGACTGATGAGATACTTTATAGGTACTCAATGATATGCTCTATATTGTTAGAATCCTATAATTTTAGAAGGATTTTTGATGGTCTCTTGATATCAGTGTATATATGTATACACTATGTAATGCAGTATTGTATTGGAAGTCTATAAAATGGGCAAGAATAGTTTTGTCAGTTTTGAAGTTGAAATTCTATACTCTAGTTTTTAAAAACAGAGTTAATAGAAATTTTGTTTTAGATATTCCAAGGAAAAACTTATAGTGTATTCTCCAGAAGTGGTGAGAAACAAACTGCACATATTTTGTTTGAACACTCTGTTAAAGTTAAATAATGATGATGATTTTTAAGTAATAAATTGTGCAACTATAAATACTTGAAGTATTTTATAAACGTTAAGATCAGCACAACTTTTTCATCCATTGATGATAAACTTATTCATCAGTGGATGGTCAATAACTTCACAAGGCAAGTCAGAAAATGGAACATCCAAAGGACTTGACAAAGTGAAGAAGAATGTCTGATGTTACTTGTTAACAGTCAAAGTATTCCGCACATCAGATATTTTAAACAAAGTTACGTTGATTAAGTACTGTCAGGGGAACCCATCAGGGCAACCGATCAGGGGGAACCGTCAGGGCATGATGAAGGCAGACTAACCCGTCAGGGGGAATGGCCAACATGGCATCAGTGGAATCCATTAGTGTATACCGTCAGTCATAACCATCAGGATCAAGAAGCACTGAGTGAAACTCAAGTGAAGGTTGAAGCCCTGATCCAGTCAATAAGCATCAGGGGATTCAGAAGCACTAATCAAAGTCCATCAGGGCTGGTAGTCAGTGGATCGTTATGACAGCATGGATCCGTCATTAGTACTTACACGAAAATCAACGTAATGTGTTACAGAAGCAAGAAATATCAACTGGAAAGATATTTCTTGAAGTTTGTTTTTGATCCAATGAGAACTCTCACGCATTAAATGCACACAAATCAGGGGAAGAAAAAGTAGCAACAAAGCATGCAGCAGTCTGACACATAGGGCTACGATGTAACATACTTGCGGCTAAGTTGAGAAAAGCAGCACGTCTCAAGCACGTGATTTCAACCATTGTTCGACATATAAGTAAAGGAGTTCTCATTACAAAAAAAAATACACAGAGAGATTGAATCTATCCAACAGATCAAACAAACATAGAAGCACACAACACTAGGAAGCTCTGTAATATATTTCTTGAGAGATTTATTTTTTACAGAAAAGTTTTCGTAGCTAGTGAGTGTGAGAAGCTGTGAATTTTATTCACAGAATTTGTAGCTGTAAATCACAGTTGTGGTTATATAGATTTCCAGAAAAACCCCAAGTTTTAATATAACTATTTTAACTTGAATCTGTGTGTTCATATTACATAGTTTTTCTGCTCTGTGCAGCTGTTTCCGGCAAGTTCTTTTAAAAGATAAAAAGAACAAAAAGTTTGTAGTGTTTGTATTCATCCCCCCCCCCCCCTCCCCCACCCCCTTCTACAAACACTTGAGCTTATTTTGCACTAACACACTCTTTAATAGTTGAAGAGAGCATTGAGGTCGTTATTCTTACAATATGTTTCAATAATGAAATTTCATTACAAGTTCATTATAGAGGAGATAAGATTAAAACCATTAGGTTAGAGTCTCTTAAAGGATTTGTGACCCTAGTACGGTTAATTCTTAATCTATTGTTTGAGTATTATAATTTGATATGTCTTGATGTTGTAGTTTCTTTATATCATTCCAAATTTTATGATATGCCTCTCATGACTTGTTGTATCATTCCAAATTTGATGATACATCATAATAAAATTGTGTTAGGCATGAGACTATAACATTCCAAAATAAGACATGTGTGGTTCTTATCTTTCATGAGAGAAATCATAATTGGAGAGGTTCTATGTGTTGGAAACTTGTTGGTGATGAAAAATAGTTTTGTTTTGTGATTTGTACTAAGTACTATTATGTTGAATTAGATACTTTTATAACAAACTATCTTATGATTCAAAACTTAATGATGGTGCATTGTAGCTTGATATGTGGTTGGTGCTAAGTTCTCAGGAGTTGAACTAAACACTCGAACATCAAACTATATTAAACCGAAGTGATTAATACATTCTTTGAATCTGACTTGTACTTAAGATTAAGAATTAAAGTTTTCATTTTGCATCATGTTTTGATATGACTCATACTAAGTTTAGAATGTCTACACTAGATACTTGTATTATTCTTTAATTTGATGATTATTGATTGAATTCGTTGGGGGACGTCTTATACGAAATTCTATGTTAAATTGTCAATTTAGAGAAAATTTACATAAAATGTTGGAACTGAAGGAGATCAATAGATTTCTCTATTGAGAATGATAATCTACTAGACGAGTAGAATCTTGTGACTAATTGAATCTCTAAGTCTTTTCATTTGTCTATTTTATTTTATTCAAATATTATTAACCTATATGTGAACTTATTCATATGTTGGATTTGTTCTTGATTCAAAACCAAAATACTTGGCTTGGTTTGATTTTGACATGTATAGATGATTTTATTTGGATTTAGTTTCATGATATTTTGGTATCGTGTGTTCATGTATGGTTCGTTATTATTATTTTATATTTAGAACTATTGAATATTTTTTTCTTTCCTATTTAGAATTGAAAATGCTTAATGGTTAATTATTGTTTTTGGATTCCAGAAGGAGATAGGAATCCTAAATTAGATTTGTCTTAGGAAGGATAGTTTTGCCTATAAATAAGGTTGATTTGTAGGCTTGTATATACACAAAAAATAATCAGATATTTTGAAAGAGAGCAATCATCATAAAAAAGAAAAAATAGTGAAATTTGTAGCTTTCTATCAGCACGACGCAACGGTTTTAATTTTGCATTTTCCGGAGTTTGGATGGTCGGAACATTCTGCTTTTTGGATAGCGGTTTTGCAACGTCTGGTTATTGATTCTGAACAGTGAAGATCATTTTTGGAGGTCCAGAAATGTGTGTTTTTGGGATACGAACGGCTGCCTGTTTTCAGTGATATTTTCTGATTTTGTCTCATTTTTTATTTCATACTTCTTGATATTTATTCAAAGAAAGTGTGACGATATATTTTGAGTTTGTGTGCCTCTAGTTTAACTAGGGAATATTTGTTCTATTAGTAGAATTTTTGGGTGAATTACAGTTCCGTGATTTTTACTCCCCATCTTTTGGGGTTTTTCACGTATAATTTTTGTGTCTTGTAACTTGTGTTGTACAAGTTTATCATTTTATTATTTCTCTATTTAATTGTTTTCTCAAAAGTTTACAAGTTTAGGGGAAATTATTATTACACTGTGGTCAGTTTTTCCCAACAAGAATATAGGAGGAGATTGTTGGATAATATGTTCAAAATATAATAATAATAATTTGATAAATATTAATTATACTTTATTAATTAATATTATACGTGGACAGAAGGCTGAAAGTGTATGGATCAATGTAAAATCTTAATTGGAATGAGTCTATGTTGAGTTGAATAACCTGTATGTATATATCTATTTCTGAGGGTAACAAATTGGGTATTCTAAACTTAATACCTACGGTGTCATACTTCAAGTTAAACCATATATACACTCGTATCCTTCGTTCTAACAATTATTTCTTATAATTATTATTTTTGCCTCCGTAGATTTAACCGTTACAAAATAGTAAGTCATATCAGGTTTGTGGGGGCAGTGAATTAAGTCCGATATTAGCTAGATTAAGACTTTATTAATAGAGATGATGATACTGAAAACTTAAATCCAAAACGTATGTTTAAAACCAAAAAGAAAAACAAAACACACGAACGACAAAGGAAGATTACGAAACCTTAACACAAACTAAGAATTGAACATAAACAGTAATTAAGCAACTAGTGTTCCTCTTGCGTCAAGGCATGTAAGTCGATCAATCTCTAGGCAAGACGTACAGAAATCCATAGTATAGATAGAAGACATTCATTCATTCTGCTGCAGCAACCCACCTGTTAAATGAAGTACATTGCAGTTCAATCAAAACTTCTGTTTGATGTAAAATTAAGACATGAAAACTGTACATGCAAAACAACATTTTTTTTAAAAAAACTAATTATTTCACCACATATATAAACAACAAAAATACTGGGAATATATCAAGTCAGAACCTAGCTTCGACCATTATTTCAAAAAATTAATAATACTAGGTACATATATACTATGAAAACATAAGAATTAATAAAACTACATAAAAATATTTACCTAGGAGATCTAATTCTCCTCTGAATTGAGTTGTTCCAAGAATAATTCTGTTTTAGCCTTGAGTAAGTCCAATTTCTTCAAAAACAATTGAGCAGCCTCGACCTTTATCTCCTTGGACATTTTCTCCATCGCCACCTTTCTTGGCTGATTTACCCCATTCCTTTGAAATCAACTCCTCCTCCGCCGCCGCCGCAGTCTCATCACCACAAAATGGCAAACTGAAATCCATCTCTAATCCTCTAGTTGCAGGCACCGGAATCAAGTTGTCGTTCATCTTCGCTCGCTTGGCTTTTGTACCATCCCTTTCCCTTGTCAACAATGTTCCACCACTAGACCAAATCTTTTCGCACAAACCGAAACATTTCTTGTCATGGGGCTTAACAAGAGTCATCTTGGTATTATTTTTCTTCACAAAGCTCTGCTTCAACCTCTTCATTTTATCTTCAATGTCATACTTGGAAATTTCAGCATGATATTTTTGTAGGAGGAAATCATAAAAACCATCAATATGAGTGATTGGAACTGCAGCATTCTTCTCCACATAATCTATCATTTCATTCAAAATAGTGATCTCCGCTTCATCACTCCAAACCCATGGTTTGTTGTCAAAGTAATCAGTACAACTAGTCGTCTTTTTCTCCACACAATGTTTTTTCTTCTTCTTGCCCCTTAAATCGGCTGCAGCACTTGTCTCCGCTTTCCATTCGGAATCCGAGTTCGGAAATTCTTCAACATCATCTTCATCTTTATCTTCGTATTTCTTCTTTTTTTTGTCACAACTTTTCTTTTTTTGATCAGAAATTCTCTTTTTTTGATCAGAACTTTTTGTACGTTCCATGAGGACTGTATGTATGGATGTGAGGATTAGAGAAGGGTGGAAGAGGAGAAGAAATTGAGATGAATGTATCGTATATATATGCTTAAAATCTTGGTAAAATCATACATACATAAATTTACTTTTCATTTCAAACCCTTTGTTTTTTTTTTTTTTTTGCTAAATTAAAACCCTTTGTTTGATTATTATAATATAATAAGAAAGGTGCTATGATAAAAAAAAAAGTGAGGAAAAAATAAATCAATTACATGGGATTATCTCATGCTAAATTATCTCCAACATTTAAGCCAATGAAATCAGTGTTGCTAAACTCGTCTCAAATAATATCTTTCCTTGTCTTAATTTTTGGAACACCATCACTCTATTCTATTACGAGATGAATTCACGCAGTTTTCTAGAAAATTAAATGACGGTACACAAGAAAATGAGGTGAAATTAAGGACACCAAAATGGAAAATATCTTGGAATAATTAAGGGACTTGATTGAGTAAAAATGAAATTCATGAAAAGTGATCGAGTAAATCACGTCTCCTTCTTTAGAGCATCTCCGGTGGGTGATGCTCATTTCCTCATATTTTGGCCATACTAATATGTCAGGTAAGCATAAAGTGGCCACTTATAAAAAGTGGACAACCTCCTCCGATGCAAATGCCCACTTTTTTATAAGATTCTGCTTGATTCATTTATATATTATATTTAATTTATATAATAATTTAAATATAATTTATTTAACGATATTTTAGTTATTTTAATATAATTAAAATTAAAATTAAAATTAATTTCGAATTAAAAAAATATTATTAAATTCAAATAATTTAAAATTAAAATACAAAATATCCTCCATAATTAGAATACATTACATTGAAAATGTGGATTATTTGACAGTGGAAAATAAGAATTTGAAAATTGAAATGGAAAATGTAGATTTGGATCTTGAGAATTGGGATTTGGAGGTTGAAACTTATTAGGGTTCATTTTTTTGGGATAAATAAATTAAATATATAGAAAATTATTTTAGTAGAGGGAAATATATAGTGCAAAATGAATGAAACTTACTCACTATTTATAGTACCAAATTTATATATTACTTAACAACTATGTTATGTTTTATAACATTTGATGATGATTGTCTTTAGATTATTTAGATATACAAATGTATAGAAAGTGTTAATTAGTAACACTGAAGTTTTGTAGCCAGTAGTTATCTCTTTGGTTGTAATTCGTTTATTATTTGTAAAGAGATAGATTTATTTTTTATTTGTAAGTAACTACTGGAAAGTTGTATCAAAGCTTCAACAAGTCAAAGTGTGTATTTGATCCGTCAGAGATTACAAAAAGGCTTATCGGAGACTAGAAAAACTTGTCAGAGACTAAGGATTTTGTCTACCAGAGGCTAAGTTTTGCTTATCGGAGACTAAGGCTTACGTCATCGGAGACTAAGTCTAAAGCGTCAGAGACTAAGGCTTACGTCATCGGAGACTAAATCTAAAGCATCAGAGACTAAGCTGACGTCATCAGAAACTAAGCCTAAAAGTATCAGAGATTAATAACTCTATCAGAGACTACACAACCTAACGTCATCAGAGACTAAAAGACCAGAGACTAAATGATGACGTAATCAGGGACTAAAGCTGAAGCCATCAGGGACTAGTTGTGAATTATTTCCTGATGAAATACAAAGTTCGAATTGAATAAGGAATGTCTTCCACGTAGATCAAGATATTATTGAAGACGTAGCTGGTAAGGAAACAAGCCAAAAATCTATTCCTAATCAAAAAGGAAAAGATAATGTTTGATTCGAATGAGGAAGCTGAATCATTATTGATTTAGAATAGGAAACTGAGTAATTCAGTTTTAGAAGCTGTAATTAGGTTTATAGAGAATTGTAATTCGAAACTGTATAGGTTTTCATAGTTTTGTATCTTTACTATACAGAAAAGAAAATAAGCTGATGTTAGGTTTTATAAACATTTGATGATGATTGTTCTTAGAATACTTAGGAATACAAATGTACAGAAAAGTGTTGGTTTGTAACACTTTAGTATTGTAGCTAGCAGTAGTATCTCTTGTTTGTAAATTAGTCATTATAATAAAGAGATAGATTTATTTCATTTGTATGTACTGCTGGAATAGTTGTTGAGTTTGTTCAACAAGTTGTTTTTAAATTTATTAGTCCTTCGGAGATTGAATCTGGCTTGTTGAAGACTAAGGGAAAAGTCCACCAGAGACTAAGTTTTTGTTCATCAGAGATTGGACTTTGCCTATCTGAGATTAAAGAATCCTTCATCGGAGATTAAAGTTTTGTTCATCAGAGATTGAAGGATTGGTCATCGGAGATTAAAGCTTATGTCATCGGGGATTGGAACTAAAGAGTCAGAGACTAATGCTGACGTCATCAACGACTAACACAATACCTCGGAGATTAAGAGCTGACGTCACCAACGTCTAAAGCCAAAGCATCGAAGATTACTCTAAGTGATCGGGGACTAATGAAAGAAGCCATCGGAGATTAGTCGAGGACTTAATCGCTGATGGAGTTAGAGTTCAAATCAAAGAAGGAAAGTCTTCCATGCACATGTAGACTTTATTAAAGACGTAGCTGACAAGGAAACTTGTTAGAAATCTTTCAGTTGGAAAGATTATATTTGATTTGAATTAGGAAGCTAGGTTTTTGGTAACTTAGTTTTTAGAAGCTGTAATTAAAAATTACAGAAGAGTAATACGAAGCTGTATAGAAGTAAAAGAGTTGTATTCTCTCAATATACAAAATAGAAGCTGACGATCAAAGCTTGTTTTGATTGTTAAAAAACTTGTAATCAATTGTTAAATCAAATAAAGGCAATTGTTTATAGAGTTTTAATTATGTTCTTTATATTCCGCAGAAAAGTTTAATTTCTTAAAGAACAAGTAATCGAAGAATTTTCAAGAACTTGTATTCAACCCCCCTTCTACAAGTTCTAGGTCATCTCACTGGGAAAAAAATTGGTATCAGAGCTTGTAATTGAATTTATTCAATTAAAACGTTCCAAGAGATGGCCAACGATGAAGCAAGCAGCTCTAACATCATGGCGTATGCAGGAAGTAAAGATGGTGGTACCAGAATCTCTATTCTTAAAAGAGAAGAATATCCAATGTGGAAACAAAAGATGTATATGCACTTGAGAGCTACAGATCCAGATTACATAGATAGGATTGAGAAGGGTCCTTATCTACCCAGGAAATTTATTCCTGCAAAAACTGTTGAAGGATCTATTGTTGCAGAACACTTTCTACTTGCTCCAGAAAGTGATTACACAAACGAAGACAAGTTACAAGTGTTAAAGGATGCTAAAGTGATGAACATACTTTATAATGAGATTGATAAAAATATGTTCACAAACATCATAAACTGCACTACATCTAAACAAATCTGGGACACCATCAAAGTCCTGTGTGAGGGGACTGACCAAGTCCGAAAGAACAAGAGATCATTGTTGACACAACAATATGAGTTCTTTCAAGCAAAGCCTGGTGAACCTATAACATCAGTATATGATAGGTTCAACACTTTGCTCAATGACTTGAAAATACTTGGGAAGTCTTATGATAATGAGGATATAAACACCAAGTTCATGAGATCTCTCCCACCAAGTTGGGATCCAAAGACAACAGCAATAAGAGAGGCTCATGACTTGGATCTTCTCACACTGGATAGGCTCTACGGAAATTTAAAGACCTATGAACTTGAAGTAGAGCAACGACAACGCATGCATGGAAAGGATAGAGGAGCTGCGTTGATGGTTGAGACAAGTAAGTCTCAAGAGAAGCTTGATGAGGAATTTTCTGACGCTAGCTCAACTGATAATGAAGATGAACTGGATACTGATGATGACATGGAGGAATTCATGGCATTCATGGTCAAACAGTTTAAGAAATTTAGGGCTAGCAGAAAGGAAGAAAATCATCGAGAAAACCTAACCCTAAACGAGAAGGTCAAAAAGTCACCTTCGACTTAAAGAAAATAAGATGCTACAATTGTGATGGGTTAGGGCACTTTGCCAATGAGTGCAAGAAGCCTAGATCTAATGATAGATCTAAGGATGAAAAATCAAGGAAGGACTTTGCTGACAAGAAAGCCAAATCAAAAAGCAAAGCCTTGATTACTGAGGGAAAAGATTGGATTGACAGCGACTCTGATGAAGAAGTTGTCAACTTTGCCCTAATGGCTCGTAGTGACGAGTCAAGTGATTCTACAAAGGTATGTGATGCAAATCAGAATTTTAACGTGCTTAATTTACTTGATACATCTAGCATTGAAAGCATGCAAAAAGACATATCTGATTTGCATGTCAGTTTTAGGTCTTTAACTATAGAGCATACCAATGTAAAAGAATCACGTGACATTCTCTTAAAAAGAAACAATTTTCTTGAAGAGAGATTGGCACAGTTTGATACTATCAAGTCTGATTTAAACAAAGCACATCATATGATTGATGCTTTGAAAAAGAGGGAATATTACTTAGTAGAGCAACTTAAAATTGCTCAAGCTAAGATCAAACTGTGGAATACTTCCTCTAAAAAGCTAAAAGACTTGGTAGATAGTCAAATAATGGGTCACCAATCTGGATTAGGCTATGATGCATGGATAAATAAAAATTCAGAATTAGATGACCTATTTGAAGCTGTTGAGTCCACAACTGAAAAGCCAAAAGTTGCTAGAAAAATTAACTTTGTATCTCCTGTCCATGAACCCAGATTTATTAACATTCAAGATCAACAAAACACTAAAAAAACAAGTTTCAATCAAAAGTCAGTGAGTATTGTTGAGAAGAATGAAAACAAACATTTAAACATTGGGTTTATGACAAAAAACAGTTAATAAAGAAATTGGAAACTGTTCCAATACAAAAGGCTGAAAAAGTAGTGGAATCAAACAGAAGCAAGAAAAATAGGAATGGCAAGTTAGGCATTAACAAATACACTAACTATGTTTCAATGTCTGATGCTCCTAGAAAAACATGTTATGTATGTGGTAATCCAAACCACATAGCTATGCACTGTAGGAGCAGAAATAAAATTCCTATGCTTGAGACTAGAAACTCAAAGACAACAAAAGATAAATCACCTATAAAAAGGTCAAGTAGTCTTTGCATTGAAAATAACAAATCAAAGTCAAGTAGTCTCACAAACAATGGAAGCAAGACTATAAATTGCCCAATTAAAATCAAACATGGAAAGAGGCAATTGACTTATTCTGAGTCAAGTCTTGAAACTGTAGGTAGTGAGAAAGGACTCAAGAAGATTTGGGTCCCAAAAATCTCAAACTAGTTCTCTCTACTGTGCAGGGCAAAAAGAAGAAATCATGGTACTTGGACAGTGGTTGTTCAAGGCACATGACTGGAGATAAGTCCCTACAAAAACAGTATGAAGAGAGAAGTGGCCCAAGAGTCACTTTTGGAGATGACAGCAAAGGCCATACAAGAGGATATAGATCTGTTGAACATGGAGATGTCATCTTCACTGAGGTATCACTAGTTGATGGCTTAAAGCACAATTTACTTAGTGTGAGTCAACTGTGTGATAAGGGATTCAATGTCACTTTTAAAGAAGATCAATGTTTAGTAAGTGACAAAGAATCAGAGACTGTAATCTTGACAGGAAAAAGAAAAGGGAATTTGTACATTGGAAATCTCATTTCTTCAACTGATCAAATCACATGTCTTTATAGTAAAGCTTCAACTGATGAGAGTTGGCTTTGGCATAAGAAGCTTTCCCACCTGAACTTCAAGAATATCAATAGTCTTGTGAGGAAAAGATTGGTAGCTGGCATTCCACAATTGGAATTTACACAAGATGGATTGTGTGATGCATGCTAGAAAGGAAAGCAAAGAAGTGTATCATTCAAAAACAAACCAGCAACATCAATCACTGACCCTTTACAGCTTCTCCATATGGATTTGTTTGGTCAAGTGAATGTGATGTCTATCTTAAGGAATAGATATGCACTGGTAATTGTTGATGATCACACAAGGTATACTTGGGTAAAATACCTCTTTGCAAAGAATGAAGCTGCTCAGTTAATTATTGATCATGTCAAGAAAATAGAAACTGAGTCAGGTAAAACAGTGAGGGTAATAAGAAGTGACAGAGGAACAGAATTCAAAAATTCCCAAGTAATTGAATTCTGCACTGAGAAAGGAATTACTCATCAATTCTCTGCACCTAGAACTCCTCAACAAAATGGAGTTGTTGAGAGGAAAAATAGAACCCTCATTGAAGCAGCAAGGACCATGTTGCAAGAGGCTAAGCTTCCCACCTACTTTTGGGAGGAAGCTATAAGCACTGCATGTTTTACACAAAACTGGTCCTTGATAAACAAAGCATACAACAAAACACCTTATGAATTAATGACTGGGAGAAAACCAACTCTCAAGTTTTTACATGTGTTTGGTTGTAAGTGCTTTGTACTGAGAGATTCATCAGAGACAAAAGGAAAATTTGACAATAAGTCTGATGAAGCAATCCTCTTAGATTATTCTCTGTCAAGCAAAGCATACATAGTTTATAACTTAAGAACCAAGGTCATTGTGGAATCCATTCAAGTTGCATTTGATGATAGAAAGATTCCAGGAATGATTGGTCAAGGATTGCATGAACCTCTCAGTTTTGAGAATGAATTGGATGCATGGAAATATCCAACAGAGAATGCTGAAAATCCCCAAAATAACAATGATTCCTCTTTAATTGAGGAGGAGTTGACTGTTGTGCATGAAGTACCAAGGACTGATGTATTATCAGAGACTAGAGTACTGGAACAAAATAGAACACAAGTCACTGATGACATTAATTCTCCATCGGAGACTAATGATACATCAGAGACTAGTATCCCTGATGCACACACAGAGACTATTGAAATATCTTACTCAGGGGGAGTTAATGAAGAAGAGATCAATAGTTTAGGGGGAGCAAACTCTGCTCATGAAGCTGGATTGAATTTTATCAATCTAGAAAATGAAGCCTCTAGTTCAAGATCAAATCTGCCAAAAGCTAGACCATGGTTGAGAGACCACACAACAGATTTGATCATTGGAAATATTGAGGATGGAGTTAGGACTAGAAGTGCAACACAAAATGAATGTTTGTACCTCAGTTTTCTATCAAAGATTGAACCAAAGAAAATTGAGGAAGCACTTCAAGATCCTGATTGGATTATTGCCATGCAAGAAGAATTAAACCATTTTTGTTAGAAACAAAGTCTGGAGACTGGTACCCAAACCAAGGAACAGATCTATAATAGGTGCCAAGTGGGTCTTCAGAAACAAATTGGATGAAACTGGTACAATTACAAGGAATAAGGCAAGACTGGTTGCAAAGGGATACTCTCAAGAGGAAGGAATTGACTATGATGAGACCTTTGCACCAGTGGCTAGACTTGAAGCTATCAGAATTTTTCTTGCTTTTGCATCCTACAAGAACTTCAAATTGTACCAGATGGATGTCAAGAGTGCTTTCCTTAATGGAAAATTGGAAGAAGAAGTCTATGTTCAACAACCCCCGGGTTTTGTAGACTCCAAATTCCCTAATCATGTTTACAGGTTAGATAAAGCACTCTATGGCTTGAAACAAGCACCAAGAGCCTGGTATGATACTCTTTCTCAGTTTTTAATTGAAAATAAATTTGTAAGAGGTATCATAGATAAAACATTGTTTTATAGAATTCAAGGCTCTAATGTTATACTTGTGCAAATGTATGTTGATGACATTATTTTTGGGTCTACTAATGAAAAACTGTGTGCAAAATTTTCAAAACTTATGCAGTCTAGATATGAAATGAGCATGATGGGTGAATTAACATTTTTCTTAGGATTGCAAATTAAACAGTCAACTGAGGGAATTTTCATCAGTCAGTTTAAGTACATTAAGGACTTACTGAGAAAATATGATTTGGTTGATTGTACTTCTGCAAAAACACCTATGCCCACAGCCACTAAGCTAGATAAGGATTTAAAAGGAAAGAAAGTAGACATTACTAGCTATAGAGGCATGATAGGCTCACTTTTGTATCTAACTGCAAGTAGACCTGATATAATGTTTTCTACATGTCTTTGTGCTAGATTTCAAGCTGACCCTAGAGAGTCACATTTGATTGCTATAAAAAGAATACTCAGATATCTAAAGGGTACCCCAAATCTTGGATTATGGTATCCCAAAGAATCTGATTTTAAACTAATTGGTTATTCAGATGCTGATTATGCAGGGTGTAAGCTTGACAGGAAAAGCACAAGTGGAAGCTGCCAACTTCTTGGAGGCAGACTTGTTTCTTGGTTTAACAAGAAACAAAATTCAGTTTCTACTTCAACAGCAGAAGCTGAGTACATTGCAGCTGGGAGTTGCTGTGCACAGATCTTGTGGATCAAAAATCAACTCCTAGACTATGGTATGACACTATCCAAAGTCCCAATTTATTGTGATAACACTAGTGCCATAGCCATAACAGAAAATCCAGTGCAACATTCAAGAACTAAACATATAGATATAAGATATCACTTCATTAGGGAACATGTTAGTGAAGGGAATATTGAATTGCACTGGGTTGCAACTGATAAACAACTTGCAGATATTTTTACAAAACCTTTGGATGAATCTACATTTAATAGACTAGTTTCTGAACTAAGAATGTTAAATTATGGCTCTAAAAATTAAGTTTTAAACTTTCAAGTTGTTTAACAGTTGCATGAAGCTAGGAAAATTAATTCTGGAAAAAGAAGTTGTTTTAAATTTGATAAAATAGAAAAATGTAGCTAATAATCATAAATATGGTTGTTGAAAAATGGTTATTTGATCTCTGATGAGTAAAATGATTAGTCTCTGACTAATCAAAATTACAACATCAGAGATTGACCCTAATCCCCGATGAGTACATTTATCAAGACTAACCATGCAGGGGTGGCTGATAAGTATGATTTCGAAGCAAAATACTACCCCTTTGTGGATTTTCTAAAGAACTCTCCACTACAATACGCTATCTATGAAGCTCCCACTCAAGCTGCAGAAGTAATTTCAACCATGTGGAGCACTGCAACAATCACTGATGAAAGTGATGACTCTCCACAGGTAAGTTTCAGGTATGAAAACACAGACTATACCATTACTCATACCACGGTTAATAATGCACTTCATTTACCCATAAGGGAAAACTATGACCCCCTTGCCTCTGATGAAGAACTTATAGGTATGTTTAAAGACTTAAACTATAATACTGATATAAGTTCTGTTGGGACCATCACACGTCCCCATCTTAGGCCAGAGTGGTCATTGTTCTTTGACATTATAACCAAATCCTTTACTTCAAAATGCAGTGGATATGATGCCATCACCACTATTTCACAACAAATTGCATATAGTGTGTTGTATGATAGGCATATTAATTTAGGGCTTTTGATTTTGCACAATTTGATGGAAAAACTTAAAACTGGCAACAAAACTAAAATTTATTATGCTAGGTTTTTAATGATGATTGCAAATCACTTAATACCTAACCTTAATATTGCTAGTATGCAAGTTGTGCCTACAGTTTTGCAGACTAAAAGAGTGGTTAGTGATTTGAAGAAGTATGAGGCAAAGGTAAACGTACCTCTATTCTATCCTACTCTCATGAGAAACTCTCTCATTGACACTCTTCCATTCACATATTCTTTGCAATTCTTTGGGGATACCACACAAACACCAACTAATCCCCCAACAACTTCTCAATCACAATCCAAAGCCCCCTTCGCAGTCTCCCAACAGACTGTGGTTGTATATACCAGAACAGCCAAAAAGCTCCCAATAAAGAGAAAAATAACAGAAGGTGCTAGTGAGGTTGAGGGAGAACAAGAAGCTGAGGTGGCATCTCAGAGAAAGAAGAGACTTGTCACCCTTAGACAAAGAGAATCCATGGCCTCCCAAAAGGCCATGGAGGTTATAAGGAAAGACAGTAAACTGTCAATGTCCTCCCAAAAGGACATTGACATTGAAGAAAGTCCTCAACCAGGGACATCTGTTACAGAGTCTGCACAAGAAAAAACTGAGAGAGGTCAAATACAAGAAAAGAGTGACACAAGGAGTGCACACACAGAGTCATCTATTGATGTTCCTCAAACTCCTGCCCTTGAGGAACAGCCAACACTCCCTACTGTCCATTATTCTCCTGTTTCCCCTCCACTTGATTCTTCTAACAATATAATCTCTGATCCTCTTGAACTTTCTCAAGAGGAGCCAACACTCTTAATGGCTTGGACAAAAACCAGTCAATCTCAAGAGACTAGAACAATGCTTCAAACTGTCCAAGTTCATTCTTCAGGAACTAGCCCACAAGAACCACTTGTTCAAAGTACAAGTGCAGCTAGTTCTCCTACCACTTCCATGGAGGACACCCAACCAATTTCCATTTTAAGGGTAACCCCCCTCCATGAAGACACTACTTCTCTAACCCCTCCTTCTGTAGGACAGAGTGCACATATCCATATGAGTGAGGTTGAGAGAATAACTAGTGAGAGTCAGGCTCCTGACCTGGAAAAAGGAGAGGAAATCCACACAGAGAGTCAAGCCTTAGAGAGCTTGGAAAAAGGAGAGACTGAGATTCTGGGTGCCCAACCCCAGGAAAAAGGAGAGGGTGTGAGCAAGGATGAGATCCTTGGAGACAAGAATATAGAGAAATTTTCTACAGGTGAGTTCTTCAAACCTGTGGCTCCCTCCACTCAAATCCAAACAGAAGCTCCAACTTTCTCTACATCAACAAGAGAAGTTGGAGGAAGCTCCAGTGCAGTGGCTGAAAATTTACAAGTCATTTCAGAGATGTCAAATGTTGACTATGAAGAACTGTTAAATCTTCAACAGAGACAAGATCATATCTCTGCATTAAAAGTAAGGATGGAGAGTGCACCTGCACCTGAGGAGGAACCTGAAGAAGCCAGTAATGTTGATGAATGGCTTGATGCAAGTTTTGTCAACACTCTGGAGGATGCAGTTGCTCTCTACAGGCAGGACTATGTGACCAACAAAGGATCCACAGCAGCTGTCCCTACTCCAAAAGAAATGGTCGAAGAAATAACTAATGTGGACAGAAAGAATGCCAAGTTTCATCATTTCTTGGCTACTGGTATACAGGATGCAGTGAAAGAAATTCTGAAACAGATGGGGACAGAGACAGAAAAAAATAAGGGGAAGCTATGAATGCCACTTGCCCAGAAGGATTGTCAAGGAAATAGACTTAATGATCCAAGATAAGGTCAACAATGACAAAAAGATTAAAGCACTGGAAGCCAAAGTTGATATCCTTATCCAGAAACAAGACAACCTGGAAAAATTATTGATGAAGTGTCTACCCCAAATGGTCACCTCCTTCACCTCCAAAGATGATGATATCAAAAAGGGGGAGAGTATTCCAACATTACCACAACAACCTACATATGCTGAACTCAAGGCAGCACAAGATCGTCTCGAGTCCAGACTTTTTAATCAATCAATTCCACTTCCAGCTCCAAGCCAAACTCCACTGCAAACTCCTTCTTCTACCCAACAAACTGAAGCAGGCCCAAGCACTTCCAAAGACAAAGGCAAAGGTGTTATGGTCACAGAACCAGAAATTCAACAACCAGCACAGCCTAGGTTAATGGGAGATGCTATAAGAGCAGGGAGAGTTTTCAGACCTGTTGAGCTTCCAGTTGAAGGGGGAGTAGTTCTAGTAGCTCCTAAAGATCCAAGGCTAGTGGAATCTGACTTCTTAGCTGCTCAAGCATTTCAAGAAAAATTTGACAAGGAGGAGCAAGAGATCCTAGCCAAGGAGAGAGAGGAGGAGAAAGCAAGAGAAAGAAAAACTTCTAAAACTAAGAAAAAGCCTCCACAGCAAAAAGCAGCAGATACAAGAAGGAGAAATAAGGAGATAGCAGAGGCTGAGGCTAAGAAAGCTGCAAGGAAGTCTCAAGTCAAGAAAACTGCCTTAATACCTGTACCTGAAATTCTTAAGCCACAACCCATTTCTTCAAGGAAGCCTACTGCACCAAAATTTTCAACACCTGTTTCAACTGAACTAGTATCTACAAGTGGACCTCCCAAACCACAAACTTCAAAGAAAACAATCGGTAAAGTTGGAATGGCTAGCATAGAGGAAATCATCAAGGTGTTGAAGAAGCTAACAAGACACATTGATTTGATCAAGGGTCAAAGTGACAATGAATTGTTTCATATCTTCTTTGAAGTTGGAGATTCTGTCAAGATCACAAAGCCAGTCTTGGAAGAGCAGAGAAGAGAAGATTTGGAGTGGTTAATGAGTGTGGTGCCTGGTACTTCTGATTTGAACAAAGACTTTAAAGTACAAATTCTTCATGCCTTGCATATCAAACCAGAAGCTACAGAATTCAAGGAAGCTCCAGAACCTCTTGGATTTTGGTATGAAACTTTTCATGGAGTGAGAAATTTCTTTAACTATAACAGGGATATAAATAGCACAAGTGTAGAAACTCTTGAAGGTTACATTCAATATTTAAAAAATACTGAAAAACCTTCAGAGGTTGTGGTAAAGAAATTATTGACAAGAAGGTGGAATAAGATAATGGATAATAAGAGGAGAAAGGAAGAATTGAGAAAAACAGGGGCTGATGTGTAAAAGAAAGTTGAGGTGGAAATGATTGAAGCCAGACATAGTCTTGGGTAGCCAGAGTTATTCTTGGAGAAGCTGGGTAAATTATCCAGGGGGAGAGAAGCTGAATGATAGATCAAAGATCTAAAGTTCAGGTACATTTGTAATCTTTATCATTCTTTATTCTTTTACTAAGTATTTGAAATAGATTAGTTTTGACATCATCATCAACCTTGAAATTATGCTTATCATTCTGATATTCATAATTAGGGGGAGATTGTTAGGTTTTATAAACATTTGATGATGATTGTTCTTAGAATACTTAGGAATACAAATGTACAAAAAAGTGTTGGTTTGTAACACTTTACTATTGTAGCTAGCAGTAGTATCTCTTGTTTGTAAATTAGTCATTATAATAAAGAGATAGATTTATTTCATTTGTATGTACTGCTGGAATAGTTGTTGAGTTTGTTCAACAAGTTGTTTTTAAATTTATTAGTCCTTCGGAGATTGAATTTGGCTTGTAGAAGACTAAGGGAAAAGTCCACCAGAGACTAAGTTTTTGTTCATCAGAGATTGGACTTTGCCTATCGGAGATTGAAGAATCCTTCATCGGAGATTAAAGTTTTGTTCATCAGAGATTGAAGGATTGGTCATCGGAGATTAAAACTTACGTCATCGGGGATTGGAACTAAAGAGTCAGAGACTAATGCTGACGTCATCAACGACTAACACAATACCTCAGAGATTAAGAGCTGACGTCACCAACGACTAAAGCCAAAGCATCGGAGATTACTCTAAGTGATCGGGGACTAATGAAAGAAGCCATCGGAGGTTAGTCGAGGACTTAATCGCTGATGGAGTTAGAGTTCAAATCAAAGAAGGAAAGTCTTCCATGCACACGTAGACTTTATTAAAGACGTAGCTGACAAGGAAACTTGTTAGAAATCTTTCAGTTGGAAAGATTGTATTTGATTTGAATTAGGAAGTTAGGTTTTTGGTAACTTAGTTTTTAGAAGCTGTAATTAAAAATTACAGAAGAGTAATACGAAGCTGTATAGAAGTAAAAGAGTTGTATTTTCTCAATATACAGAATAGAAGCTGACGATCAAAGCTTGTTTTGATTGTTAGAAAACTTGTAATCAATTGTTAAATCAAATAAAGACAATTGTTTATAGAGTTTTGATTGTGTTCTTTATATTCCGCAGAAAAGTTTAATTTCTTAAAGAACAAGTAATCGAAGAATTTTCAAGAACTTGTATTCAACCCCCCTTCTACAAGTTCTAGGTCATCTCACTGGGAAAACAGCTGATGATCATATTGTTATGATTGTTAGAATTTGTATTCAATTGTAAAAGTCAATAAAAGCAATTGTTTATAAATTAATTTGAGTTCTTGTTCTTTATTTCCGCAAGTAATAATTAATTTCTTGAAGAACAAGCAATCGAAAAGAATTCAAGGAACTTGTATTCAACCCCCCTTCTACAAGTTCTCGGCTATCTCACTGGGAAAACAATTGGTATCAGAGCCTTTAGTTGAATTTATTCAATTAACACGTTCCAAGAGATGGCCAACGATGAAGCAACCAGCTCTAGCATAATGGCTTATGCAGGAAATCGTGATGGTGGAACCAGAATTCCAATTCTGAAACGAGAAGAATATCATATTTGGAAGCAAAAGATGTACATGCACTTGAGAGCAACAAATCCAGATTATATTGATAGGATTGAGAAGGGTCTGTATCTACCTAGGAAATTTATTCCTGCTAAAACTGTTGAAGAATCTGTTGTGGCTGAACACTTTGAACTTGCTCCTGAAAGTGATTATACAAACGAAGACAAGTTGCAAGTGTTGAAGGATGCTAAGGTTATGAACATACTTTACAATGGTATTGACAAAAATATGTTCACAAGCATC
This sequence comes from Centella asiatica, assembly GCA_014636745.2. NCBI lineage: Eukaryota > Viridiplantae > Streptophyta > Magnoliopsida > Apiales > Apiaceae > Centella > Centella asiatica. The sequence continues at coordinate 38,946,428 of CM025787.1, forward strand.
ATTAACTGCACAACATCTAAGCAAATCTGGGATACCATCAAAGTCCTGTGTGAAGGGACTGACCAAGTCCGAAAGAACAAAAGGTCGTTGTTAACGTAACAATATGAGTTCTTTCACGCAAAGCCTGGTGAACCAATAACGTCAGTATATGATAGGTTCAATACTTTGCTCAATGACTTGAAGATATTTGGAAAGTCCTATGATAATGAGGATGTCAACACCAAGTTCATGAGATCTCTCCCACCAAGTTGGGATCCAAAGACTATAGTTATAAGAGAGGCTCATGACTTGGGCATACTCACACTGGATAGACTCTATGACAATTTAAAGACTTATGAACTTGAGGTAGAGCAACGACAACGCATGCATGGCAGGAACAAAGGAACTGCATTAATGGTTGAGACAAGCAAGTCTCAAGAGAAGCCTGATGATGAAACTTCCAATACAAGCTCGACTGATGAGGAAGATGAACTGGATACTGATGATGACATGGAGGAATTAATGGCATTCATGGTCAAACAGTTTAAGAAATTTAGAGCTAGTAGAAAAGGAAGAAAGTTGGTAAGGAAGCCTAACCCTAAACGTGAAGGTCAAACTGTGACCTTTGACAAGAAGAAAATCAGATGTTATAACTGTGATGGGTTAGGGCACTTTGCCAATGAGTACAGGAAGCCTAGATCTAGTAATAGATCTAATGATGAAAAATCAAGGGAAACGGGGAACGACTTTGCTGACAAGAAGTTCAAATTAAAAAGCAAAGCCTTGATTACTGAGGGCAAGGATTGGATTGACAGTGACTCTGAGGAGGAGATTGTCAACTTTGCCCTAATGGATGAAAAAATTTTGACTTTTTTTTTTAAAAGTTCTTTCCGCCAGTGTTAGTAGCGGAAGGGACTTTTTTTTTAATTTTTTTTTCCCTTCCGCCAGTATTAGTAGTGGAATAAAAAAAAATGGTTATTTTTTTTACCTTCCGCCAGTGTTAGTAGCGGAAGGGAATATTTTTTTAAAAAAAAAATTATCCTTCCGCTACTAACACTGACGGAAGGGAAAATATTTTTTTTAAAAAAAGTCTCTTCCACCCGTGTTAGTAGCGGAAGGGTAATTTTTTTTTTAAAAAAAATTCCCTTCCGCTACTAACACTGGCAGAAGAGAATTTTTATTTTTTTTGAGTTTGATCTAAAGTGTTGGATCATTTTATGGACGACTATAAATGTGTTAGCTACAAAAATTTCCACAGCTAACGTTAACTATAGATCGGCCCATATATATATATATATATATATATATATATTAGATAAGTAGATGACAGAGGTGGATAACCTACTATGGTGACACTGACGACTTTTATTTCATGCTTCTAACCCATGTAATGAAAAAAGAACCTGCCCGAGTCACTTTTTCACTTCCCAATGTGAAAAGTGGGAAGCCGCATATTAGATAAGTAGATGACAGAGGTGGATAACCTACTATGGTGACACTGACCACTTTTATTTCATGCTTCTAACCCATGTAATGAAAAAAGAACCTGCCCGAGTCACTTTTTCACTTCCCAATGTGAAAAGTGGGTAGCCGCCGGAATTGCTCTTACCGTAGTTTCATCATTTTTTTAAAAAAAATATTTACTTTTGTGTATGTGTTTACATTGTTTTGTTTTAAAAATAGAAAAATGATGTAATTTTTATTATACGCAATAGAAAAATGATGTAATTAGTAACTTTAAATAATTAAAAAGTTATTAACGGTAAAGGAAACTTTTACCAAAAATAAAGAAAAAAGGAAACTTACTAAAACATAAAAGGTGGTTACAATTCTTAAACGTGCCTGTGTTTGAAATCCTAAATTTCCTCAATCTACGACTCCTTAATTTTGGCTCGATTTGTCTTCCTCCCTTTTCTCCTTGACAGTGCTTTGATTTACAATCCCTTAATTTACTCTCATTAACTTCTTAGTTTTGTACTACTCACTTTACCCCAACGTTGTATATCTTCCTTCACTTATATTACTCCACAATTATAAATTGCAACTGCTTTTTTCTTATACCATAAATTTTTTGTTGCCCTCAAACTAATGTCATTTAAATTTCAAATTTCGTGGTTTCCACCAAAACTAAAAATTTCCCAAAGAGTATTTTCCCTCCAACAAACATTCTCTTCTCCACTAGTTAAGATTTAATACCCACCCCTCCTTTGCTATATATATATATAGAGAGAGAGAGAGGAGTGTTAGTGTTTGTGTTTCATAGGCACAGCAGCCTGAGAAAGTAAATCCAGGTAAAAACAAACATTCTTCTGTTTACTTAAAGCAAAACCCTATATAAACTTACATCATTCTCTCAGTTTTATCGTTTAATTAATTCTTGTCCTAGATTAACACAAAAAACATAAAATTGAGGTGTTTGATGATTTATTGTTTTGTTTTTATGTTTTACATGCAGGAATATATCAGGAGCAGAAAACATGAGAACACCACCACCACCACTGCGACGACTGCCGTTGAACAAAAAATCAAAGAGAAGTGGTTGTGGAGAGGATGATGATTCTGCAGCATCAGAGTATTTACCATCGCAGAGCTCTATCATAGCTGGTAATGATTCTGAGTGCGACACAACGCCCAACAATATCAAGATTTACACCAACAAAGACGAGTTGGTGATTCTCAAGGCCTTGATTCGCTTCAACAAAGACCACCCCATTAAATCATCAATCACCAATGAATATGTTGGTTTCGTTAATAAGAAATTGTCTAACTGCTTCACTGATTCGCAATTGCGCAGCAAAGTTCGGAGCTTGAAGAAAAGGTATTTGAGGAGGAGGACTACGACTACCACTACTTCAAAAGGCGATAAAGAAGGTTCGCACCAATTAAAAGTTAATTCTCTTTGTGCAAAAATATGGCCCAATTTGAATATGGTGATGGAAAAAATACAGCCAAAACAACATATTTACTCGCATGATCACACGGATATTGACAAGAGCAAGACGGACTCAATGATCAAGGAAATACAACTTTTTTTGGAACAAGTGGCTTTGCACAAGAAAATTATTGAGTTCAAATTACAAGCGATGAAGTAGAGGTGAGTTGAGTTATGTATTTCATTATCTATTCATATTAATCCATGTTTTTTTTGCCATTGGAGTTTTTTCTTATTATCATGAGATTATCATAGCTCAGCAGTGGTATGTATATATTACATGACTTAATTAATGCCTTATATTTGATTCCCTTTTGTCTATGAATTATTGAGTCCTTTTGTTTTGATTGTCACAGCTTTTATGAGTCTGAAGGCATTATAATCCCAGCACTGGAGATATCTCATGTATGTGGTTGACAAGATTTTGAGTCTGATGGTTAATTTCAAAACATTTTTGATAGATTTTTTTCTATTTATATTTGTTTTCCCCTTCAAACCCCCACCCCCCCAACCCAACCAGCCCTCGGTCCCCACCCCCATCACTATGCATTTGGAACATGTTACCTACTGAAGTATTATGATGACGTTACATCAAGTTGATGCATGTTTCTCCATTTCATTCCTCTCCGTTGTAAAACTAGATGCAAAATTGCACACTTTTGCACAGGACAAACTAATTGTTTTCAAACATATATATCAACAACACAAAATTGCAGTGGTATTTGCAAAAAACTAATAAGCTCAAATTAATTACATCTATTATCAGCTGCCATTTACTACCCCCACGGAATAAGTCACGAAAAATCACACGAAATAGGAATAAACTTGTCGTTTAACTAAACTGAAATGATATGCACCCCGGCATATCACACCGAAGAAGCCCTGAATGGGGTGGAAATGACCAAAAAAACCCTCCCCCTGCTGCATTCATCAAAGGAGAAAGAGGACAGAAATGGAGGAACAAACAAAAAAAACTCCTTTAGTGGCTTATTCCGTTGGTATAGTAATTCTCTCTAAAATTAAGCTGTAAATTGGCAGAGAACTTGGTCAAGGATGAGGATGAAAGTAATATTCCCTCAAGCCAATCACGTTAGACGTGATGGAGCATTTATTTTGTAAT
>CM025787.1:38972051-39001707 GCA_014636745.2 Centella asiatica
AACCCCAGGCAAAAGGAGAGGGTGTGAGCAAGGATGAGATCCTTGAACAAAATAAAAGGGAGAAATTTTCAGCAGGTGACTTTTTACAACCAATTGAAACTAGCTCACAAGAAGCTCAAGTTTCTTCTGCTCCCTCCACAAATATCCAAACAGAAGAAACTGGGACAAGCTCAAGCACAGGGGATGCACAATTAAATGTGATATCAGAAATGTCCAATGCAGACTTTGAGATTTTATATGATCTACAACAAAGACAAGATCATATGTCTGTATTGAAGACACGGCTTGTAGATGACCCTGTGCCTGAAGAACCTGTAGAGACAAATGTTGATGAATGGCTTGATGCCACATACTCAAATACTCTGGAGGAAGCAGCCGCCCATTTAAGGCAGGATTATGTGACCAATGTAGGGTCCACTGCAGCTGCACCATCACCTAAAGACATTCTTGAAGAAGTAACCAAGGTGGATAAGAAACATATAAAGTTTAACCACTTCTTGGTTACTAGCATAAATGGTGCAGTAAAGAAAATGGAAGAAAGGATGGAGTTGGAAACTGAAAAGATCAGAAGGTGCTATGAAGGACACTTGCCAATGAGGACTATCACTGACATTGATACACTTATCAAAGACAAGTCCAAGACTGACAGTTGACTTCAAGCCCTAGAAGCAAACATCCAACTCCTGATCCAAAAAAAAAGACCGAATGGAACAGCTACTGATGTAGGCAATTCCAAATCTGGCCACTTCCTCTAAACCCAAAGATGCTGATGTTAAAAAGGGGGAGAGTGGTCCATCCAATGTTCTTGTACAAAAACAAAGGTCTGGTCTTGTCCTTGATGCAGAATTATAAGCAATGTTAGACAGGATCCTAAAGAAACATTCGGATCTTAAAGCAGCAACAAAAGCAACAACAACAACAGCGGCAACAACAACAACAACAACATAAGCATCTCCTCCTTCCATTGCAATAGTCCCAAGCACATCAAAAAACAAAGGCAAAGGGGTCAGGGTTGAGGAACCAAAGAAGCAAATCTCAAATCAACCAGGACAACCCAAGCTATTAGGGGATGCCATGAAGACAGCTCACTTTCCCACTCCAGTTGAACTGATAGTGGATGGGAAAGTGGAGTTAGTCTATCCTCAAGAACAGAAACTAATAGAAGCTGATGCACTATTAGCTCAAAAATTACAAGATGAGGAGGACATGGCAGCAGAAAGGGAGGAGGAGGAGGCAAAGAAGAAGAAAATCTTTAAAAGGAGATCAAGTGCACAGAAAGCAGCCATCACCAAGAAGAAAAATAAGGAGATAGAAGAGGCTGAAAAGAAATCAAGAAGAAAAATTTTGGTCCAGGAATCTGCAAAGAAACCTGTGATCAAAGCACCTATCAAGAAGCCTACCTCTCAAGAATCTCCAAGGCCAACCGAGACTGCGTTGGTGACTGTAAGTGGACCAACAAAGCCACGAACAGTTCCATCAAGGAAGTCTTATAAGGTTGAAATGGCTAGCACTGAAGAAATCTTCAAGGCTCTGAAAAAGAGTACAAAGAATATAGATCTGATCAAGGGTAAAAATAACAAAGAATTGCTCCATGTCTTTCTAAAAGACGGAGAATCTTTGAAGTTTGAAAGGCCAGCCTTGGAGGGACAAACTAAAGAGAACTTGGAGTGGTTGCTGACTGTTGTGCTTGAGACTTCGGATCTTAACATGGATTTTCGAAGCCAGATTCAGAAGGTGATGAAGGTGAAGCATAAGGTGGATACAGTGTCATGAGCTAATCCTAAACCTCTTGGATTATGGTATGAGACTTTTCATGGTGAGAAAGTCTTCTTCAATTACAACAGAGATATCAACAGTGTTAGTGAGAGACATATTGAAGGTTTTATCAATCTACTCAAGGATGCTGAAGAAGAAATTGAATTGGTTCTGAAAAAGTTGTTGAAAGACAAGCTAGAGTTGCTGAGAAAAAATAGAAGGTAAATTGTTGTGTTGGAAGGTATGTTGTTTGTTGAAATAAGCTGTAATTTTTATTTAATTTTGAAGCCAAACTTAAAGTATTTAAACCTGAGTCTTGGTGGAAGATGAACAACAGATCAAAGATCTTAGTTCAGAATACATTTGTAGTTAGCAATTCTTTATTCTTTTTCTAAGTAATTGTAAATTGAGTTTTGACATCATCATCAACCTTGAAATTATGCTTATCATTCTGATATTCATAATTAAGGGGAGATTGTTAGGTTTTAGAACATTTGATGATGATTGTCTTTAGATTACTTAGAGTACAAATGTATAGAAAGTGTTAATTAGTAACACTCAAGTTTTGTAGCCAGTAGTTATCTCTTTGTTTGTAATTCATTCATTCTTTACAAAGAGATATAATTATTCTTTATTTGTAAGTAACTACTGGAATGGAGTATCAAAGCTTCAGCAAGTCAAAGTGTGTATTTGGTCCGTTGGAGTTTACAAAAAAGCTTATCGGAGACTAGGAAAAACTTGTCAGAGACTAAGGATTTTATCTATCAGAGACTAGTTTTGCTTATCAGAGACTAAAGCTTACGTCATCGGAGACTAAGTGTAAAAGCATCAGAGACTAAGCTTACGTCATCGGAGACTAAGCCTAAAAGGATCGGAGACTAAATAACTCTATCGGAGACTACACAACCTGACGTCATCAGGGACTAAAAGACCAGAGACTAGTGATGACGCCACCAGAGACTAAAGATGAAGCATCAGGGACTAATCGTGATTTATTTCCTGATAAGATACAGAGTTTGTATTGAATAAGGATTGTCTTTCACGTAAATCAAGATATTATTGAAGACGTAACTGGTAAGGAAACAAGCCAGAAATCTATTTCTAATCAAAAAGGAAAGATTGTGTTTAATTCGAATAAGGAAGCTGAATCATTATTGATTTAGAATAGAAACTGAGTTAATTGTAAGTTCAGTTTTTAGAGAAGCTGTAATTAGGTTTACAGAGAGTTGTAATTCGAAGCTGTATAGAATTCATAGTTTTGTATCTTTACTATACAGAAAAGAAAAGAAGCTGATGATCACATTGTTGTGATTGTTAGAATTTTTACTCAATTGTTAAAGAAATAAAAAGCAATTCTTTATAAATTGATTTGAGTTCTTGTTCTTTTTCTTCCGCAAGAAAAGTTAATTTCTTAAAGAACAAGTAATCAAAAAGAATTCAAAGAACTTGTATTCAACCCCCCCCTCCCCCCCCCCCCCTTCTACAAGTTCTCGGCTATCTCACTGGGAAAACAATATGGAATTTTCTTTCGCATATGCAACGAAAATCCAACAGTTGAATTCTTAAATATTTTAATATTGTCTTGAAAATGGTATTTCAAAACTAGCTTCAAATTCTCATTCCTTTAAGCTGTTTTATATTATATTACTTGCTGAGCTTTTATCGCTCATACTTGTTTGATTCTCTTTCAACTAAACATGAGAAAGGAGAAAATTCCAAGGGTAAGGAAGGAATATTTTAGTATTGTTAGAGTGTATGCCCTAGTGGCCAATTATGTAATGATTGTGACACCATGTTTATGTTATGTTTTTTTTTTGTTAAATGATAATTACTTTTATTATGTTTTATTTACTGCGTAATATAAATGTTAACATAATAAATGTCCTTAGAAGAATGATACTAATTATATGGATTCAAGTATGTGACTTGAATATGAGATCATATAAATATGTAAAGTATCATTATTCTTAAATGTCCCTAGTCGAGTATCATTGTCAGTGGGACAACAATAATACATTGAGACTAGTATGTGGATTAACTGATGGCTATATCTCATTGGTCATAAATATATACGAGATATATTAAGTTGATTCATAGGTACATGTTAGAGAACATAGTACTGGACAGACCCACCATGAGAATTCTACATGGAGCGTTATGCTATGTGTCATAAGTAATTCTCATAGTGACAATGATGTAATGGTCCTTCGACCTGAAGTCATGACATTTCTACATAAGGAGTTATGCGTTTTGACATTATCAAAAGTCACCTTTAACCGGGTGGACGATAAAGGTGATTGTTGGATGCATAATGAGTTATGTGAGAAATGGGAATGATGTAGATGGAATTTAACCCTCCTATAAATTAGGGGTGATATCTATAGGCCTCTTGATTGAGTGAAACTATGAAATGCATGGCCATGCTCAAATAGAGATTTGTTTCATATAGTTTACTCATTGATCAAGAAAACTGAGATTAAATTATAAAGAGGATGACACATCCATGCCTTGAATTTAATCTTAGATATCATGGTTAAAAGGATTAAATTACATTGAAACATTGGTCACAAAAGGTAACGTCGAATCTATGACTTTATTATTACTTGGGTAACAGTGATGTATTACTAGATGCCGCTCACTGTTTATAATTTTATAATATGATTTAAAATTATTGCCAACGTAATAATAACCTACAGGGTCACACACATAGAACATTCGTCAAGGAGATATAATTTAAATGTCAATGATTTTAATATATCAATAAGATTGATTTAATTAAATCATGACTTTAAATTATATATATATATATACATATATATATATATGTAATCTGTATGAAGAAGAGTCATTTGGAAGGAAATACGAATATATATTTATTTGTACATATATTAATTAAGTGAGACTTGATTAAATATATAATGAATATAGGATTCGGATTCTAATCTCCTAATTAGATTAGGTTTTGGAATCTACTCTATAGAAGGCTATATATATATGATATATCAGCTATTCTCTTAGATATATAAAGATATATAGAATTTTTCTCTGGAATAACCAACGTTTTGACGTAGCCGCTCATAAGAGAGAGACTAAGGTTAAGAGAGATAAAAGAGATACAGATTATTTACAGCTAGTACTGTTATCCTCTTTACTCGAATCGTAAGACGGTTCGCGGGTGTTCGTGTGGATACCGTAGAGACGCTGTCCAGTTGGGTTGCGTTAAAGATTTGGAGACGTTCAACACCTTCACCAAAGTTTCAGATTCGCACTTTTAATCGGTAAAATCTTGAACTGTCTGTATTAAACTGTTTCGCATAGATCCTCGGGTTTGGGTTTCGTTTTTGTTTTATTTTAAACCGTATTTTTCCGCTGCGTATGATGATACGAAATCCCAACAAGTATCAGTAAGACTGACTATTACATGCTCGTAAATATGATTTTCAGTTTGGTTTGATCATACTTTTAAGAAAAGTTATGTTATTCCGCTGCTAGAATTTTTCAAAACAATGTTTGTAATAATCACTGAGAATACTCTGTTTTAATTATTATTATAAAGGAAAATGTTTATTTGTGTGATAGCTCTTTTGTACCTCCTCTGACGACCTAATTTTCCATTGAAAGACCAGAGTCTCCATAATATTAAACTGACGACACTCGTATATGAGAAATGAAAATTGGGGTTGTCACACCCCCGCCTGTCGAAACCCTAACCTGTTGAGGAAGACGACGGGTCGGGTCGAACTGATCCGGTTCTGACCCCGCCCATAACTCGGCCCTGTTCTGACCCGGTCCAACCCAGTTCACTATTTTATTTTATTTTTGGCTCAAATCCAAATTTAAAAATAAAATAAAATAAAAATAAAATATCTTTACAATTTAAGTTGTTCAATAAATGACTTTTGAATAATTATTTTGACATGTAAATAAACTTTTTACATGATTAAAATTTTTATGATTTAAAAATAAAATTAATCTATGATATTAGAGTCTCTTACTTACCACAATTATGTGACGAATCATTAATTCATAAATACTTATTATTTAATTAAAACAATTAAATAATAATTAAGGAATAAACTCTAAAATTATTAAATGATTAAATAAATTTAATTAAGGAATAATTCTTGATTAATTAAATTAAGGAATCAAGACTAATTATTATATAAATAAAACAATTAAATAATAATTAATGAATAAATTCTACATGACTATTAAATGATCAATAAATCATTTAAATTCAAAAGTAATTGAGAAATAAATTACTTAATTGAAAAATAATTATTATTTAATTAAATAATAATTTAAGAACAAATGTTTAATAAAGGATAAAGGACCTATAAATCTTTTATGATTAAGATTTAATTATGAAATGATTATTGTTTAATTAAAACAATTAAATAATAATTAAGGAACACTTTTTTGATAAATGTTAAATGATTAATAAAGTCATTTAAGCTAAAATTGATTAATTAATATTAATTAATTAATCTAAGGCCTCCAATAATTAAATTTAAATTATTGAGAGCCTACGAACGACGTATTACCAGTCCACAAATTTTTTGGACTCTAATTTGGTTACAACCAAATCTCAATTCAACGAATGATGACTCAATTAGTCCATCACATACTTGAGAATTTCACAAACACTTTGATTGTGCATCCTCATGTGTAATTAAGTTGAGATTTCTCATATTATTGCATGTACATGTTTTACACAATTATTTCCTACGCGAGTTGTTAAATCTAAGATTTACTAAGGACTCAAGGTAAGTATATACTCACTCTATTTTTCTTTCAATTAATACGTATGATCATTCTTTCGATATACATAATATTATTATATCAAAATTCATGATTCAATTTCTTTAAAGTTAAGTAACGTATGATCCCTTGATCCGATATACGTGAAAAATGTTGTACTAGAATCAAGTATCCTTGGGCGACCATTAATGTGACGGCCCCAAAAATACCATACTGGACTTCGGGCACCGTCAAAAATTGACAAAAGAAAAGTATTAACATCCAAGCATGCATAACATTGAATTAGAGAATTAATTAGTAATCCCTATCACAATAACCCAAAATAATTGTCTAACAGCGGAAGTCTATGAGGGGCCCACACAGGCCTTACAATCTAAACATTTCTATAACATCCTCACGCTTCTCCCTTCCCTAGAAGTCGTCCGCAAGAGGACGATCGGGAGCATTCGTCAAGCCATTCTTTCCTTGCCTTTAGAAGACGACTCGGTCTTCTCGCCAAAACCTGTAAATCATTTAGTAATAACAACATGAGCGATTTACGCTCGCAAGTATATAATCAAGAATTGGGTAAGTTATGAAAGATGGATAAGTGAATGGGTTTAAGTGTTTATGAGGTTTGACGGAAACAATGTCAACACCTCTTAATATCTTGAAAGAAAACGGAGGGTCCCCGAGTGATAACGAGGGATTTGACCCTTTACTTAAAAGAATAAAGAATATTATCACATGCGCCTTATAACCATGTCCGTTTGGCGCACGTGCCCTTAGGAACTTTGTATCAAACAGTATATCAGCTGGCCAGCCTGACCACCGTCTGACTTCATCATAATGACATACGTAGTCAATTGCAGAAACCTTTTGTCTGCGAGGGTCCGGTTACCGATGCCTCGGTTCCCGTTCCCTATCAATCTTAGGCCCGGGGTGCCAGGCAAATGCATCCCACTTGCCTTTAGTTACCCAAACGGATATACTTTACAAGTATGGGGTGAAGAAATAAGTTTTCTACATCCGTATAGGATTTTCTTTGGCGTGTTAGCGGAATTAAATAGCTAACGACCGCCCAAAGATCATTTGATTCAAATACAACATTTTTCACGTACATCGGATCAAGGGATCGTACGTTACTTAACTTTGAAGAAATTAAATCATGAATATTGACAAAATAATACTTGAAAGAAGCAGAGTGAGTATATACTTGCCTCAAGTCCTTAGTGAAATTTAACACTCGCGTAGAAGTAATTCTGTAAAACATGCACATGTAATAGCATGAGAAAATCATAACTTAATTACGTATGAGGATGCACGTGCGGAGTGTTCATAAAATTTTCAAGTCTTGTGATCGGCTGATCGAGTCGTCGAACGCTAGATTGGGATTCGGTTGGAACCGAATCAGAGTCCGAGAGATTGGTGGACTTGATAAAACGTCGCTCATAGGCTCTCGATAATTTAAATTTAATTATTGGAGTCCTCAGATTAATTAATAAATATCAATTAATCATTTTTAGCTTAAATGACTTAATGAAATCATTTAAAAAAAATGTTTCTTAAATTATTATTTAATTGTTTTAATTAAATAATAATCATTTCATAATCACAAAAGGTTTATAGACCTTTTAGCAATTATTAAACATTTATTCATAAATTATTATTTAATTGCTTTAATTAAATAATAATTATCGATCATTGAAGTAATTCATTTCTTAATTACTTTTAAGTTAAATGATTTATTGATCATTTAATAATCATGTAAAATTTATTCATTAATTATTATTTAATTATTTTAATTAAATAATAATTGGTCTTAGTTCTTCAATTTAATTAATCAAGGATTATTCCTCAATTAATCTTAACTTAAATGATTTATTTAATTATTTGATAAAATTTTAGAGTTTATTCTTTAATTATTCTTTAATTATTTTAATTAAATAATAATTATTTATGGATTTATGACTCGTCACTTAATTATGATAATTAAGAGACTCTAACATCATAAATAAATTCTAAATTTTAAAACATAAAACTTTAATCATGTAAAAGATTTATTTACATGTCAAAACATTTATTCAAAAGTCATTTATTCAAATAATTTAAAATATAAAAGTATTTTATTATTATTATTATATTTATTTATTTATTTTATTTGGGTTGGACCTGATCGGGTCAAACCGGGTCAACAGGGTCGGAACCGGGTCAACAGGGTCGGAACCGGGTCAACAGGGTCGGAACCGGACCTGTCTTCTTCTTCTTCTGCAGAAGGAACCCTAGCGCCACCGGCGCCGTTTGGCTGCCGCGGCCGCGATAGGCTGGCTGCCCCACACGCACACACGCACAGATTTGGGTGGCGAGGCCACCACCGTGAGAAATCGCATAGGCTAAACCCCGGTTTCCCTTCATGCCATCGACTGAAATGGACGGAAGAGGCTAGCACCAGTCGCCGGAGGTGAAACCTCCATGAACGCCGGCAAGACCTTCGGGTCTAGCCGTTCACGGCCCTCCCGCGGTTATTTCCATCGATTCAAGCATAGAGATGGTTCCGGAGACTTCCAGGAATTCATACATGCAATCGATTTCCGTTTCCAACAACACAATCGCATGAAAGATCAAGAACAAACATTCGGGTATTTAGGAAATTTCGGTCGGTCAAGAACATCCGAAATACACAACCATTTTCCAAATTGTTTGAGGCAAAAAGATCCTTACAAGTGCAGAAACAAAAATATAAAATCAATTCGAACAACCACCTACAAATCTAGCCGGAAAATCTGTTCGAAAAAATTTAGGGTTCTTCGGTTCTTGTTCAAGTTCTTGAATTTTCATTTTTCTTTTGAATAAACTTTGAAAATTAATAACTCCCAATTTACAAATGCTATGCACACGTGTGATACATGAAAATGATACTGAAAAAAATAATTTACACACTGGAATAAACATAAATGACAATAAATGCAAAAATAAGAGAGCAGTGGGGTACCTCCTTAAAGCTTTAATGAACAAAATCCAAAACTTCAATGATTTCTTAAATGCAAAAATCCGAATTTTGAGAAATGTTTGCTGGAGAGAAAAATATCAGAAGTGGAGGCTAGGGTTTCTATAATGGTATATTTATATGACATTTAATTTAATTTTGGCCATTGGATTAGTTTTAAGAAAAACTTACTTAGATAGGTAAAAAAAAAAATTCTTTGTTTTTGCCATTTAGGGATAAGCTGAAAATTTAAATCTAATTAGTGTTAAATTTGATTTGTTTAGCCACTAATTAAATTTAATGGTTATGCAATGGTTTAACGGATAAGCTGATAAGTTTTCCCGCACCGGCGAGGCGAAGAAAATGCACACATATGATTTTTATAACGATTAATGCTTTAAAATTTTTAAAAGGTCGTGTTCGTTATAATTTTCGTTAGTAAACGTGCGCGCGTCGATTTGCCTGAAATGCACGTAAATCTAAACATAAAATTTATCGATCGTTGAACGCAACAAGAATTCCATTTTAAAACGATAGGATTACATTTAAATGAATTTCCGGTTTCTCACAATTAATCATTCAAATTCGCTAACACGCCAAAGTATATCCTATACGGATGTAGAAAAACTTATTTTCACCCCATACTTGTAAAGCATATCTGTGTGGATAACTAAAGGCTAGTGAGATGCATCTGCCCGGCATCCCCGACCTAGGATCTATAGGGGACGGGAACCGAGACATCGGTAATCGAACCCTCGTAGATAAAAGAATTCTGCATCGACTACGTATGTTATTATGATGAAGTCAGACAGTGGTAAGGTTGGCCAGCTGATATACTGTTTGATATGAAGTTCCTAAAGGCACGTGCGCTAAATGGACATGGTTATAAGGCGCATGTGAAATTATGCTTTATTCTTTTAAGTAAAAGGTCAAATCCCTCACTATCACTCGGGGACCCTAGAACCTATTTTCCTCCAAGTTATTAAAAGGTGATGACATTTTTTCCATCCAACCTCATATACACTTAAGCCCAATAAATTATCCATCTTTCAAAGCTCACTCAATACTTGATTATATATTTGTGAGCGTAAATCGCTCATGTTGCTATTATCAAATGTTTTACAGGATACGATGAAAAGGCCGAGCCATCTGATAAAGGCAAGGCAAGAATGACATGATGAACGTTTCCTGATCGCCCTTTTATGGATGGCATTCAGGGGAAGAATGAAGCGTGAGGCAATTATTGAAATGTTTAGATTGTAAGGCCTGTGTGGGCCCCTCATAGACTTCCGCTGTTAGAATATTAATTTGGGTTAGATGTAATAGAGATTACTATTATTTTTCTTTTATTTATTATTATGCATACTTGGATGATGTTATTTTTCTTTTGTCAATTATTGACGGCGCCCGAAGTTCGATAAGGGATTTTTGGGGTCGTCACAGTAATGTTTTAAGCAAATCTAAAGTATACTTTGTATCCTCTATAATTATTTATTTAATTATTGTTATTACCTCTTGTTTTAACAATCTTGAAGCATTATGGAAGAACAATAATTGAAGATTATTCTTCAGTGTTAATTCTTGAACTTGTTCTGGAAGGATACCTTACGTTGAATTGTTGCTATTCGGATTTAGCATGTTGCTATTCATTACTCTACCCCATAATTGGCTGCTACTTTGAGGAGCTGATATTATTTGGTGCAGTCTAGGCCCTAATATGATTTGTACATATTCTATGGCACATGTTCATTAAAGTGGGAAATCAATTTGATTCAACTTCTACTTCGTGTTGATTTAACGAGAAATTCCATAAGTTACTACTCCATATTCCGTCTCCAACTTTATGGACTTACGAACTGCAAGTTTGCAATCAAAAACAATAGTGTGCCAATTTTGATTGATCCGCTTGATCTGCTATAGAAAAGAAACATAACAAATTTCTCTCAATTTTTTTCCTTTTCTAAAGTTGTCTATCAATTCCAGAAAGGGTGCAAATTTGAAATTAGAAAAATTTTCTGGGATTGAATTCAATGCTTGGAAAAAAGAAATGTGCTACTTTATTCAAAGTGGTTGGAGGTTCACTACACAATTATATCTGATTTTGTGGGATGTAGAAGAAGCACAGTGGAAATATGATGATGATTTTTGTAGAGATTATTTGCCGAATTGTGTATCGGATCGTTTGGCGAAGACATATAGTAAGATGAAAACTGCAAAAAAAAATTTAGGATAGACTTCAAGCGCAATTCAAGAAAGAAGAGGAGATGTCAAAGTCTCACCTCGTGGAAAAATTCATGGACTTCAAATTTCATGATGACAAACCCATGCTACCTCAGGTAACTGATCTTGAAAATTTAGTCATTAAATTAAATAATGAAGATATTCTTGTTTGTGAGAAGTTCTTGTCTGGAGCAATTATTTATAAATTACCAAGTTCATGGACAAAATTTAAAATTGATATGTATCGTGAAAAGATGGAAGTGAGTCTGTCTAGCTTAAAATGATTTATACGAATTGAAGAAAAAAGTAGAGCTAGATGTAATGAGGAGTCCGTTAGAAAAGAAGAGGCAGTTGTTAACATGATTAATAGGCCCAAATTTATGTCTAAGTTCAAAAATTATAAGTAGAAGACCACTAAGAGTGAACTCAAAGAATTGCAAGTTGATAAGAAAATTAAGAAAAATACGAAACGTATTAAATGTTTTAACTGTGATACTAGGGGTCACTATGCATCTGAGTGCAATCGCCTAAAAAGGACTAAATCTGATACACTAAAGGAGAAGGTAAATATTGTGACTAATCAAACTAAGCCTACCAACTATATTGGAATGGTTGGCAATGACAATGCCAGATCGACTCCAAAATGGTGGTTAGATTCGGGGGCAACTTGTTATGTTTGCATAGATAAGAAACTTCTTACTAACGTGAATCAGGTACAAGAGACAGTTATAGTGGCGGATGAGAAATCTATGGATGTGCTATATAATGGGACCACTAGCTTGACTCTTTTATCAGGTAAGTGTTTAATTTTGAAAGATGTAAAGTTTGTGCCTGCATTAACTAAGAATTTAATTTTTATTAGTATGTTATGTGATGTTGACATGTCTATAACTTTCGCTAGTGGTAAAGTAACTTTATATGTTAACTCTTATTAGTTTGTATGTGCATATCATGTTGATGACATATTTAGGTTAAGTTTAGCAAATGACATGATTAATCCGGTTTCGTCTAGATTACTTGATCCTAAAACGTTGCAGTATAGATTCACAAATTGGAATCTCTTGCTGTTAGAATAATATAAGCTCAAGTGTTTGTAGAGGAGGGGGGGTTTGAATACAAACATTACAAACTTTTACTTCTATATAAAATATTTTTAAGCACGACTAGAAATAGCTACAGAATCAGAAAAATTATAATGAACTTTAGATGAACACATAAGCATTCAAGTTAAAATAATTATATTAAAACTAGATGTTTTTCTGGAAATCTGTTTAATCACAAGTGTGATTAAACAGCTACAATGTTTGTAACGAGTTACAGCTTCTCTGTAATAGAATTACAGCTTCTTTTTCACACTAACTAGCTTCTATTTTCTTTGAATATTTCTCTTAAGATATATTCCAAAGCTTCTCTCTAGTGTCTGTGTGCTTCACTTTATTGGTTGTCCTGTTGGATGTTCTTCTCTATTATCTTTTTGTAATGAGAACTCTTTTGCATATATAGAAGATCAGTTGTTGAACCCACGTGCTTAGACGTGCTGCTTTTTCAACTTAGCCACATATATGTCACATCAATGTCCTTTGGGAATGATGTGTCAGACTACTGATGACTTTAGTTGCTTCTTTTTCATTCCCTGATCTTCGAGCATTTAATGATCGAGAGTTGACATTGGACCACCAAACTTCAAAAAATATCTTTCAAGTTATATTTCTTGCTTCTATTTCAAGCTTCAATGATTTGCGTGTAAGACCTGATGATGAGTATATGCAGTCATAACTATCCCCTGATAACAAGCCCTGATGTCGACTTGATCAGTGCTTCTAGATCCCCTTATGACAAGTCCTGTTTACGACTTGATCAGTGTTTCATGTTTCACTTGAGTTAATCTCTTATTGTAGAGTTACCCAAGTGCTTTTTGATCCCCTGACGTTAAGACTTACAGCATCCACTTATGGCTTCCACTGATGCAGTGTTGAGCATTCCCCCTGATAGGTTATTCTGCTACTGTCTTTTCCTGACGTGTTCCCCTGACAGGTTGGTTTGCCACTGTCATGCCCTGACGCATTCCCCTGACAGGTTGGTTTGCAATTGTCATCCCCTGATGGGTTCCCCTGACGGGTTTCAGTCACTGAACCTTTGTTGATTTAGTCTGGAATGTCTAATATGTGGAATACTCAAAAGCTTGTAAGTAGTTTCAGACATTCTCTACTATACTATTAAGTCCTTGAGATGTTTTCACTGATGACTTGTACATTATAGTGCAGTTCATCCCCTGATGACTAAATTGATCATCAGTGGATGCAAAACTTGTGCAGTTATATTAAGGTTTATACAACACCTTAAGTATTTACAAATGCACAACCAAAAACTCTCAGCAACATCATCAACAATTGTACCTAACACTTGCTAAAACTCATAATTTGTCACTTAATAAATCTATAAAATTTGACAAATGTGAGGTGTGTGCTCAAACTAAGATTACTAGAAAACCTTTTCGTTCAGTTTCTAGGAGTACACAACTTCTTGAGTTCATACATTCTGATATTTGTGATTTTCAAAAGTATGTTACACGTGGTGGTCGGAAGTATCTTGTCACTTTTATAAATGATTGCTCTATATACTCTTTTATTTATTTGTTAAAGTCTAAAGATGAGGTCTTTGATAAGTTTAAGGAGTTTAAAAGTAGAGTTGAGAGTCAATTGAATCTTAAAATTAAAAGACTAAGATTAGACAAGGAGGAGATTATAGATTCGTTGAATTTAACGAATTTTGTGCGTCAAATGGCATAATCCTTGAAAAGACTGCCCCTTTTGCACCTCAGTCGAATGGTGTAGACAAACGAAAGAACCAAACTCTAACAAAAATGTTAAATTCTCTATTGTTGTCTTCTAGCATGCCTTCTTATTATTGGGGTGAAGCAGTCTTGTATTCTAATCATATTCTAAATAAGTTACCTCATTCTAGTCTCTCTACAGCTCCTCATGAAATATGGCATAAAAGATCATATAATTTTGAACATCTTAAGACTTGGGGTTGTATTGTTTATGCTAGGATACTTGATCCTAAGAGACCAAAAGTGGGACATAGAACAACTATGTATATTTTTCTAGGATGTGCAAAAGATAATGCAGTTGATAGATTTTTGGACCTATTAACTAATTTAATAATAGTCTAGGGATGCTATATACTTTAAGGATAAGTTTTTTAGAGATAAAGGCATTACCTTACCTGGTGAGATTGAATTAGTTGTAGTTTCTGAAGGAATAAATGAACTGAACTTGACTAATTCAAATCCCACAAGCGCACCTAATCTTACTAGCACTACTCCCGTAGAGACATCTAGGAGAGTATCTACGAGAGATAAAGTACCTTGAGATTTTGGTGAGGATTTTGTAACCTACCAATTAGAGAAAGATCCATCAAGCTATAGTGAAACGATGAGATCTAGGGATTCTTTGTTATGGTTAGAAGTCATAGATGAAGAAATGAACTCTTTATTACAGAATAACACTTGGAAGTTAGTTGACCTGCCAAAGGGGGCTAAGGCAATAGGCCGTAAGTGGGTATTGAAGAAGAAACTTGTTAGGTTTTATGAACATTTGATGATGATTGTCTTTAGAATACTTAGGAATACAAATGTACAGAAAAGTGTTGGTTTGTAACACTTTAGTTTTGTAGCTAGCAGTAGTATCTCTTGTTTGTAAATTAGTCATTATAATAAAGAGATAGGTTCGTTTCTTTTGTATGTACTGCTGGAATACTTGTTGAGTTTGTTCAACAAGTTGTTTAAATTAATTAGTCCTTCGGAGATTGATTTTGGCTTGTCGGAGATTAAGGGAAAAGTCCACCAGAGATTAAAGTTTTGTTCATCAGAGATTGGACTTTGCCCATCGGAGATTGAAGAATCCTTCATCGGAGATTAAAATGTTTTGTTCATCGGAGATTGAAGGATTGGTCATCGGAGATTAAAGCTTACGTCATCGGGGATTGTAACTAAAGAGTCAGAGATTAATGCTGACGTCATCAGAGATTAAAACAATACCTCGGAGATTAAAAGCTGACATCACCAGAGACTAAAGCCAAAGCATCGGAGATTACACGAAGTAAAGCATCAGAGATTACACGTTGTAAAGCATCGGAGATTACTCGAAGTGATCAGGGACTAATTAAAGAAGCTATCGGAGATTAGTCGAAGACTTAATCACTGATGGAGTTAAAGTTCAAATCAAAGAAGGAAAGTCTTCCATGAACACGTAGACTTTGTTGAAGACGTAGCTGACAAGGAAACTTGTTAGAAATCTTTCAATTGGAAAGATTGTATTTGATTTGAATTAGGAAGCTAGGTTTTTGATAACTTAGTTTTAGAAGCTGTAATTATAAATTACAGAACAGAAATACGAAGCGTAGAGGTATATATAGCATAGAGAATTGAAAGGGTTGTAATATCTCAAAATATACAGAATAGAAGCTGACGATCAAAGCTTGTTTTGATTGTTAGAAAACTTGTAATCAATTGTTAAATCAATAAAACAATAGTTTATAGAGTTTTGATCTTGTTCTTTATATTCCGCAGAAATTTAATTTCTTAAAGAACAGGAATTCGAAGAAGTTGCAAGAACTTGTATTCAACCCCCCTTCTACAAGTTCTAGGCCATCTCACTGGGAAAACAATTGGTATCAGAGCCTCTAATTGAAAATAATCAATTAATAAGATTCTGAGATGGCCACCAACGACGAAGCAAGCAGCTCTAACATGATTGCATATAATGGAGGACGTGATGGTGGAGCCAGGATCCCTATTCTGAAAAGGGATGAATATCCAATGTGGAAACAAAAGATGTATATGCATTTGAGAGCAACAGATCCAGATTATATAGATAGGATTGAGAAGGGTCCTTATCTCCCCAGGAAATTTATTCCTGCAAAAAGCGTCGAAGGATCTATTGTTGCAGAACACTTTGTACTTGCACCAGAAAGTGATTATACCAACGAGGACAAGTTACAAGTGTTGAAAGATGCTAAAGTTATGAACATACTTTATAATGAAATAGACAAACATATGTTCAATAGCATCATCAATTGCACGACATCTAAACAAGTCTGGGACACTATCAAGGTCCTATGTGAGGGGACTGATCAAGTCAGAAAGAACAGACGTTCACTGTTGACTCAACAATATGAGTTCTTTCAAGCAAAGCCTAATGAACCAATCACGTCAATCTATGACAGGTTCAATTCTTTGCTTAATGACTTGACCATACTTGGTAAGACATATGATAATGAAGATATCAATACCAAGTTCATGAGAGCCCTTCCTCCTAGCTGGGATCCAAAGACTACTGCGGTAAGGGAGGCTCATGATATGGAAACACTCACATTGGACAGGCTCTACGGAAATTTAAAGACATATGAACTTGAAGTAGAGCAAAGACAGCGCATGCATGGAAGAGATAAAGGAGCTGCGTTGATGGTTGAGACAAACAAGTCTCAAGAGAAGCTTGATGATGAATCCTCTAATGCTAGCTCGACTGATAATGAGGATGAACTGGATACCGATGATGACATGGAGGAATTCATGGCATTCATGGTTAAACAGTTTAAGAAATTTAAGGGTAGCAGAAAAGGAAGGAAGTCATCAAGAAAACCTAACCCTAAACGAGAAGGTCAAAAAGTCACCTTCGACTTAAAGAAAATAAGATGCTACAATTGTGATGGGTTAGGGCACTTTGCCAATGAGTGCAAGAAGCCTAGATCTAATGATAGATCTAAGGATGAAAAATCAAGAAAGGACTTTGCTGACAAGAAAGCTAAATCCAAGAGCAAAGCCTTGATTACTGAGGGAAAAGATTGGATTGACAGCGATTCTGATGAAGAAGTTGTCAACTTTGCCCTTATGGCTCGTAGTGACGAGTCAAATGATTCTGCAAAGGTATGTAATGCAAATCAGAATTTTAACGTGCTTAATTTACTTGATAAATCTAGCATTGAAAGCATGCAAAAAGATATATCTGATTTGCATGTCAGTTTTAGGTCTTTAACTATAGAGCATACCAATGTAAAAGAATCACGAGACAATATCTTAAAAAGAAACAATTTTCTTGAAGAGAGATTGGCACAGTTTGATACAATCAAGTCGGACTTAAACAAAGCACATCATATGATTGATGCTTTGAAAAAGAGGGAATATTACTTAGTAGAGCAACTTGAAATTGCTCAAGCTAAGATTAAACTGTGGAATACTTCCTCTAAAAAGTTAAAAGACTTGGTAGAGTATCAAACTATAGGTCAAAAGTCTGGACTAGGTTATGATGAAAATCTTGATAGTAGTTCAGATTTAATTGATCATTTTGAAGCTGTTGAGTCCACAACTGAAAAGCCTAAAGATGCTAGAAAAATTAACTTTGTATCTCCGGTTCATGAACCCAGATTTATTAACATTCGAGATCAACAAAACACTGAAAAAACAAGTTTTAATCAAACGACAGTGAATATTGTTGAGAAGAATGAAATCAAACATTTAAATATTGGGTTTATGTCAAAGAAACAGTTAATAAAGAAATTGGAAACTGTTCCAATACAAAAGGCTGAAAAAGTTGTGGAATCAAACAGAAGCAAGAAAAATAGGAATGGCAAGTTAGGCATTAACAAATATACCAACTATGCTTCAATGCCTGATGCTCCTAGAAAAACATGTCATGTATGTGGTAATCCAAACCACATAGCTATGCACTGTTGTTTTCCCAGTGAGATGACCTAGAACTTGTAGAAGGGGGGTTGAATACAAGTTCTTACAACTTTTACCGAATTCCTGTTCTTTAAGAAATTAACTTTCTGCGGAATATAAAGAACAAGATCAAAACTTTATAAACAATTGTTTTTATTGATTTAACAATTGATTACAAGTTTTCTAACAATCAAAACAAGCTTTTGATCGTCAGCTTCTATTCTGTATATTTAGATTATACAACCCTTTCAATTCTCTATACTATACAGACACTCTTTTTTTTCTTCGAATTACAATTCTGTAATTTATAATTACAGCTTCTAAAACTAAGTTTACAAAAAAACCTAGCTTCCTAATTCAAATCAAATGCAATCTTTCCAATTGAAAGATTTCTAACAAGTTTCCTTGTCAGCTACGTCTTCAATAAAGTCTACGTGTTCATGGAAGACTTTCCTTCTTTGATTTGAACTCTAACTCCATCAGTGATTAAGTCCTCGACTAATCTCCGATAGCTTCTTTAATTAGTCTCTGATTACTTCGAGTAATCTCCGATGCTTTACATCGTGTAATCTCCGATGCTTTGGCTTTAGTCTCTGGTGACGTCAGCTTTTAATCTCCGAAGTATTGTGTTATTCTCTGATGACGTCAGCTTTAATCTCTGACTCTTTAATTACAATCTCCGATGACGTAAGCTTTAATCTCCGATGACCAATCCTTCAATCTCTGATGAATAAATCTTTAATCTCTGATGAAGGATTTCTTCAATCTCCGATGGGCAAAGTCTAATCTCTGATGAACAAAACTTTAATCTCTGATGGACTTTTCCCTTAATCTCCGACAAGCCAAATTTAATCTCCGAAAGACTAATTAACTTAAAACAACTTGTTGAACAGACTCAACAAGTATTCCAGCAGTACATACAAGTAAAATGAATCTATCTCTTTATTAAAATGACTAAATTACAACCAAGAGATACTACTGCTAGCTACAAAACTAAAGTGTTACAAACCAACACTTTTCTATACATTTGTATTCCTAAGTATTCTAAAGACAATCATCATCAAATGTTAATAAAACCTAACAATCTCCCCCTAATTATGAATATCAGAATGATAAGCATAATTTCAAGGTTGATGATGATGTCAAAACTCAACTATCAAAATTTACTTAGAAAAAGAATAAAGAATAATAAAATTACAAATGTACCTGAATTCAAGATCTTCGATCTATCATTCAGCTTCTCTCCCTGGATAATTTACCCAGCTTCTCTGAGTATTACACTCAGCTACTCCAAGAATAAATCCTGGCTACCTGAATAATACATTCAGCTTCTCCAAGTCTATGACTGGCTTCCCAAGACTAAGTCTCGGCTTCAATTTCAACACACAACTCCAACACAACATTTTTTACCTTATCTTTTCTTCAACTGTTCCATTCTTTCCTTTCTATTCCTTCTCAGAAACTCCAGCCTATTTTTCAACAGGTTCTTCAATACAAGCTCAGTTTCTTCAACAACATCTTTGAGTAATGCAAGAAATCCTTCAATATGCCTCTCGCTGACACTATTGATGTCCCTGTTGTAGTTGAAGAAAATTCTCTCCCCATGAAAAGTTTCATACCATAATCCCAAAGGTTTAGATTTAGCTTCTGGTTCTGAATTCACCTTATGCTCCATCTTCATCACCTTCTGAATCTGGCTTCGAAATTTTATGTTTAAATCAGAAGTCTCAAGCACTACAGTCAGCAACCACTCCAAATCTTCTTTTGTTTGTCCCTCCAAGGCTGGCTTCTCAAACTTCAAAGACTCTCCATCTGTCAACAAGACATGAAGTAGCTCTTTGTTGTTCTTGCCCTTTATCAGTTCAATCCTTCTTGTACTTATCTTCAGGGCCTTTATTATTTCTTCAGCGCTAGCCATTTCAACCTTGTAAGACTTCTTTGATGAAACTGTTTGTGGCTTTGTTGGTCCACTCACAGCCACCAAGGCAGTCTTGGTTGACCTTGGAGGGTCTTGAGAGATAGGCTTCTTGGTTAGTACTGCTTTCTGTGCACTTGATCTTCTTGTAGAGATCTTCTTCTTCTTTGCCTTCTCCTCCTCCCTTACTGCTACCATGTCCTCCTCCTCTTGTAGTTTTTGAGCTAATAAAGGCATCAGCATCTATTAATCTTTGATCATGAGGATTGACAAACTCAACTTTCCCTTCCACTTCAATTTCAATAGGAGTAGGAAAGTGAGCAGTCTTCATGGCATCCCCCAGTAGCTTAGATTGTCCTGGTTGAGTGAAGATTTGCTTCTTTGGTTGCTCAACCATGACTCCCTTGCCTTTGTCTTTTGGTTTGGGGGCTTGTGCAGAGGAAGAAGGAGAAGCCGCTGTTGTTGCTGGAAGTGTTGTTGTTGCTGGAACAGTTGATGTTGTTGTTGCTGTTGTTGTTGTTGTTGTTGTTTTTGTTGCTGCTTCTAGATCCGAATGTTTCTTTAGGATCCTGTCCAACATTGCTTGCAATTCTGCATCAAGGACAGGACCTGGCTTTTGCTTATGTACAGGAACATTAGATGGACCACTCTCCCCCTTTTTGACATCAGCATCTTTGGGTTGAGAAGAGGTGGCCAAATTTGGAATTGCCTGCATTAATAGCTGTTCCATTCGGTCTTGTTTTTGGATCAGGAGTTGGATGTTGTCTTCGAGGGCTTGAAGGCGACTAGCAGTTTTGGACTTATCTTTGATAAGGGTATCAATGGCAGTTATAGTCCTCCTTGGCAAGTGACCTTCATAGCATCGTCTAATTTTGTCTGTCTCCAACTCCATCATTTCCTTCATTTGCTGCACTGCACCATTTATTCCAGTAACCAGGAAGTGGTGAAACTTTGTGTGTTTCTTGTCCACCCTAGTTACCTCTTCAAGAACATCGATAAGTGTAGGTGCAGTTGCAGTGGACCCAATATTGGTCACATAATCCTGCCTCAACTGGGCGGCTGCTTCCTCCAGAGTGTTGGCATAAGAGGCATCAAGCCATTCATCAACATTATTATCTGGAGTTTCTTCAGGCACAGGTTCATCTGCTCGGCTTGTCTTCAATGCAGAAATATGATCTTGTCTCTGTTGTAGACCATATAACTCTTCAAAATCAACATTTGACATCTCAGATATGACTTGTAAAGCTGCATCCCCTGTGCTTGATCTAATCTCTGGTTCTTCTGTTTGGATATTGATGGAGGGAGCAGAAGAAACCAGAGCTTCTTGTGAGCGAGTGGTCTCAACAGGTTTCAAAAAATCACCTGCTGAGAATTTCTCTCTTTTATTTTGTTCAAGGATCTCATCCTTGCTCACACCCTCTCCTTTTGCCTGGGGTTGGGCACCCAGCTTCTCATGCTCTCCTTTTTCCAAGCTTTCTAAAGCTTGACTCTCTTTTATGTGTATGTTCTCTCCTTTTTCCAGGTCAGGAGCCTGACTCTCACTATCTATTCTCACAACCTCACTCATTTTGATGGTGTCACTCTTTCCTACAGAAGTGGGGGTTTGAGAAGTACTTGAGACTGCATGGAGAGGGGGTTCCCTTTGTGTTTCTGGGGCTAGGGACCTCTCCATGGAATATGTGGGAGAGCTAGGCTCGAGTATTGGCTCCTCTTGGGAAAAATCAAGAGAATCAATTATATTTACATTAAAAGAATCAAGAATGGGAGAAGAAGGAGAAGAATGTACAGTGAGGAGTGTTGGTTGTTCCTCAAGGGCAAAAATTTGAGGAACATCAATAGAGGACTCTGTGGGTGCACTCCTTGTGTCACTCTTTTCTTTTGTTTTCTCTCTATTTGGTTCCTCTTGGCGGTGACCAAGAGTTTGTGCAGACTCTGTAACAGGTGTCCCTGGTTGAGGACTATCTTCAATGTTAATGTCCTGTTGGGAGGACATAAACAGATTACTGTCTTTCCTTATAACCTCCATTGCCTTTTGGGAAGCAATGGATTGCTTTTGGCTGTGGGTTATAACTCTCTTCTTTCTCTGAAGTGGAACTTCAGCTTCTGGTTCTCCCTCATCCTCACTTACTCCCTCAATTATTTTTCTTTTTATTGGGAGCTTTGTGACTTTTCTGGTTTTTACAACCACAGTCTTTTGGGAGACTGTGGAGGGGGCTTTAGATTGTGATTGTGAAGTTGTTGGGGGATTAGATGGTGTTTGTGTGGTATCCCCAAAGAATTGTAAAGAATATGTGGTTGGTAGAGTGTCAATGAGAGTGTTTCTCATGACAGTAGGATAGAATAAAGGTACATTTACCTTTGCCGCATATTTCTTTAAATCACTTACTACTCGTTTTGTCTGCAAAACAGGAGGCACAACTTGCATACCAGTGATATTAAGGTTAGGAATTAAATGATATGCAATCATCATCAAAAACCTAGCATAATAAATTTTATTTTTATCACCAGTTTTAAGTTTGTCCATCAAGTTTTGCAGAATCAAAAGCCCTACGTTTATATGCCTATCATACAATACACTATATGCAATTTGTTGTGAAATAGTGGTGATGGCATCATATCCACTGCATTTAGAAGTAAAAGTTTTAGTTATAATGTCAAAGAACAATGACCACTCTGGCCTAAGATGGGGACGTGTGATGGTCCCAACAGAACTTATTTCGGTATTATAGTTTAATTCCTTAAACATACCTATAAGTTCTTCATCAGAGGCAAGAGGATCATAGTTTTCCCTTACGGGTAAATGAAGTGCATTATTAACTGTGGCATGAGTAATAGTATAGTCAGTGTTTTCATACCTGAAACTTACCTGTGGAGAGTCATCACTTTCATCAGTGATTGATGCAGTGCTCCACATGGTTGTGATTACTTCTGCAGCTTGGATGGGAGTGTCATAGATGGCGTGTTGTAATGGAGAGTTCTTTAGGAAATCCACAACAGGGTAGTACTTTGCTTCAAATTCATACTTGTTAGCCACCCCTGCATGGTTAGTCTTTATGAAAACGAACTCACCAACTGTGAAGCACACTGTTTTGGCCGCCATTTAAGAGATCTGTAATCTTTGTGAAGAAAGCTCAAAGAAAGGGTTAAAATTGCAGAGATTGTGCAGAGAGAAATCTAATTTGCAGAGTTTGATACTTGTAATTGCAAACGTTTTTGAAATTACTTTTATTAAAGTATGAGAAACGTTTGCTATTCAAGCATCAAGGGTAACTACCAATTTACCCTTTTTCAGAGATTGCCCTAATCTCTGATGTATCCACTTGATACGAGATTGACCCGATTAGTCTCCGATGAAGTAATTACTCATCGGAGAATAATTTAATCTCTGATGAAATAACTCATCGGGGATTAAGATAATCTCGGATGAATTTACTCATCGGGGATTAAAGTAATCTCTGATGAAATTACTCATCGGGGATTAATCGTAATCTCTGATGAAGTAACTCATCGGGGATTAAAATAATCTCTGATGAATTTACTCATCGGGGATTAAAGTAATCTCTGATGAAATTACTCATCGGGGATTAATCGTAATCTCTGATGAAGTAACTCATCGGGGATTAATCGTAATCTTTGATGAAGTAACTCATCGGGGATTAAAATAATCTCTGATGAAATTATTCATCGGGGATTAAACGTAATCTCGGATGAAGTAAATGTACTCATCGGGGATTAGGGTCAATCTCTGATGTTGTTATTTTGATTAGTCAGAGACTAACCTTTTTACACATCAGGGATAAAAACACATTTTCCAACAATCATTTTAATGATTGTTAGCTACATTTTTCTGTTTTATCAAATTTAAAACAGCTTCTTTTTTTCAGAATTAATTATTCTAGCTGCATCAAAAATCTGTTTAACTAAAAACAGCTACAACCCAGAAATTTAATTCTAGCTTCTAAAATCTGTTCTCTGGAACAGCTGAAATCTAGAAATTTAATTCTAGCTTCATGCAACTGTTAAACAACTTGAAAGTTTAAAACTCAATTTTTAGAACCATAATTCAACATTCCTAGTTCAGAAACTAGTCTGTTGAATGTAGATTCATCCAATGGTTTTGTAAAAATATCTGCAAGTTGTTTATCAGTTGCAACCCAGTGCAATTCAATATTTCCTTCACTAACATGTTCCCTAATGAAGTGATATCGAATATCTATGTGTTTGGTTCTTGAATGTTGCACTGGATTTTCAGTTATGGCTATGGCACTCGTATTATCACAATAAATTGGAATTTTGGTTAGTGTCATACCATAATCTAGGAGTTGATTTTTGATCCACAAGATCTGTGCACAGCAACTCCCAGCTGCGATATATTCAGCTTCTGCTGTTGAAGTAGAAACTGAATTTTGTTTCTTGCTAAACCAAGAAACAAGTCTGCCTCCAAGTAGTTGGCAGCTTCCACTTGTGCTTTTTCTGTCAAGCTTACACCCTGCATAATCAGCATCTGAATAGCCAATAAGTTTAAAGTCAGATTCTTTAGGATACCACAATCCAAGGTTTGGGGTACCCTTTAGATATCTGAGTATTCTTTTTACAGCAATCAAATGTGACTCTCTAGGGTCAGCTTGAAATCTAGCACACAAGCATGTAGCAAACATTATATCAGGTCTACTTGCAGTTAGATATAAAAGAGAGCCTATCATTCCTCTATAACTAGTAATATCAATTTTCTTTCCTTTTAAATCCTTATCTAGTTTAGTGGAAGTAGGCATGGGTGTTTTTGCAGATGCACAATCAACTAAGTCATATTTTCTCAATAAGTCCTTGACATACTTGGACTGACTGATAAATATTCCATCAGTTGATTGTTTTATTTGCAAACCTAAGAAAAATGTTAATTCTCCCATCATACTCATTTCATATCTAGACTGCATAAGTTTTGAGAATTTTTCACAAAGTTTCTCATTCGTAGACCCAAATATAATATCATCTACATATATTTGCACCAAAATAATATCAGAGCCTTGCTTTCTATAAAATAAAGTTTTATCTATGATACCTCTATTAAATTTCTTTTCAAGTAAAAACTGAGATAGAGTATCATACCAGGCTCTTGGTGCTTGTTTCAAGCCATAAAGTGCTTTGTCTAATTTGTAGACATGATTTGGAAATTTGGAATCTATGAAACCTGGGGGTTGGCAAACATAGACTTCCTCTTCCAATTTTCCATTTAAGAAAGCACTTTAGACATCCATCTGGTACACCTTGAAGTTCTTGTAGGCTGCATATGCCAGGAATATTCTGATTGCTTCAAGTCTTGCTACTGGTGCAAAAGTTTCATCATAATCTATTCCTTCTTCTTGAGAATATCCTTTTGCAACCAGTCTTGCTTTGTTCCTTGTTATTGTACCAGCTTCATCTAATTTGTTTCTGAAGACCCACTTGGCACCAATGATTGATCTATTCCTTGGTTTGGGTACCAGTCTCCAGACTTTGTTTCGAGTGAATTGGTTTAATTCTTCTTGCATGGCAATTATCCAATCAGGATCTTGAAGTGCTTCCTCAATTTTCTTTGGTTCAATCTTTGATAGAAAACTGAGGTACAAACATTCATTTTGTGTTGCACTTCTAGTCCTAACTCCATCCTCAACATTTCCAATGATCAAATCTGTTGTGTGATCTCTCAACCATGGTCTAGGTTTTGGTAGATTTGATCTTGAACTAGAGGCTTCATTTTCTAGATTGATAAGATTCAATCCAGCTTCATGAGCAGAGTTTGCTCCCCCTAAACTATTGATCTCTTCTTCATTAACTCCCCCTGAGTTAGATATCTCAATAGTCTTTGTGTGTGCATCAGGGATACTAGTCTCTGATGTATCATTAGTCTCCGATGGAGAGTTAATGTCATCAGTGACTTGTGTTTCATTTTGTTCCAGTACTCTAGTCTCTGATAATACATCAGTCCTTGGTACTTCATGCACAACAGTCAACTCCACCTCAATTAAAGAGGAATCATTGTTGTTTTGGGGATTTTCAGCATTCTCTGTTGGATATTCCCATGCATCCAATTCATTCTCAAAACTGAGAGGTTCATGCAATCCTTGACCAAGCATTCCTGGAATCTTTCCATCATCAAATGCAACTTGAATGGATTCCACAATGACCTTGGTTCTTAAGTTATAAACTCTATATGCTTTGCTTGACAGAGAATAACCTAAGAAGATTGCTTCATCAGATTTATTGTCAAATTTTCCTCTTGTCTCTGATGAATCTCTCAGTACAAAGCACTTACAACCAAACACATGTAAAAACTTGAGAGTTGGTTTCCTCCCAGTCATTAACTCATATGGTGTTTTGTTGTGGGCTTTGTTTATCAAAGACCTGTTTTGTGTAAAACATGCAGTGCTTATAGCTTCCTCCCAAAAATAGGTGGGAAGCTTAGCCTCTTGCAACATGGTCCTTGCTGCTTCAATGAGGGTTCTATTTTTCCTCTCAACAACTCCATTTTGTTGAGGGGTTCTAGGTGCAGAGAATTGATGAGTAATTCCTTTCTCAGTGCAGAATTCAATTACTTGGGAATTTTTGAATTCTGTTCCTCTGTCACTTCTTATTACCCTCACTGTTTTACCTGACTCAGTTTCTATTTTCTTGACATGATCAATAATTAACTGAGCAGCTTCATCTTTTGCAAAGAGGTATTTTACCCAAGTATACCTTGTGTGATCATCAACAATTACCAGTGCATATCTATTCCTTAAGATAGACATCACATTCACTTGACCAAACAAATCCATATGGAGAAGTTGTAAAGGGTCAGTGATTGATGTTGCTGGTTTGTTTTTGAATGATACACTTCTTTGCTTTCCTTTCTGGCATGCATCACACAATCCATCTTGTGTAAATTCCAATTGTGGAATGCCAGATACCAATCCTTTCCCCACAAGACTATTGATATTCTTGAAATTCAAGTGGGAAAGCTTCTTATGCCAAAGCCAACTCTCATCAGTTGAAACTTTGCTATATAGACATGTGATTTGATCAGTTGGAGAAATGAGATTTGCAATGTACAAATTCCCTTTTCTTTTTCCTGTCAAAATCACAGTCCCTGATTCTTTGTCACTCACTAAGCATTGATCTTCTTTAAAAGTGACATTGAATCCTTTATCACATAGTTGACTCACACTTAGTAGATTGTGCTTTAAGCCGTCAACCAGTGCTACTTCTGTGAAGATGACATCCCCATGTTCAACAGATCCATATCCTCTTGTATGGCCTTTGCTGTCATCTCCAAAAGTGACTCTTGGGCCACTTCTCTCTTCATACTGTTTTAGCAGGGACTTATCTCCAGTCATGTGCCTTGAACAACCACTGTCCAAGTACCATGATTTCTTCTTTTTGCCCTGCACAGTAGAGAGAACTAGTTTGAGATTTTTGGGACCCAAATCTTCTTGAGTCCTTTCTCACTAGCTGCAGTTTCAAGACTTGACTCAGAATAAGTCGATTGCCTCATTCCATGTTTGATTTTAATTGGGCAATGTACAGTCTTGCTACTGGTGTTTGTGAGACTACTTGACTTTGATTTATTATTTTTTATGCAAAGATTACTTGACCTTTTTACAGGTGATTTATCTTTTATTGTCTTTGAGTTAGCAGTCTCAACCATAGGAATTTTATTTCTGCTCCTACAGTGCATAGCTATGTGGTTTGGATTACCACATACATGACATGTTTTTCTAGGAGCATCAGGCATTGAAGCATAGTTGGTATATTTGTTAATGCCTAACTTGCCATTCCTATTTTTCTTGCTTCTGTTTGATTCCACAGCTTTTTCAGCCTTTTGTATTGGAACAGTTTCCAATTTCTTTATTAACTGTTTCTTTGTCATAAACCCAATATTTAAATGTTTGCTTTCATTCTTCTCAACAATATTCACTGTCTTTTGATTAAAACTTGTTTTTTCAGTGTTTTGTTGATCTTGAATGTTTATAAATTTGGGTTCATGGACAGGAGATACAAAGTTAATTTTTCTAGCAGCTTTAGGCTTTTCAGTTGTGGACTCAACAGCTTCAACTAGGTCTTCTAATTCTGAATTTTTGTTTATCCAAGCATCATAGCCTAATCCAGATTTATGACCTATTGTTTGACTATCTACCAAGTCTTTTAAATTTTTAGAGGAAGTATTCCACAGTTTAATCTTAGCTTGAGCAATTTCAAGTTGCTCTACTAAGTAATATTCCCTCTTTTTCAAAGCATCAATCATATGATGTGCTTTGTTTAAGTCAGACTTGATAGTGTCAAACTGTGATAGTCTTTCTTCAAGAAAATTGTTTCTTTTTAAGAGACTATCACGTGACTCTTTCACATTGGTATGCTCTATAGTTAAAGATCTAAAACTGACATGCAAATCAGATATGTCTTTTTGCATGCTTTCAATGCTAGATGTATCAAGTAAATTAAGCACGTTAAAATTCTGATTTGCATTGCATACCTTTGTAGAGTCACTGGACTCGTCACTACGAGCCATTAGGGCAAAGTTGACAACTTCTTCATCAGAATCGCTGTCAATCCAATCTTTTCCCTCAGTAATCAAGGCTTTGCTCTTGGTTTTGACCTTCTTGTCAGCAAAGTCCTTCCTTGATTTTTCATCCTTAGATCTATCATTAGATCTAGGCTTCTTGCACTCATTGGCAAAGTGCCCTAACCCATCGCAATTATAGCATCGAATCTTCTTTAAGTCGAAGGTGACTTTTTGACCTTCACGCTTAGGGTTAGGTTTCCTTGATGACTTCCTTCCTTTTCTGCTAGCCCTAAATTTCTTAAACTGTTTAACCATGAATGCCATGAATTCCTCCATGTCATCATCGGTATCCAGTTCATCCTCATTATCAGTCGAGCTAGCATTAGAGGATTCATCATCAAGCTTCTCTTGAGACTTGTTTGTCTCAACCATTAACGCAGCTCCTTTCTCTCTTCCATGCATGCGCTGTCTTTGCTCTACTTCAAGTTCATACATCTTTAAGTTTCCGTAGAGCCTATCCAATGTGAGGGTTTCCATATCATGAGCCTCCCTAACTGCAGTAGTCTTTGGATCCCAGCTAGGAGGGAGGGCTCTCATGAACTTGGTATTGATATCTTCATTATCATATTTCTTACCAAGTATGGTCAAGTCATTAAGCAAAGAATTGAACCTGTCATAGATTGACGTGATTGGTTCATTAGGCTTTGCTTGAAAGAACTCATATTGTTGAGTCAACAGTGATCGCCTGTTCTTTCTGACTTGATCAGTCCCCTCACATAGGACCTTGATGGTGTCCCA
>CM025788.1:4681-71202 GCA_014636745.2 Centella asiatica
GTTTGAACTACCCCAACAATTTTTCTGGCAAGACTTCAACAAGTTGATCAAACTTTATCTTGCATAATTAATGTAAATGAATGATGTTTGTGGAGGGAAACATATAATCTGCAGACATATGTAGGATTATCTTCACCTACGAGGAAATTAATAAATTTTTATGTACTTGTGTAGATCCAATCTTTTATGTTTAGGCACATTGTATGATTTTTTGATCCATAGTTAGAGAGAAGATAATGAGTGAAATACATAAGATTAAGAAATAAATAAAAAATAATTTGTGAGGTTGTTATCTGTTCATATGGGCAGATATCCATGCTTCCCCTAGTTAAACAAATATGGTTTAACAGGCTAACATACTATAGCTTGGAAAGAGTGAGACTAAACTTGAAGTTAACTGAAGATTGCTTTTTGATTAGTAAAGCATGTTTTTCTGTTATATAGGCATGTCACAAGGAGCTATTCATCTTAGTGCGCGCTCCTCGTTCTATGGACAATCATTGCACCTATCTTCTTCACAGCAGACCCCTCTAAAGCGAAACTATCAAATGTCTAGACTTCGCATAACAATGATGGTTAAACCAACCATTCAATTTATCCAAGGAACTGACGAACAGACTATTCCAGACGTGAGATTAACGAAATCAAGGGATGGAACTAATGGTATGGCTATATTCAGGTTCAATGAACCATCAGTTTTTGACTCATCCGACGAAGTTGGTGATATCACAGGCTTCTATATGATTGATGAGGAAGGTGTTTTGCAGTCCGTTGACGTTAATGCCAAATTTCTTAATGGTAAGCCTGCAGGGATTGAAGCCAAATATGTTATGAGAACTCCAAAGGACTGGGACAGGTTCATGAGGTTCATGGAGCGATATGCTAATGCGAAAGGCTTGCAGTTTGTGAAAAGCTGATGCAACGTATATACTTTCCCTCTCAACAGTCAAGCTCTTCATTGTTGTGTGCCCCTTTGTTGATTTTACAGTTGAAAATTCTTTTTCTTGCCTAGGCAAACCTGATATGACAACTGAATCTTCTGTCTCAATCATATGATTCTGACATTTTTGTAATATTGAAATCACTAAAAAAGAACGCCTCCCAAAAATTAAATGACTAAGATATCGAATCTTATTTGGATTGAGTGTTTTCACTTGTGATTCATGAACTTCTCTTCTTTAAGTTGTAGCTATTTATTTATTTAGATGGAATGAGTACGATGGAATGCTTTTAATTTATATGAATGGCTCACCTAAAATACAATTGTTTTTGTAATATTTTCCCCTTACATTACATTTCACTCTATTAAGCTATTCAACATTTTTGGTATAAATAATCACGAATTACTACTAATGCCCAATTGTGACAAGCCTCTGCTTAAACTTTCCCACATTATGTCCTCCTACTTGTATTTATTTATATTACTTGGACATTTACTTTAAGCGTACGATGGCTGATAAGATGATTATCAAAATTGAAAAGAATCCTCTATTGCATTAGAAGAATAACTAAAAACGATTTCTGATATGTCATCTGGTTCTTCTTTCGTTATACAAAGTTGATAAAAGACGTTTTACCTTCTTCGCCTATACCATCAGTGGATTCAGAAGCACTGATCGAGTTGATATCAGAGCTTGGCATCAGTGTATTATTATGACCTAATTCACACGTCGTCAGGACTTACATATAGATCATTGATACTTAGCAAGGAAGCAAGGGGTATAACTGGAAAGATATTCCTTGAAGTTTAGTTAACCAATAATAACTCTCGAGTATTAATTACATTCAGATCAGGGGATGAAAAAGAAGCAATAAAAGCCAATAGCAGTCTGACACAACATTCCGAAAGGACTTTGATGTAACATATATGTGGCCATGTTAAAAAAGCAACACGTCCAACACATGGGTTCACCAACTAATTTGTCATACATACAGAAAGAGTTGGTACATGAAAAACCAAGCGAACAAAGAAGAAGTCACACAACAAACATTAGAAGGAATCTTTGTAATAGATATGCAGAGAAATATTTAAAGAAAATTTTGTAGCTAATGAGTGTGGAAAAATTTTATTACAAAGAATCTGTAACTCGTTACAGAAATTGTAGTTGTTTAATCACGTTTGTGATTAAACAGATTTCCAAAAAAACACTAAGTTTTAATACAACTATTTTAACTTGAATGTTTGTGTGTTCATTTTAAATTCATTATAATTTTTCTAATCTTGTAGCTATTTCCGGTCGTGCTTAAAAAGTTTTTTAAAAAAAGTTTGTGGTGTTTGTTTTCAACCACCCTTCTACAAACACCTGAGCTTATTTTGTTCCAACAGATTGCTATCTTGTGTCTGGACACCTATGCCAAGGTCGTCCAAAGGACAAAAGTAGCTGAAAAGAGTGGCAAATTACTTCGAGAGTTTAATCAGGAAAACCAGAGGGAAGGAAAAAGGAGAGGAAACTACTCCAATAGCAATAGTTACAATAATCAAGGAAATGGAGGACAAAGAAGACCACAAACTAGTTCAGTTGTGATAAAACAAGAGGAAGGAAATGTGCCTAGTAATAATGACAAAAGGAAAAAGAATTTCATTATTAATCCAAGTGATAATAAAAGGAGGATTACAGTTTGTAGCAAATGTGGAAGTAATCATGGAACTTCTCCATGTTTAGTGGGAACAAATGTATGTTTTAAGTGTCATCAACTTGGGCACACTTCACCTAACTGCCCAATTCAAGCACCAGTTGTTCCCCAACCTTGGTATCGACCACAACAACAACAATACCAACTGCAAGGCACCAACCGCATTATGGCAACTGTAAGAACATGTTACATTTACGGTCAAGAAGGCCACATCTCCACTACTTGCCCTCAGAAAAGAATCAAGGCAAACTGCCAATGACAGGACCCAGCACAGTAGCAAGTCGCCCTCAAGCTAGGACCTATAATATGACTGTGTAGGATGAACTGATATCTGATAATGTAGTTTCAGGTACGTTACTAGTCAATTCAGTTCAAGTACATGCTTTATTTGATTCCGGCGTGACTAGGTCTTT
Organism: Centella asiatica; assembly: GCA_014636745.2. Classification (NCBI taxonomy): domain Eukaryota; kingdom Viridiplantae; phylum Streptophyta; class Magnoliopsida; order Apiales; family Apiaceae; genus Centella; species Centella asiatica. The sequence continues at coordinate 7,729 of CM025788.1, forward strand.
TATATCTGAACATCTTCTTAAGGATATGAACATTGCTCTTGACTTAGAAACACCCTTAGAAGTCATGGTAGCTAATCAAAAGGTGCACACTGCTACCTAATTGTAGTGTGAGGATAGGAAAGTATGACTTCCTTGTAAATTTAATACCATTTCCATTGGGAGAATTTGACGTGATAGTAGGCATGGATTGGTTGCATAAATACCAAGCTAATATAGATTGCAGAAGGAAACAGGTTTCCTTAAGAACACCCTCAAACAACAGAGTGTTACTTTATGGATATAAAACCACCAAATTATCCCATTTTCTTACAATGATACAAACCAACAAAATGTTATGCAAGGGATACGAAGCATTCTTAGCTCATTTATGTGACACCAAGATTGAAGGATTAAAAATTTCAGATATTCCTATTGTGAGGGAATTCGAAGATGTATTTCTAGAAGAACTATCGGGTATACCTCCAGATAGACAAGTAGAATTTGGAATTGAGCTAATACTAGGAACTGCCCCAATTTCTAAAGCCCCATATAGGATGGCTCCTTCGGAATTAAAAGAACTTGTGGTACAACTACAAGGATTATTGGATCAAGGATTCATTAGACCAAGTGTCTCACCATGGGGAGCATCGATATTGTTCGTAAAGAAGAAAGATGGGATAATGAGATTGTGCATCGATTACAGAGAATTAAACAAGGTAACGATGAAGAACCGATATCCTTTACATAAAATCGATGATTTGTTCGATCAACTTAAGGATGCAAGATATTTTTCAAAGATTGACTTGAGGTCAGGATATCGCCAATTAAAGATTAAGACTAAAGATATTTTTTAAGTCAGCTTTTAGAACCCGATTTGGTCATTACGAATATATAGTAATGCCATTTGGACTTACCGATGCTCCAGCTGCTTTTATGGACTTGATGAACCGAGTTTTCAAACCACAATTAGACAAGTTCATCATTGTATTTATTAACGACATTCTTATTTACTTTAAAACGAAAGAAGAACATGTTGAACATTTAAGAATGGCGTTGGAAACGCTAAGACAAGAAAAACTCTATGCCAAATTTTCAAAGTGTGAATTTTGGCTAAGAGAAGTGAAATTCTTAGGCCATGTCATAAATGAACAGGGTATATCAGTAGATCCTACAAAGATTGAAGCCATCATCAATTGGCCACAGCCAAAAACACCAACGGAAGTACGAAGTTTCTTAGGATTAGCAGGATACTATCGTAAGTTAGTCCAAGATTTTTCTAAGTTAGCAGTTCCATTGACAAATCTAACTAAGAAGGTAGTAAAGTATACTTGGACTCCAGAATGTGAGAAAAGCTTCCAAGAATTGAAGAAAAGACTAACCACTGCACCAGTATTAAGCTTACCAGATAACAAAGAAGATTTTGTGATCTACAGTGATGCCTCAATGAATGGATTAGGAGTTGTTCTGATGCAACATAGCAAAGTCATTTTCTATGCATCTCGACAACTCAAGGAATGTGAAAAACGATATCCAACACACGACTTAGAGTTAGCTGCTATCGTTTTTACATTAAAAATTTAGAGGCATTATTTGTACGGAGAGAATTGCGAGATTTATGCTAACCATAAAAGTTTAAAGCACATCTTCACACAAAAGGAGTTGAACATGAGGCAAAGACGATGGTTAAAACTAATTAAAGATTATGATTGTTCAATCAATTACCATCCTGATAAGGCGAATGTAGTAGTTGATGCACTGAGTAGATGTGAAAAGTTAAACGAGATAACAATTCAAGAAGGAGTAAGGATGAATTTGGAACGACTACAATTGAATGTTATCTCAGCTCAACAAAGGAAAGAAATAGAGTAGAAAGTCAGTGCAAAACCAAGCTTGTTGAACATCATCAAGGAAGCTCAAGAAGAATTTGTAGAAGATAGGGAAAGGCTGTTAAAGGAGGAAAATAGTAATTGTCAAATCCACGACGATGGATTATTAAGATTCCAAGATAGAATCTGGATTCCGACAAAATTAGAATTGAGGAAAAAGTTGTTAGAAGAGGCCCATAATTCCAAATTTTTGATACATCCAAGAGGAACAAAAATGTATCGGGATTTGAAACAAAACTTTTTGTGGCCTAACATGAAGACGGAAATAGCTGAATGGGTTAGCATATGTCTAACTTGTCAGCAAGTTAAGGTAGAAAAACAGAAGCCAAGTGGACTGCTACGATCTTTAGATATCCCAAAATGGAAATTGAAATACATTACAATGGATTTCGTGGTTGGATTACCGACAACTCAAAAGGGAATAAACGCAATCTAGGTGTAAATCCAAGAATTTTCGAAAGCCAATTAAGCTTGACTCATGCATAGGCGCGACATGTGGACACGAATGTCGGACCGTAATTAGGGGGTTTGATCAACCCAACCTTTTTTTGTTTTCAAAATTAATTCTTTTATTCATGAAATTCAGACTGTGCGCATATCAGGGGATGCCTGCATGCCCGAGGATAGCATCAACGGATGCAAGAAATGGGACGTCAAGGGATGTCATGCTGTTAGGGGATGCCAAGAAATAGGGCGTCAGGGGATGTCATGCCGTCAAGGGATGCCGAGAAATGGGGGCGTCAGAGGATCGAGTAAATATTCACTGACGATTCCAAAAGGCAGAACCACTAAACTGAATCGGTCTCGGTCAATTACTTTATATCTGAATTTATGGAAGAGAAATCTTTAGGTATTTTCCTTGTAACTCAACGAACGTGACCCTGTAACTCGACGATTGAGAACGTGATCTTGTAACTCGACGATTGAGAAAATAGTCTTGTATCTCAACGTTTAGAAACGTGGCATTGTATCTGAGTTAATGGGAACGTGACCTAACTAAACGATTTTCTCCTACCTATATATAGAGGCTTATTCCATCAGTTTAAGTGATAGAAGCTTATCCTTGTTTCGCCTTACATCCCTCGTCCCAAAGTGTACATTACAGTTTCTAATTCTTGTTCGCCAGTAGACAAACTTTGTGCTAGGTCTGGTCTCTTTGTATCTTGAGAAACAGTAGTTTGACAATCTCTAATGAGAGAACTAAAATATTTTACGAAAAACGTGTTCACACGTGTCTCAAATTTGTCTATATTTTTTTTTTTTAAGACATTTCGAATACTGTCTTTTTAAACCCAAATCGCTAACATAAGTACTTTGATTACAGGTACTTGCCAATTTTTCGGAAGTTGTAGAAGATGAAGCTCGTGACGACGAAGATTACAGGTACTTTGATTGATGAACAACCGTTATCGATTTTTACACTCGACCATGTTTTGTTGCCGGAAAAGCTTTTTAAGACTGCTCTGGCTCCGACGCCGGTGCCAGCACCTGATGTCGCTGACGCGCCTAAGTCCTCGAAGAAGAAGAAGAAGCCTACATCTCCTGCTCCGGCTGACTCACCGGCAGCGGACTCGTCGGCGGAAGATCACACGGCTGATTCGAACGGGGCTGATAAGATGGACGGTGGGAGATTTGTTGTGGTGGCTTTGAGTTTATGGATGGTGTTCTTTCAGCTGTAAAACTTTATCTGTATTTTGTTTCGGATATTTATAATTTTGTGAAATAAGCCAGAAGTTTCCACAAGTTTTTTTTTATTTTCTTTTCGATTGTAATTTTATTGTTTTTGTGTTTTTCGGTGTGATATTTACCATTTTTATTTTATTTTATTCTTTTTAAAATTTTATTCGAGGAGTGTGTAGTCATTTCTGGCTTTCATTTATTTTTCATCGTAAGCTAAATACTTTTATTGGGTTTAGGTTATTTTCCACGTACTATTACAAAACTTCGTGGGTATGTTTAATTTTCTCTACATTATTCGATTGTTTCTTCTTGAGTGATCACGTTTTAAAAATGTACAGCGATTGAAGAAACATCCTGCTGATCAATAGTTCACTAAAATGGAAAAGATAATTGATAATAGATTAAATAACTTTTAAAAGTTTTTTTTCCCGATTTTGTAGAGAATGTAAGCTATGATTTCAAGTGGTTGACTGATGATTGTGGTATGCAATTTAGAGTACAAACTACCATCTTAATCAATGAAATGTGATTTTTATAAATTTAAAATCATCATTGACATTGCAACCGATTAGTTTAGTGTGATTTCAAATATTACTGTTCAATTTTGAATGATGCGGTTTCAATTTTAAAACTGCATATAATATACTACACGTTTATGAAACTAAAAAACTTGATTTTAAAACTTCACTAACAAATTATAATGTAACTGACTTATAAAAATATAGAATTCAAAATATTAAGTTATTAAATTTATACATATATATGTAAAGCGATGACGTATTAATATATTAAATAATATATTTATATATTGTTGCGGTTTCGATGTATTCGTAACAATTCATGTGGTTTAATTGGTGTTGTTTTATCATTTTTTGATGTAAATGGACTTTAAAATCGGTTTTATACTATCCTCTAGTTATGATTTAGAACACGTTCATATTAGTTTGAGAATCTAAATTCTGTAAATTGTTATTTGTAATTATGTCATCTTATTATATCCTTCCCCATTCCTTAAATATAGGTACTCTTTATGCATGTAATTTTGGATAAATTTTTATTCATATTTTCTTCATTTAAAATATTTTTTATTATTACATTTTTAAAATAAATTAAATATTGAACATATACAAAGATTCGCTTGGAATTATTTGCAAAAAAGTCCAAAAAGGGATCAATTCATAGAGTTGGGAGTTTCCTAAAAGAACAAAAGATAAACTCTAGACGAGTTCTTAACTTTGTAAGGAAAGAGAAATTTTTTAATAACATATAACAACTAATTTTTGAGCTAAGAAAAATCCATTTTCTCATAATTTTTTTTAATAATGTCGAATAAAAAAATATATAACACACTCTCTCTCTTTTTAAAGAGTTATATTCACAAATTTAAGAGATTTTGGAAATCACTAAAAATTCACCACTAATACCCTTGCAAAAAATAGTAAATACTTTGAAGATTTTGCGATCAACATTTTTTGATTGTTCAAAACCACTCTGACTAAAATATAAAATTGAAAATGAAGACTAATTTGGAAATTAAACAATGATTGAACTTACGTATTAAACAATGATTGAACTTACGTTGATGAAACCTGTTAACAAGGGTATCAGGGTATGTAGACACCAGCCCCATTCAAATTTATTAAACACAAAATTTCAGTTTTGATTTAGGCTAATGTTTCAATTATAACAAGGTATATAAATGTTTTGATTTAGGCTGATGTTTTGGTTCACATTACCAACTAGAGAGAGTAATTTAACCAAATTTATTCATGCAATCGGTATTTCTAGTCTTGAACAAAAATTATATGAAACCACCATGTTGTGACCCAAGTAGTGGAGACTCGAGCACTTCTGATGCCCCACTCATGTAAACTTCAAATGATTTTCTTATCATTGATCAACTCATTTTCTTAATCATTTTGTGTGTGTGTGAATTTTTTAATTATTTTAGATCCCCAATCATTGGCAAGGGTTTTTTACTCATTTTTGCAACTGGACAAACTCTGAACAAAATTTAAGCAGCTATATCTTGCCCCCAAGCTCATAGCTGCTCTCTATATAACTAGAGAAAAAACATGAGCTATATAACCTCTTAATTAAACTCCTATGTAACCACCAGAAAAAATATATATATATCTCTGATTATCCTTGAAGAGTGAAGAAATGATGAAATATTTCACCATCTGTTGCAGTAAAATTTTTATTATCAGGAGTCCTGTCGCACCTTTTCCTCATAAATATAAAGTACAAAATACAACTAAAATTATCCAAGGTATTACACATACAGCTATTACTTGCAAGGAACAATTAAATTATATCGATCTAAATTTTGTTAGACATACATGATAAAACAGTGTGAGGCTCTTCTTTGCTCTTTCTGCCCTTGAATTTGACTGCAGCTCTGCCACACTATAATGCTGTTACAATTAAGTGTGATTCTTAAATTGTATGAATAATAATTCGAATGTTAACATGTGACCCAACCAGGTGATTGTCAATTTCATTCGGACTTGATGTACAGATTGTTATGTTTGATGTAATCAATCACTTCATCTGCTACCAAATATTTCACTGACAACCCTCTAGAAATGCAGTCCCTAAAAGACACATTACCATACATACAAGATATTAAGCTCCCCATTCCGTAAAACTCATCGAAGAAAACACATACAAATTATTTTCAGTTGTGAATCGTGACAATCATTACCTTACTAGTGTGGAGCTAATCCTGTTTGGAACCACTTCATCCACAATCTTGATGTTACTCTGCAAGAACACATGTAATGCAGCTGACTATTATCATATTGAAGTTAAAAACTTTGAAACCATCTCTGACAAACGGACAATTAAGAGTCTCTTTATGTTTTTACTATGGTTGGAACATGCAAATAGCAGCATTATTGAACTATTAGACCAAATAAGATGGACACTCAGAAATACTACTTTAAACTACAGACATTACCTTGTATTCAATTGAAGTACGTCAGTTCAGATGACTTTCTTCCAATGCAAAGTTACAGAACATCTAAACTCTTCCAATATGATCAACAACTTTATGAACTAAAGCTGAACTTCATGTTCAACAACGTGAAGGTCACTATAACATGCCTTCTGTGCATATCCATGATTCAAATTATCTGCATTGTGATTTAGCAATGGCAGCATAGTACTTATCTCTAGAAAACAAAAAATTATGACACGCAGGCACCATAACTGCGTTGTCGGTTCCACTCTCACTATAATAACTGTGGTGAAAAGAAAAAAAATTAAAACTCCAACTAAAACTTTCTTCACCAAGCAGTGGAATAATTTGACATCAACTAATGAACTTCCTAAAAGTTACAAAAGGTTACAAAAGGTTTCTAACTGGATTAACTGAATTTAATCTTCTTTCCATTTGTAAACAAATTATCCAAAGTTCAGATATATCTGATCAATTACTATGTTTCATTAACCACTGAAAACAAAATATTAAGTAAAAACACCCTATACAATCCTTTCCTCCAAAATTTCAGTGGGGGTCTGTGGAACCCACTGAGATTATACTAAATATAAATTATACTAGTATATTCTTTTACGAGATTTTTGGGAAATATATTGCAATTAGTTTTTGTTAGTACTTATTTTTTGTAACCTAATAAACAAAATAGTTTATTATTTTAGAATTTATTAAGCCCAACAAGTAATGGGTTTAGGATTCTATTGCTTATAAATACTACTGTAGTGCATCTCTAACTATTAAACTGTGATTGGCTGGTAGCAGTGGAGTGGATATTCTTGTGACATCGTTAAAATTGACTCCGATGAGTTGTTCTGGTGTTTGACAATAAAAAATAGTAGACACGTAATATTAAACCTATTTTTCCTTGGTTGATTTTCAGAAGGTCTTTTGACTCAATACTGAGTTTGAATCTTTGGCAAACATTGTTGTGTATTAAAAGGAGTAGACTAGCCATTAGTTTCAGTCCTTGCCTCCTACATGGTTGGCCCATATTCCAACGCATGTATGGATCTATACATGCTCCTTTTTTTCCATTCTAACATCCCTATATTTTCTCACATCCTTCCCTTCCGCCACAACTTTTTCTTCATATCCTTCCATTTCATTCCTATCCCTCTTCGACCAAACACAACATCGGATTATATAATAGTGGTTGCGATCAATATTTTTCTCCCTTTTGTGTCCGAGAAACCTTATGATATTGGTTAATTGGTTATTCTTGAACCACTATTGTTTATCTACTTATTATCTTTCTTTATTGCTTCTCTGAAATCCCTTGTTCTTTGACCTTGTTCTGCATCAGCAAATGGAGCAACAATGGCATCACAAATTAGAAGGGAAACTGGGAAACTGGGAAACATGTAATTCTACATTATTCTCTAGATACAAGATTCATTTTTCGTTATGAAGGCATTCTAAAGACCAGAGTAAATTATCAACTCTTGACATGAATCTACCTGCTCAGGAATCCATGCTCCAGGAGTGCTGAAAGAATCTAGCAAATCAGACCCACAGAGAAGCATAACCTTAAGGGTTGCTACAAGCAAGCAGAAGTAATGAGAACGTTAAAAGATGATAACATACCAGCACAAAAGTACAAAGCTGAAGAATATAATGGAACACGACCACACCACCAGTTTACAATCATGAGGGAACGCCTTAACAAAAATTCACTCCAAATCATTCAAATTATTATAAGAATTTAAATGGGTTCTGTTAAGCTATAATGCGTGTATCTTATTAATATCCAGCAATCAATTAATTACAATATAATCAATTAAAATCTGAAACACCTACTAAATTGATGGATTTCATTAATTACAATATAAAATCTGAAACTCCTCAAGATCTATGATAGAGATAATACTGTAACAAGGGAATAAACAAAACAAGGTACAAAATGACCAAAAAGCATGTATAAAGTAATCCAAACACAGTTTCCAATACTAACTTTTCTTGAACATGCTAAAACTGGCAATCAATACGATAAAAATAAGTGTCAATCATTAACAAATTGGTTTCCTTGACAGTTTTAGTGATGAAAAATAGAAAGTACAGGAACAGATAATACTGCAAAATTACCGCTAGAAACAAGTCCATTTTCACACAAGGAGTTCCTGACTCTGGACAAAACAGTCAAAGTGCGCTGGAATGTACCCTGATATGCCTACAAGATAAGTAACTTCAATATTTAATAGTTAATATAAAATTCAGCCGGTTGTTACATGGAGATAGAGTTCAGAGGTACAGAAATGAACAACCAGTACAGGCGTATTACATGAATATATACGGGGAGACAGAGAGACAGACCTCCCACGGGTACACCATTACAAACTCAGAATTCCTGCAGGCTAGACAACACATTGCAACATGATGTTCAGATACAAGACCCTAATATATAAAACTGCATTCAGCTACAGTTAAAATTGAAAATCTTAAAATGCATAACAAGAACTACATACCAACGCATCATTAATTTAAACCATTTAATAGAACTACAAACTACTCTATTGACAATAATATAGTGGTCGGGTGTATGAACAGAAAAAGGCAGATGTTCATTTTTTCCGCAATATTTACCAAGCAATCGGTTACCATTTCTTTTCAGCAAGGGTATTCTAGATATAGTATTTTGGTACCTCTTATGGGAATCAATAAAAATAAAAAACTGAACATATATGATTTATAGGTACATATTTCCACATCAAATTTGGTTAATAATATTATATATGCTACATACGTAAAACAAGATATATCTAATATAGATTTGTCTCTTGACCATGATTGGGCTTGGTTACCAAATTGACTATAAGGAGATGGAATTGTCAATTCTGGTAATTAAGGTGCTACAATAAAACTGAGTGGCAATATGGAAGAACAAATTTGTCATTATGTCAAAATAATTAGATGGCTTAACTTTTAAAAAGCTTATCTCACTTCCCCTCTTTCCTGTTCATTTATTAAGCACCATTCAATATCCTACCCATATGGGAAATAGATCCATGGTCTTAAGTTGATGTTTGTAGCCAATTAAGGAACTTGTGTGCCTACATGCTAATCTTTTAAAGTTTTAATACTCTCGGCATGCTTGTATGCATCATTAACAGGTGACATATATCCTCCAATAACAGAGAACCCCTCTGAATTCAATGCATCTCTTGCCAACTCTAAGCATAAATAAAAATAAATCAGAATGTTATTTAGAATAACCATAAGATATGAATAAATTATGAACTAGACTTATTTATATGGACCGTCAATTGCATTTGTCAAGCCTGAAGTCTAGCATTTAGCCATGAAAAAACTCCATTAACGTTTATTAGGAGTGAACTGAACCAAGCTCAGATAAACTTTTGATCCTGAACGGCTGAACTACAATTAGGACTGAGCATGTAAATAGGTTGTTTGGTTAGTGATAAGCCTTACACAACTGAAATCCTACTAATTTTTTTACGGCACCACTCCTGTAATAGTGATTATGTATTTACGTTTTTATAATTTATAAATTATGTAATACAGTACATATTATATGGGTAGATAGTATCTATTTTTTTTTAATTAATGTAGATGATCAAATTATTGACAAATTTTAAAAGTTAAAACTGCACTTCAGAATTAAAGTAGATTTTCGCGGAGTATCTATCAAACGACCGAATAATATCACTTTAGAATTTTACTCGTCTGAATAATCTTTTCAAATCATGTTACTAACTCAAAAAGCATATATGAGTGTATCTGTATTGTACGAATTATCATATCATGACCAATTTTTGCAATACAGTGCTATTTCTGGTACACTTTATGATAGATTCAAACTGCAAATTCTGTATTATCATATTGCTATACAATATGTTTGTGAATCGCATGATTTTGACAACTATATTTAGTCCTGAGACTGATCTAACCAAACTTGAACTTGGGCAGAATATTTACAGGGCCAGGCCCAATACTTTCTTTAGTCAGACCGACGAAATTCCACCGAACCCTAAGCCGCAATAGTGAATAAAGTGATACTTAGCAATAAGAATTGAGAATAATATATAGCTTACAACATACTTATTTGATTGTATCATGGTACAAATATTCAACATTTCAAAGTTTTCAAGTTCCATACAAAGGTGCAGTTGCTGTAAAAGGTTGATTCAGAATTCGGAATTTAGGTTAGCATGTACAAAATCTTTTTCCCCCAAAGTATAATAATATCACAAACCCACAATATTAACTCTCTAGGTTTGGCTAAAGAAATTGCAAGGAAAAATCAGGCTCTGAATATTCTTACCAAAAAGACGCAGATGCATATATGTAGGAGGATTGAAACTTCCAGCGGACAATAAAACTACGTGCACAGTTTCCCTACTGCACAGAGAGAAAGAGGAGATCTTAATATGAACTGCCAGATTCATTAAATCTGAGTGAAATGTCATTGAATCTTTGTGTTTCAGACAAACCACAAATTTATATCGAAATCATATTCTACACATTCCAAATCAGGAGACTCAAAGCTAACAATTTGAGGCTTTAATAGGGTTATAAAAGTTATGACAGCATCTCTGTGACATACCGCCTTGTATTATGTGATGTCTACAGTTTTGTCACATAATTGCATCAACAAAACATATAAGGACTCACCCCAGGATCCATCTAAAATTACCCAGATTCTGAATTTATATTCTAACTTCAGATACAACCACCAATGATTTCTAGCTTCTACGAGACTGGAAGTTCAAGACCTCCTCTCATTTTTCTTATACAATATAAGTGTGTAAAGAAGAACGACGAGGATAAGAACCAAACCCAAAAATTAATAAAGAACAAATGCACCGAGTGCAAGACTTGCAGAAAATCATCATGACCATATACATACACATAAATTACAACTAGTGTACTCATCATCGACCATGTGAGATGAATGATCATGCAAGGATTTGACATAAGTGCAATATGTGAGTCGAGAAAGATGAAGAGAGAAACAAAATCCGAAAGACTTATATAATGGTGTTACAAGACAGCAAAAACAAATGTAACTATTATTTCAATCAGAATATAACAGAAAGTTGAATCAAACACAGCTCAGTACTAAAACAAAACTGGTGAAGCGAGTTGATCTAGTGACAATTTACCTGGACTTTGGAGTAGGTAAGTCATCTTGCTCTTTGGATACTAGTGACAGTTTCTCAAGCAGTAATGGAATCTCCATCCTAGGTACAAAATAACCATTACCCGTCAAAGCTAGAAGCTTCTTACTTTAGTTTCAAACTAATATAAAGCGGATAAAAATTCTAGAAGCTCCATTGTATGGGAAACAAAGTAATACAAGACATAAGGGAAACAAATCAACCTCGACTGCCGATAAGGTTTTAGCCCAGTGGTTAAGACTAAGGTGCCATGGCCTCTTGGTGGCAGGTTCAATTCTCACCAGCAATGGTTGGGAGCATTATTTTCCTGTAGTGAGGACTTAGTTGATCTTCTAGTACTGAGTTGTTGAAATTGTGATTACGCTCAAGGCATTGAAGTCATCTATGCTGAATAGTAAATCAAGAAACAAGTCCCAAGTATAAAAAATTTAAAACACTGCAAAAAATGATTATGTCTGAACAAAAGATTATAGTTTTGAAAACTGGATCGTTACCGAAGAAGATATCTCATCAAGAAACAAGTCCCAAGTATAAAACAATTAAAAATACAGCAGAGAACTTTGTAGCAGTCCTGAAACTAAAAAGCTTATAAAATTGCCACGAGTCATGAAATCCCAACTGATAAGGTTTTTGAAGTCTAAAAACCCAATCCTAGCCATTTTACAGTCCCTTTTGCCAAGAAGGAAACCAGTTCACATGCTATGTCTGACAACCCTAAAACTCCCATCCTCACTGTCCAAAAAGAAATAATGAAAAGGAGTTAAAAACTATTAAAGGGTATGGTATGATTGTTAAGACAAAAGGATTAGTTTAATGGACTCCAACATCTGAGAGGGCATTGGCTTAGTTGAAGATAGCCCTTATCATAGCTCGTGTCGGTGTTACAAACTTTAACAATATCTTTGAAATAGAAACAAATGATAGTGGGATTGGCATAGGTGTCATGCCTATGCCAAAAGGCTGACCTCTAGCCTATAATGGTAGGGCTTTGGGGTTATTTAACTCATAAGAAATAATTAATGGCAGTGGTAGAAAATTTGAAAAAATGTTCTTATTTGGGGTATTAACAATTTGTTGTAAGGATTGACCATCAATCTCTTAAACATTTCTTGGAACAAAATGTTGTCGTTTTCTAAGGGGTATAGGTGTGGATAATATCTGGGCGTCGGATTTGTCTATCTTTGAAATCGATTATATATATGGACACACACATACTATTATTATTATGCTAGTATATGAATTTCTTTATGATAAAATTTTAAATAAATACTTCTCATGTACGTATATTTTGTATGCCATAAGCATACATAAAATTATCTAACTCAAAGTTTAGGGACTAAAATGTATAATTCCTCAAATTTAAGACATTTCACAAAGTTTAAGTCATGAGAAGAACATAAATCATTATAGTTATAGGTGGGTATCTTACTAATATTTAACAAATTCTTAATGAGAAGGGACCATACCAGATTTAATATTTGACCGTATTGGAAGGTTGATTCAATTCAAAAACGAAAAAGAAGACATCGACGTCTTCAAGAAACTACAAACCATTGAGGAAAACTTGGTCGCCGTTGAGATAACCTATGCCAACTCTGTTTTGATATCTTTTTTTAACTTCTTTTCTCCTCTTTGTTTCCTTCTCGTATTTGCCCCCTTTCTGATTCTCCAACCAAATATGATCTGCGTTGTATTTTGAAGAGTCAAAGTGTCCAAATTTCGCACAAAAGTCTGGCATGGATACCATACCCATATGTACCTCTGTGTCATGTTGACATGGGTATTTTGCCCAAATATACTGAGTCGTATCTGCAACAAAGGAGACAAAGAAGATAATTAAGGTTTTGGGTTATGACTACGTCATTAGTTATTAGAATGCTAAGCTCAACCCTAGTGTCATTTTTATGTGCATTCATAAAACTCTTGTTAGTTGTGGCATATTTCAAATTATAGAGGAAAGAGTCGCAAACGATTTTAAATCACTAGCTAAGTATCACTGAAAAGATGTATATGTTATAAATTATAACTTAGATCGGTAAACTTACCCTTAAATAGCTAGTATTCATGTGTCTGATCTTTGTGATGTCTCCAAAAGTTGTAGAACATGATAGTAAGTCTTATGAGTCAAAATTGTAACATATGTATCAAGATATGCACCACAAGATCATACTCCCCATTATCACCACAAGATCATACTCCCCATTATCCTTCACAAGAACTTATAAACTCAGGAGACCCCAATGTAAAGTTGGGTTGGTGGTCTCTTGTGTGCCTAAAAAAACCGAATAATTACATTTTGTTGAAGTGTTGAACTTGTAAGGGTAAACATGTTGGTACTTCTATTGTTCATGCTACATTTGGTCAGAGACAAAGCTTCGCAACAGCTTCGCTTCAGGTAATGTAAATAATATGCTTATTTATCTGCAATCCAAGTTAACATCAATTTCGAATTCTTTGATTCTTATTTATCCCTTCATTTTGTTACTTATTTATAATTATGGAGTAAAACCTTTCCTTCATTATGTATCTGCAATCCAAGTTTATAACAGGGAAATCACAAAGTACTTATAAAAGTTTATAACAAGGAAATCACAAAGTACTTATTAACTCGGGGGAGACCCCAATGTATGTAAAGTTGGGTTGGTGGTCTCTTGTTTGCCTAAAAAGACCAAATAATTACATTTTGTCCAAGTCCAAGTGTTGAACTTGTAGGGATAAACCTGTTGGTACATTCATGTTAAATTTGGTCCGCGACAAAGCTTTCGTAGCAAGAAAGTTTTCGTAACAGCTTCGCTTCAAGTAATGTAAAGGATATGATTAGGTATCTGCAATCCAAATTAACATCAATTTCGAATTCTTTGATTCTTATTTATCCCTTAATTTTGTTACTTATTTATATTTATGGAGTAAAATCTTTACTTCATTTTATTACTTATTTATATTTATGGAGTAAAATCTTTAAGTTTAAACACTTGCCAAAACTAATCTATTATAAATTAAATTGTAATTATGAATAAAAGAGGTTAAATGTGACATCAATGGTTAATAATTTTCACTAATTATATGCTATAACTCAACTCAATGATTCACATTGTTTTGCAGGCACCATATTGAAATGGCAGGATTTGTCTAATTAAAATTAAGGAAAAAAAAATTCTAGGCACGAAATGGCAAAATTTGTCTAAATTGTCTAGCTAAAGTTGTGGAGTGTCCAGGATAATGGGGAGTATGATATTACCCTAAAGTAAATTTAACTTGTGATGGATTAACATATATTACAACTTAACATCATACTCACTATTTTAGTCATGATATACTGAAGCAATTGACCGGAGGCAAAATAATTGTTCAAGATTTAGTTGTAAGAACAATGGACAAAGAGATTTAGATTGTAACTAAAATATTTCGATATTTAAATATCAACGTTTGATCATATCCTAATACATATGTTAAAATTATGATTTTAAGTCTTACTATCGTATGGAGAAATTCTTTTCCACAACTTGTGGAGACATCACGAAGATTAAAGACATGGATACTAGCTACTTTAAGAGTAAGTTTACTGATCTAAATTATAATTTATAACATATACATTTTTCAGTGATACTTAACTAATGGTTTTAAATCGTTTGTGATTCTTTCCTCTATAATTTGAAATATTACCCAACTAACAAGAGTTTCATGAATGCACATGCAATAACATAAAATTGCAAAAATAACACTAAGGTTTCGCTTAACTTTGTATTCTCATTATGAAATCCATGTCTTATGGATGAAAATTGAATTTCCTTCCTTGAGAAAACTATTAACAATAGTATTGTCTTTTCCCTTCTAGCAACTAATGACGTACTCATAACCCAAAACATTACTCAAGCACCTCCTTTTTTACAAAAAAGATACCACCTATGTTCCTGTCTTTTCTCTTCTAGTAACTAATGAAAACCTTACTCAATCGACTTCTTTGTCACAAAAAAGATGTTACACGGACTCAGTATATTTGGGCAAAGTACCTGTGTCATGTACACGGGTACATACGGGTTAGCGAAATTGGGACACTTTTAACTCTTCAAAACACGGCGCAAATCACAGTTGGAGATTGGAATTTGGAGTTGAAGTTGGAGATTCAGAACTTTTCTCTTCAAAACACAGAAATCTGGAGATTCAAAACCCAGAACTTGGAAATTGTATCAACCTTCCAATACGGTCAAACATTAAATCTGGTACGGTCCCATCTCATTAAGAATTTGTTAAATATTAGTAAGATACCTAAACCTATAACTTTAATGATTTATGTTGACCTCTCATAACTTGAACTCTGTGAAATATCTTAAACTTTAGGAATTATACATTGTAGTCCCTAAACTTTGAGTTGGATAGTTTTATGTATGCTTATAGCATACAAAATATATGTACATGAGAAGTATTTATTTAAAATATAAACATAAAGAAATTCATATATTAGCATAATAATAATAGTATGTGTGTATCCAAGAAATGCTTAAGAGATTGATGGTCAATCCTCAAATTGTTAATACCCAAATACCACTGCTATTAATTATTTCTTACAAGTTAAACAGCCTTGTCCCCTAGGTCCCAAAGCCATAACGGCATAGGCATGACACCTATGCCAGTCCCTTCAGTAAATGTTAGAGTCCATTAAACTAATCCTTTTGTAAGAGTGAAGTTAAGAGCCTAACAATCATAACAAGCCATAACGGCATAGGCATGACACCTATGCCAGTCCCTTCAGCAAATGTTGGAGTCCATTAAACTAATCCTTTTGTAAGAGTGAAGTTAAGAGCCTAACAATCATAACATACCCTATAATACCTATAATAGTGACTAGAACAGTATAAACAAAAGCCTTTTTAACTCCTTCATTTCTCTGTGCAACAGTAAGAGGCTGAGTAGTAGCAGTACTTGGGTTTGAATTTCTTTGTGGGTAGTGAGGATGGGACATAGCATGTGAACTGGTTTCCGACGGTAAAATGGCTAAGATTCGGGCTAGACTTCAGAAACCTTATCAGTTGGGATGATTTCTCTGCTGCAGATTTGTTGTTTCTCTGCTGCTGTTTGTAGAGGAAGGGACGAAACTGGGTTGAAATTATACATGCGCGTAGATGGTAGGGCCACTGGAGCAGGAAAATGGCTAGGGCTGGAAATTCCTTTTCTCTTCTTTTGCTGGGTGTTACATAGACCCTCTGAAATTCTGTCTATTATCCGCAAATTTAAGAATCAAAGAGAGACCCAATAATCACTCAACATAAAGACCAACATAACAAACCAAAACAAAAGGGTCAACTATAAAGGACAACTCTAAAGAAGAAATCCACATGCAATCAATTTTTGAAGCCCATAACAAGAGGTGGCTAATACCAGTACCACTAGACGAGGTTAAGCCACCCCTTCAGCCAATGTTTTTTTTTTTTTAAGATAAATCAAAAAATTTAACTTAAATATGTGAAAAACAGACAAATTCGACTATGCAGGAAAGCAAAAAGTTAGAATTTTTAAAAATGGAAGAAGACCTCGAGCAAAATTATCTCACTATTCCGATGAACAAAGCATATCCCTTTTAAGAACAAAGTAAATTGATGGAAATAGATGATAAAATTTAAGAGAAAACTGGATGTCCGGGCTTCTTTTGACACTGAAAAGCTTGAAATAGATTGGCTCGGAAGAAGTTTGGTTACCGTCCTTGATTGTCTCCGTGTCCCCCCGCAACTAATCCCATCACCAACACCTGAAGGATTTAGGAAAATCTGATCGTAAAGAAAAAGATTCGTATCAGAAAGGATGATAGGGAGATCGCAGCATCATCATCTAATGGGGAGGTGAAGGGGGAGTACCGAGGGTGTGGTGGGTCAAAAAGATGAAGAATTTATATATGCAGCTGAGTAAATAAGGATGCCCGGGCATCCGATTTCCTCAAAGTTAATAGATTTGAAACCCTAACCAGAACTCTTGAAGAAAAATATTCTAACATATCTAACATAAAGACACAAAACAACGAGACCCACAAAATTACATCAAAAACTTTGTAAAGCCCATAAATTAAACAGGGAGAATTCCCAAGATGTTCTAACAAGACACGGAACAATTCGAGACCCACAAATTTACACCAAGAACTTGTAAAACCCATAAATTAAACGGAGAAAATTCCCAAGAGAACACAGGAAGTGCTTACCGTTTCGAAAGCGAAAGAACCTTGTTCTTGTCTCTCAGTCTATCTAAAATATTTTAGATCTGGACGAGAAAGGGTAAAGATGCGTGTATATGTAGAAGCCTCCCTGCGCCGAAGATAAATGCATAAATAAATTTAGCTGGTCAAACGCATTCAGGAGACTCCTATCTTTCACTTTTAGTTTCTATTTTTTTCTTTTTCTTTTTACCGTTTCAAAAAAAAATTATTATCGAAAAGAAATTTGGGATTCTATTGCTATTTTGTCTTCGATATTCAGTTTTTACCTTTTAACTAACAAAGCTTACTTTAGTAAAGCTACTACGAGCATCACTTTGTTTAGTAAAAATTTAAGTTTTATTAATCATCTTCTAAATTGTGAAATATTCACGTATTGTTGAAATTGTGAAATGTTCACGTATTGTTGTAAATTATTTTGATTAAATTACCTTTGGCAGTATAATTGGTTAGTAAATAATTATTGGATAATAAAATAAAAGTAAATATCATTATCCACTGATAATATAATTAATCAGTAGATAATTTTAGTCTGACGAAACATTAAAAGATAATTTTATTTTTCAGAAGATAATTATCAATTGATAGTATAACTAACCATTCGGAAGATAATTATCGATTGATAGTATAACTAACCATTCGGAAGATAATTATCGATTAATAGTATAACTAACCATGTTTCTGCAAAATATCATATGGTAAATATTTTCTCTGTTGCAGAATATTAACTGATGAATACTTTATTCATCAATAAACATAATCAACATTTGATTAGTTGCTTTACGATTTTATCATTTGATTATTCACTGATAAATAATTCACATTATTAGAGGATAATATCTATTTGCATGTCTATTATCCACCAATGAACAGTTTATACTGTCGGAGGATAATACTCAGATAAATACAGTTGCAGTTTATCTACTGATATTTATATAGCACATCAGCAATTTCAGTACAATTACAAACTCTAACAATTATAAGTATTATACATCATTATCATCAAATACTATAAACTTAACAATATTCACTAATAAATCTATATTGTTGATGACTCTTATTCGTTGATAAGTTTATCCGTTAATGAACTTATCTATTCATAGTCATTTATCTTTTGATAACAATTTATCTAAATGACCATTTATCTGTCGATGACTATTTATCCTCTGATATACCTTATCCACTTATGAACAAAATATTCACCGAAAAACAGATTTATCAACTATGTGTATGTCATGTGTTTAAAATATTATCATTGTTAACGAAATAATTTATGGTACCTGTACTGAAATTATATTAACAAATTGGTGCTCGAATTAAAATTTCTTAACAAATTGGTACATGAATTAAAATTTATTAATACAATGCAAAAAAATTGTTATGTCTATATATCCTAGTAATTTGACATAAAAGTTGATATGGTTTTTAATTTATATTTATGTATATTTTTAAATATTCAATATAAATCATACAAGTGGATATTGATAAGTAATAAAGAATGATTCATTAGGTCTTATTGTTGGATTTTGTTTAATCATTAATTGTAATAAAAAAATTGTATTTATAAGATGTGTTCTATGTAATTCAATTTTGTATGTTTTGTGGGATAACAATTATTTTAAAAGTTTAAATGGTTTAACTTCATTTTGTATTAACAGGAGATCAGTGACTAGTAAATATGGTTTAAATTTTTTTATTTTACAATATAGTTAAAATATATTAAAATATTTGTTAAGAATTTTAGTATAGATTTATAGATGGTAATATAATTTAGTTTAGGTACTAATTTGTTAGTTGAGATCTAGTATATGTACTGAATATTTATTTAAATGTTTAAAAATTAAATCTGAATCTATATCATCACATGACATTTAAAAATTAAAAAAATTATAATTTTTAACTGAATGTTAGTAAATTTAATTTGAGCATCATTTTGTTGAAGAATTTTATTAAAGAATTTTACTTTAGATATCAATTCCGGTCCAGGTACAAGTACCAAAAGTCAATTTTAGCCGATTTTTCACCCTTCCTCCCCTAAAAAACTGAGAAACAGCTGTACATCAAAATTTTATTCACTCGAAAGACGGCGACCTGCCCCTATACGTATGTTGGGTTGGGTTGCGTCGCTCTGAAGCATATTTTGGCATTTCGGCTCATTACCGTAATTTGAAAGGAAAACTGTCTTTTAGATCACACCACCAATTTTCAAAGCTCGATAATCTTCTTCGATCGTCAAATGGCTTCGACCGACGGTTTGGTGCCCATCACTAGGTCTTTCCTGGCCTCTTATTACGAAAAATATCAATTTCCTCCTCTTTCCTCCGACGTATCTCGTCTTTCGGATGAACTTCACTCCATGGCCTGTGATTTTCAGGACTTGCCGCTTGCTGAAGGTGTACAGTATACACAAACGAACATATATCTATTTTGATTCCAATTTTACTTCTAGTTGCTAGACTGATTTGAATTGAACGGCGGTGACATTTTTTCTGTATACAAGTGCTTAAATTCATCAATCTAACCTTTGTTGCCTAAATTTAATCTTAGTCATAAAAACTTAAATAGGCTATTCCATGTTTTAACCCTTTAAAATTTAATCTACTGAATTGCTAGTCCAACTTGGTTAGGTTAGATTATAAATCCTGTCCGCATAAGATTTATTAGGTTAGATTATTAATCATGTATCCTTTAGTAAATGATCTGGAAACATGATTAAACTTCTCCCAGTTGATACATGATGCTGATTGTGATAATAATTTTGCTTTATTTTCTGAAGGCATCTTCCCTAGATCTCAGGATACTCTAAAGGAGCTAGAATTGTGAGTCAATATTAACTTAATGTGTTCTTATAACCTGTTAAGTTCATTAAGGATGTGGAGGTGGGCTAAATAATTATATGCAGTTGAACCTAAGAAGCCAGGATTTGAGTTAGGGAATTTGGGTTCGTCATACAAAGCCTACATATTCAAGAAAAATTAGTACCATCATGATTATATTAATTTCCTAGGTAGTCACTGTGTACAACATTTTATTAATTAGTGTAGCATGTATCATTAGTGACAATTGCAGTACCTTATAATGAAAACAAAAGATTAGATAATAGAAGAATCTACTAGAATAATCTTGCGAAATATATAACAATCCTGTGCTTGTACAACAAATACTAATTTATTTATTTGGACTGCGTAGTAAGTGATGTAGGACAAGAGGTGTCAGGGTGAAAAAGGACAAGTTAAGGTCAAAAGTCTAACAAACACCAACAAACTCACAACTCAAATCATACAACTGGACAATGTACACCGGGGTTGCAACGCAGTAACAGAATGACCAAATCGTTATTATTATTATTAGTTTTATCTCGTTTACTTTGAGGGAAAGATGTTGTTGAAGGACCTACTAATCTATTCCACACAAGTCCTCCTAATTTTGGATTTACTCTGGATTTCAAAATGTAAAACCCTTATATAGAACTTTCAAAGGTCCGAGATGAGGAAGGAAAATTGATAAAGTCCTTCCGTTTCTTTCTTTTCTGCTCCTTCAAAAGCTTAAGCAGCAATGTGAGCTAACTAGTCTATTATATTGAACGCAATGTGTTTCCTGGTTTAACATTGTGACAATGGCTTTATGCTGGCAGTGTTCGAAGTCCCTAGACCTTATTGCAGGGATCTCCTCAAAAGAATGTTAAGAATTCCATGATGTTAGCAGTTTATAGTGCATGAGTAATAATTCCAACCTTCAACAACTTGGTTCAAAAGAAAGGTGTACTAAAGATCAGGCTCTAGAACAATTGTGACTACTATTATTTTAGATTTTCAAAGTGCTTTGGAGGTAGGTTGTATGCTGTGCTAGTTTCCATTAGGGTTCTGGAGAATGATGGTGTGTCGGTGACCTTCTGAAGCTTTGGTTATGAAACTTTATTTTTAGAAGGCTGAAGGGGTTAGTTGGCATTTTTGGATGGGCAAGCAGAGAAGATGCTTGACTTTTGTTTGGTGGATTCATTGACAAATTGTAGAAGATTATATAGGACATAATTAGGTAAATTCTATATACTTAAAAACTAACTCCCAATATTAATCTAAATGATCAGCTACTAAGTTAGTCCTGATGAGGAGAGGTAGCTACCACATTGTCTGGGTGAAAGGATTGAAAATGGTTATGAATATGTTGATTGTCCGACGATTTCCCTTGCACGTAGCATGAATGGATGAAGGAGAAAGGAAGGTACTGCAAAACAAAGACTAAAGAATTAATTGTTAATTATTTTAATTGTTTATTAAAATTAAATCATTATGCTTGATTGTGGACTTGTATTATATCAGAATATTCTAGATACTAGATTATTGCTAGGATTTTGTTTCCTTATATAATTGGATTGCTTAGAATACTACTTGGTCTTCAAGTATTAGGGTTTTCATCTTCACACAAGGAGATGTAACCCCTTATTTCATTTTGAATGGGATTTGTGATTATCAATGATTAAAATCATTTCTTTTGTGGGTTTTATCCCTGGTTCATCCCTCTTTTAATTCCTTTATTTTATGTTATTGTTATTAATATTATTATTATTTTTGGGTAAATGGTATGTACTTGTTAGAATATTTACTAGAATAATTAGTTAGAAGAGAATCCTCTGTGTATGATCTCATGGATATGATAGATGTTATAGCTATAACTTAGGGATTGTAATCGCTGTAATCTTGCCCTATAAATCAGCTACAATAATAGGCTTGATTATCTATACTGTTGTATATAAATGACAGGAATAGGCTTGATTATTTGTGCTATTGTATATAAATGACAGGAATGAGAATGGAGAATACATCCCAAAATAGTCATAAACATCTCTTTGTTGCATTTTGAACATGGTATCAAAGTCTTTGATCATATTGGAGACCTGATGATGCGGAGCAAGAAATTAAATTATTTTATGTTATTAATTGGATATAAATTTATTGATGTAATTAATTTGTAGTTATTATATATTATGTTAGTTTTAGACATATATTAGGATACTAGGAGAGACTTTAGGATTTATTTATAGTTATATTTTTGTTTTAGTAGTTATCAGATTCGTAGGAGTTATCTTGTTATCTTTTGTGGTGATCAGATTAGAGTTATCTTTTAGAGTTTTAGTAGGTTAAGGTAACTTGTTATCTATTTAAATGGTTGTAACTTCTCTCATTTTGATCATGAATTGAATTATGAACTGAAATTATTTGAGTTTTGTGGGTTGTTGCCCTAATTATCCTTCTCTAATCTCTTGTTCTTTCTCCTTTAGATTCTGTCCTTCATCAAATTGGTATCAAGAATCGAATTCCTGGTATTTTTGATTTCACTAAATTTCTTCCTACCATTTTCTAGCTTTTATTGATTTTGTCAAAGTTCGCTAGAGAATCGGCAACCATCTTCCGAGAGACTGATCTACAATTTTGCGGGAGAAACTGTTATTTTTCGTCGCAAATCTATCCTTACAAAAAAAAACCAATGGATCACATAAGGTCGTCAGAACATTGTCAAGCGGTCCTCTGTCTATCTGAGTTGTTCTGCTGTCCTTCTTAAGTCATAAGAAACCTCAAGTCTTGGAAAACTACAATTTGGTACCTCAACATTCTTTGACTTTTTTAAATTCAGCCCGTGCAGTTTAATTTATTTGCAGGCAGTTCTTGAAGTTTCAGACCTTGCAATTCAGCCCCAAAGTTTCAGGTTCTGCTGATTACCTTGTTTTTGTTTTTGCAATAATTTCTTGTTCTCGTACCTTTCTTTTTACATGGAATTGCAAATTCCAAAACTTCGAAAGGAGGATTTCATGAAAAGTGATGCTACTTTTCACTCCACTCTTCGATGTAGAGGAATGGTATGCAAGATCATAATTGAGGAGGGATGTGATATTAATATTGTGTCTCTGCGTGCCATTGAGAAGTTGAAGTTACGTGTTGAACGACATCTGAGGCCTTGCACTATTTCTTGCGTTGGTAATACTACCCTTTGTGTTTCAAAAAGATGCTTAGTTCCAATTACAATGTTCACATGAGTATATATGGTGTGATGTTTTGCCGAAGAATGTTGCACATATATTGCTTGAACAGCCTTGGATTGATCATCTGGATGTGGATCATAAAGAAGGTGATTTTTATTCTTTTGTGCACGGAAAACATATTATCAAGTTGCTTCCTCGCAAGCCTAAAGAAACTGATGAGTCAAAGAAAAAAGATGAGCTGAAGGAAGAAAATCAGCAACTAAACGAGATACCAACGGAGTCTCATGAAAAATTCTTTGAGATTAGATATTGCCAAATCTGATAATGAAGTTGATCCATACATTGAAGAAGACAAATTGGTTGAAAAAAAGGACGGACAAATTGAGGTTGAACATAAGGCAGAAACAGAACATATTGACTTCGTAGTTCCAAAAATGCATTCGAGTCGTGGTGTTCTCCAAAATTATTCATAATGACATTTTTATGTATGGTACCTCTTCTCTAGCACATGACAAAGTCCAACAATACCTGAAGACTTCTATTATTCTTAATTGGTTCAAAACTCGACCACGAGTTTTTTTCGAAGGAGGGGAGAATGATGCGGAGTAAGAAATTAAATTACTAGTTTTAAATTATTTTATGTTATTAATTGGATATAAATTTATTGATGTTATTAACTAGTTATTATATAATTATGTTTGTAGTATAGATATATTAGGATACTAGGAGAGACTTGAGGATTTATTTATAGTTATCTTTTATTTTAGTAAGTTGTTATCATATCTGTAGGAGTTATCTTTTGTAGTGATCAGATTTGAGTTTTAGTAGGTTAAGGTAATTTGTTATCTATTGGGTTAATTACACCACTAGTCCCCGAACTATTGTCGAAATCCATGCTTAGTCCCCCATATTTAAAATGTTTACACTTGGTATGTTAACATTATAAAGTTGCCATTGTTAGTTCATGTTAAAAACTAATGGAAAAGTTAAAAAGTTATAATAAAAAACTAAAAACTAGATTAATAAAATATAAAAACTTAAAAGTAATTAAATAAAAAATTATGGGAAACAAAACAAAATAAATTAGAGACATAAAAATTAAATAAATAAAAACTAAATAAATTAGAAAATTATGTAAACTGAAACTAACTAAATTTGAGAAAAGATAGAAACTAAATGAATTAATTTAAAACATATTTAGCAAATAAAAATAAATTCAAAACTTATAAACTGAAAGAAAATAAATTAAAGCATGAAAGAAAATAAATTAAAGCATGTTGATACACTTGTTGACTATGTTGACTATGTTGCCTTGTTAAATGAATTTATAATAAAAATATATTTTATATTTCATTTCTATATTTTTTTTCCAGATAAATTGATGAATTTTTTAAACTTTTCGGTTAGTTTTTAATGGTAGAAACTAACGATGGTTATTTTATAATGTTGGGGAACCAAGTGTGGTCATTTTAAATATGGGGGACTAAGTGTGGATTTTGACGATAGTTCGGAGACTATTGGTGTAATTAAGCCTTATCTATTTAAATGGTTGTAACTTCTCTTGTTTTGATCATGAATTGGATTATGAACTGAAATTGTTTTGAGTTTTGTAGGTTGTTGCCCTAATTATCATTCTTTGTTCTCTTGTTCTTTCTGCTCTAGATTCTGTTCTACGTCACGTGAGATATGTTTTTTCCCTCGGTAAATTTATTCTCGTCATTGGACCTTGTTTTTCACTTGAAACCTATGTAAACTAGTTTGCATATTCGTGAGTAGCCTACAGTTGGAGTCCTTTTCTTTGGTTGACCATCACAAAAGAAACAACCACCACAAACACCGCCACATGCGCCCCCACGTGCCACTGCCAACCCCCACGTGCCAGGAGCTACTTTTTGCTCCTAGCTTTTCCAGGCTGGTCGGTTTCCTCTGGGTAACCCATCCTTGCTGTTTATTTGGTGAGATATCTTCGTTTACGTGTTTGGGTCATCTCAGATTGCTTGAAACTGTGTTCATGCTGTTCACTATGTATTGCTGTTCCTGTTGTTTCTGAAATTCACCGTTAGCTGCCCCTAGTTATCTCCTAGTTGGTACTTAATAACCATGCCAACTAGCTCTACAAATAGTTCTGTTAGCAGTGGGAATATTGGGCAGCTCGTTAGAAGCCCCAATTTGAACTCAACACTTGTTCTAAGTTCACTGTAATTAGATGAGACTAATTATTTGGCATGGTCTTAAGCTTGTCGTATGTCGATTGAAGCAAATCGTATGCGAAAGTTTATTAATGGGACATCTGTCATGCCTAAGGATGCTGGTTTAGAACAAGAATGGAAATCAGATAATGCCATTGTGATGACTTGGTTGTTTAACTTTAAGGAGCCTCACATTCAGAGAGTTAAATGTTCTTGGACTCCGCTTACGATCTTTGGGAAGCTCTTAAACAAACACTTTCCATTGCTAGAGATATGAGTAAGGCGTTTGATATACAGAAGCGGAATCGTGAGATGGTTCAGGGAGACAAATTGGTGGCTCAATACTATGTCGAGCTTATTGCACTATGGCAAGAGTTAAATCATGACATGGTATTTTCACCAAAATGTCTAGAAGATGCTGTCGCATATCAAAAGTTTGTGGGGGAGGACCGAGTAGTTGATTTTCTCGCTAGACTTAGGATGGAGTTTGATCAAGTTGATTAGGTCTACTTGGGCAGATTCCGTTTCTCTCACTCCGAGAATCACATGCAAGAATCAAGCAGGAAGAGAGCAGGCACCGAGCTATGGTACTTAATACTGGAGCACTCTGGGATGATTGTGTCTGGAGCCAAACTTGGAGAGTGTGGAGACCTAGTTTGTGACACAAACTACTATGGAAAGCTCAATCACACTAGAGATAGACATTTTAAACTTGTTGGACACACCAAAGGCCGAGGCCGTGGTTGAGATTATGGTAGCCATGCTCAGGCACATACTGTCTCAACATCGCTGAATCATTAAACTATTAATTTACTCCCTCTGTTCCAAAAACAGAGCAACATTTGTGTATTTTTTCCGATCATAATGTCATATTTTTCAAAATTTGTCATTACAATCATCGGACATTTATAACAAATGTAAATTATTGTTACATGTAATTGTTAGTCAAATATGTAAAATTAAAAGTGTACAAAAGTTCAAATGTTACTTTTTTTTGTGGAACGGAGGGAGTACCTTTTTTCCATCATATTATGTCATTCAAGACCCGATGACGGGGTAGAAGATTAGCATAGGTAGTGCTGCAGGCGGTTTATACTACTTGGATGTTCTTTCGTCCACTGTGGTGATACATAAGGACTCACCAAAGGCTTTTTAGTCTAACTTCAGTCTCAATTCCCTTCATAAGTGACGTCGATGTTTAGGTTATCCATCATTACTTGTCTAAGAGTCTTAATTCCATCTTTAGTAAAAGAGTGTAATAAAAATCAGTTTTTGTTTAAACCTTGTGAGTTAGCTAAACACACAAGGGCAATCTATGGACAATGAAAACCGGAGGAATGTTATGTTTGAGGAAATGAATGCCTTAAAAAAGAATGAAACTTGGGAATTAGTACCTCTTTCTCGTGAAAAATTGCCAGGTGGGTGCAAATGGGTGCATACAGTCAAACAAAAGGTTGACGGGTCAGTTGAAAGATTTAAAGCAAGGCTCGTTGCAAAAGGTTACACACAGACATGTAGAATTGATTATCAGGACTATTATTTCTTTTGCAGCAAATTTTGGTCGGAATCTCCAATAATTGGACGTAAAAAATGCTTTCCTTGTTGACAACTTGAAAGAGGAAGTCCGTAGATACCTCGAGATTCTCTTTATCTATGACCAAAGGAAAAGTTTGCAAGTTGTGGAAGATGTTAATATGAATTGACATAGTCTCCTCGAGCATGGTTCATGGTTTGTTAGATTTCATAATGCTATGGTGAGATTTGGATACAAGCCGAGTCGAGCGGATCACACAATGTTTGTCAAAAGGAATAATGGTAAAATTGATATTCTCATAGTTTATGTCGATGACATTGTTGTTACGGGAAACGATCAAATTGAGATAGACAATCTTAAGTCAAAACTGGCCAGAGAGCTTGAAATCAAGGATCTTGGAGCTTTGAAATACTTTCTTGGTATAGAGGTAGTTAAATCCTCTAATGCAATTTCTTATCTTGAAATATGTTATAATTTTTAGTAGTAACACGTATGTTGGGTTGTAGACCAGCACTCTCCAATAGAGGTGAAACATCACTTAGCAAGTGGTAACGGGCGTATGATGAACAGAGAAAGCTATTAGCGTTTGGTTGGAAAACTGGTCTATCTCTCCTACACTAGGCCAGACATTTCTTACGCTGTGGGAGTGGTTAACCTAATTCGTGCATGATCCATGAGTTTGTCACATGGAAGCAGTGTAATGAATATTGAGATATCTTAAGTCTGCTCTACGAAAGGGATTGTTATTTTCACAACATAGTCGTATGAAGGTTGAAGCTTTATCTGATGCTGATTGGGCAATATCAGTAGACGATCTCCGTTCGACTTCTGGATATTGTACTTTTGTGGGAATTGGCAGAGTAAGAAACAACCAATTGTAGCTAGATCCAGTACTGAGGTAGAGTATAGGGCCATGGTTCTTGGCATATGTGAGTTACCCTGGCTTCAAATGCTACTAGAAGACCTTGGCATTGTTGTCAACATGCAAATGCTTCTCTTTTGTCATAATAAATCTGCCATTAGCATTGCTAACGATCTAGTTCAACATGGTAGAACCAAACACATTAAGATAGATATGCATTTCATAAAGGAGGAATTGATCGGCGGTCTTATATGTCTACCTTTTGTCAAATCTGATGATCAACTGGCGGACATTTTCACCAAAGGGCTTGGTAGAAAATCCTTTCATCTCTTTGTTTTAAGTTGGGCATGCACCAACTTGAGGGGGTGTGTTAGAATATTTGCTAGAATAATTAGTTAGAATAAAATCCTCTGTATATGATATCATGAGATATGATAGATGTTATAGCTATAACTTAGGAATTGTAATCACCATAATCTAGCCTTATAAATCAGCCAGAATAATAGGGCTTAATTATCTGTAACTCTTGTATATAAATGATAGGAATGAGAAGGGATGAGGGAGAACACATCCCAAAATATTCATAAACATCTCTTTCTTGCATTCTTAACAATGCTCTACTGTCAAAAAGAAAACAATGAAAACATGAACCGAGGGGCACACACCGAATGAAGGCAAACCTTCTCAGACAAACTAATAGAAAATCACATAGAATAGCAGCAGATGCTAGCCAACGTCTAAGATGAATGCTGAGAGTGAACCCAAAAGAAAGACTATCATGCCAATAGACTATCTAGGAGAAAATACATGAAAGAAAATATCAGGAGATACTTGTGATGGTTCAGAACCTTTTTATATTTTTAAGATGACCAGAGACAATCTTATATGAGTCATTATGACCTTTATTCTTTTCCCTATTATGTGTCAAAGAATTAGTTGGTTGCTTGGGATCTAGTTTTGCATATAGGAAGGAAGGAGGTTATGATTTGTTGTTTTTTATGTAATATCTCATATATTATCTTTGGTGGTTATGGTGTTCTTTTGGCACTTCTATCTTAATACTTCATTAATTTAATCATAGTATCATACAATTTTATCTCTTTTGGGTTCATTGACTGCTTATGCCAACTACCTTGGTATTATAAGGTTGGTGATATAGATGTTCAGAGCATGAAGCTGCGAAGAGCATTGGTTCCTATTGCTATTAAATATTTTACTTAACAATTAAATGGATAAAGCTGCCTTTAATGTGACCAATAAAAAGAAGTGGATAAAGGTTCTGCACTCTTATGTAGTGCCTGTGCCTACCCTCTAAGTTATTATCTGTTAGTCTTTTTAGATTAAAATCTTTCTCAATTGCTTAATTGGAGTTGAATCTCCAGGGAATATTATAATAAACAAAAAACTGTTTGAGATTATCACATTTACTCACTCGGCATAGTCATTACTTTATGTCACTTGAAATTATGTTTTTTGCAATTAATAATCTGTACATGGAAATTTATGCTTGGACTTAATGATATTCTAGACGAGAGTTCATTGATTCATGAAGCAGAGCGCCAACCTCCCCATAAAATTGATGAGAATTTGTGGAAGAACCGCGAGCAGATTGAAGAAATCCTCTTTTTGCTGGAAAAATCTCGCTGGCCGGACATGGTGAAGTTACTAGATCTCAAAGTCTGCAATTTCTATTATTTTTGTTTTTAAGATTAACATGAGACAGCTTTCCGCTTATGTTTCGTTGTATCTACATCTTGTTCTCTAACCTTTTTGACTGGTTTTGGCGTTTTGATATGCAAACTTGATGAGATTTTCTAAAATTTACAATTGCTAAATGCGTAATTTTGCTTTTCTTGAGCACAGGTTCGTCAATCATCAACAGGTGAAGATGCTGGACTTGCTTACACTTTTGAGAAGCTAAAAGATAAATTCCAGAACACTTTGAAGATATTGGAATCTCTTCAGTCTAACAATGCAGAGTTTGTATTTAATACAGGTTTGTACTTAGCTTCTGCTAAAACATCGGGGAGATCATATGCTCTGATTTTTGTTGTTGATATGCTCAAGCATATGTTGAACCTTTAAAGATAGCTTACATTTTATAATATCTTATGCTTTGAGCCTACTGCATTTGTGTATTGGTGGTATGCTGCATTTGAATTACACCATTTGATTTGTGCAAGCAAAGATGTAAGGAGAAAATTCTTATATTTGTTAAAAGATTTTACTATGGTGAAATTTAAAGTAATTAGCTGTTATTGGTAATTACTATTTATAATACTAATAAGTAGTACATTATTATTTATTCTGTTATTACGCCGAATGTGCTTATTAGAGATTATTCATTAGGGTTCCTTAGTGGGGTTTGTTCCCTATAAATATTATTGTTACGTCATTTAGACAATTAGACTAAGACTTTGGATTATTGATTATTGATGATATTCTCCTTTCTTAGTTGTGATAAATGACTTTTCTCCCTTTTGCGGTTGGGAGATATTCTCCTTTCTTATTGTTAATTTTTAGATCATGTCTTGCATCACTTTGTGTAGAGAAATGAGTAACAATATGTATAAAAACAGGGCAAAGCTTCTTGTCAATTTGAATTGAGTTAATATATGATAAAGTGTAGTTTGATGCATTTCAAAATTAGTAGGAGAGTTTCGAGCTATTATGTTGTATAACGCCACTCACACCGGTATCTCTTAATGGATTCTCTGTTTTAAAGGCTCAATTACACTTTTTCACATCTTTTGGATCTCTATTTTCTTTTAAACTCTATTAGCATCCCTATTGTACGGTTTACTACACTAAAATAATAATATCCAAAACTAACTACTTTTCATTTTCTTCCTCATTCTTAAGTTATCAAAAGTATTTATATACAAATTGAATACCTTATTATTAATTGTCTAATAAAGTATACTTCGTTTGCTCCAAAATATGAAATAACTACTCCTCTGTCTCACTCCATTTACAACACAATTTTGAATGCGTGTAACACGGATTTTAAGCCATTATAAAAAATTGCTAGATTGAATATTTTTCAATATCTTTACAATTTTTGACGTATTATGATGTGAAACCTTTAAGTGTATTATAAACATTCTAAAAATATTTTATATTTATATATGATTTTTAGATGTATCAAAATCTGTGCCGCACATATTTTAAAATAGGTTGCAAATTGAGTGGGATGGAGGTAGTATTAATTATTAACTTTTCAATTAATTACAGACAAAAATAAATAATAAATGAAATTTAATAATACTAATAGTAAACTTAGGCCAGCAACTAATACAATAAGCATAAGAATGTGTCCTTGATTGTGAAGGCCTATCAATTTTTTATTATTAATTACAACCAAGGAAATGAACAGTACCTAGCTAAAAGTAAAGGTCTACTATTCACAATCTCTCTAATAACTCTAAACTACAGGAACTGGTGCAGATCCAATTTTACCCAATTTCTAAGATGCTTCCATGGATTTAGGGGCAGGTCCAAGTTTATGGCGGCTGGTGCTATTGCCCTAGGAGATTCAGCTAATTAGTTAGTCATGGTTGCCTAAAGAATTTTGGGCCAACCTGTCATGTCCATCCAATCAACCGGCTTGATCTATAGATTTTCTAGGCATATAGAGTTATGGGCTGCTTTTAGACATTTGGCGGTGGTTGTGTCTGCTGATACTTCGAATTTCCACTCGAACTATCAAAACAATGACCCAACCATCATTGAACTTTGGATTAATTTACATTAATGTGTGGCTGGGAGATTTAGTTCCTTGTAAGAGGTGTTTAATAAAACTGTTTGGAGATGCGAATTAGCGTACCTCTTGGTAACCAATTCAAGCATAAAAAGTGTTTCAAATCTTTGTTCTTTTACTTTCCTCTTTGATCTATTATAGAGATGGCGACGGGACATGTTTTTGTGAATTTCTTCTTACTGGATTTCAATAGGATTGGAGATGCATGGACCCAAGCCATGTGAGAAAAAAGTTCATGGTCGAGGATTTGGATTCTCTGTAGAAAGATATTCTATCTTGATGACTTCTCTCAAACAAGAAAAAGAAACAAAACAAGTATGTATGGTAATCTAATGTATGAATTGTGGTCAACAAATAGTACTAGCTGCAAGGTACATTGGCCAAGGTTTCATAGAGGATACTGCAATTTGGAAAATGTCAAAGAATGAGAATTGGAGTTTTGACAATATTCACGTGCTATGTAGTTTTTTCTTATGCATATAAATATTTATACATACATCAAGACTATGAAAGCTTTAATAAATATGCCTTTTGTCCCCCTCAAGAAGGTGTTAGAGCACTTACATTAGAGTATGTAAATTGGCCAAAATAGTTACAGTAGAGATAAGATATAGATATTTGAGTCAAACTCTACTTGCGTTAGAGTCTTTATAAAATCTCTATTTTAGATACCATCTCTATTTTGTCATTCGAGTCTCTATTCCTAGGTACAAATATCGAGAATCTCTAAACATTAACTATAATAAAATAATATTGTTTTGCTATAATAATCAATATATTAATACAATATTATTTAATAATAATAATAATAAATTTGTTATATTATTTATTAATATTTTATATTATAATTTATTTATTATAATAATAGTATTATAATATAAAAAAT
The DNA here is from genome assembly GCA_014636745.2 of Centella asiatica. Taxonomy (NCBI): domain Eukaryota; kingdom Viridiplantae; phylum Streptophyta; class Magnoliopsida; order Apiales; family Apiaceae; genus Centella; species Centella asiatica. The sequence goes on from CM025788.1 coordinate 40,817, forward strand.
ATGAGCATTATATTAATATTATTATATTATTAACATCAATAATATTAACAATTATATACTGTTATACTATTAATAATAGATAAGTATTATTATTTATTAATATTATTATATAAATTTATCATTGTTCTTATATTTATTTATTATAATATAAGTATTATTATACCATTAATAAAAAAATGATACTAATATAATTAATAATATTATTATAAAATTATAAATTTTAATGTTCTTAGTTATATTATTTTATTAATTTTAATAACATTATTGTTATTATTATTATTAGTAGTATTATCATTAATTTAGAAATTGTTATATATTGATGTGAAAGTTAGAAAGATAAATTAATATTTTAAGAGGATAGAGATCTAAAGTAGACATAGTAATGTGGTTGTGAAAAATAGAGATTCTGTATATTAACAAAAAAATATATTTGAGTACGTAAAATAGAGATTTTGTTAAGAGACTCTGATGCGAATGACCTTAGGAGGATACGGAAACACCCAAACATGTAGATTAAGGTAAATAAGTAATAGTACATTTGTTTGTTTTTTGCCTTTGATATGACCTTGGTGTGTCTGGTTTAGAATAAAAAAGAAAATATATGGGGCCACCGTTAAGTAATAAAGAGAAAATAGAAAGGAAGGATACATTTTGACTTTTTAAAGAAGAAATTGTACTTTTGGACATCCTTTGGGACACTTTTTAAGCCACCTTCGTTTGTGGACAGAGGGAGTAATAACTTTGACAAATTGAGAAAATTTAGAGAATAACAAATCACATATGAATAATATCTAGAAGTTTAACAAATATGTACTAATTATTAGACTAATTTTAAATAGATTTGACAATATAGAAGATATTATTGATAATTTTAATTAAAATAAGAAAAATTCATGTGTGTTTTACACGAAATTGGGAGTCTTCCCCTTTGGTTTAAAAGTGAAGAATTAACCACCCAAGCTTTCTTATTTTTAGCACTTTTAACAAATTTTTTTTTTTTAAACAAAATAACTATGTTCCAAAATGACCAAAACTCAGCCTATAAACTGATTGAATTGGTCTTGACGTCTACTAATACATAATTGATGAATTTGTGAGCAAGTGTAATGCACACACACTGTGTAGTGGCACATGGGTGTTGGGCTACGGATATGGGACAAGGGCGAACACTCACAACTCCGCAACTCGCTCTCAAACAAATCATAAAACTCAAATCTGAATATATTTGTCTAATGAAATCAGATCCTCCTAATTGATATCCTAAATCAAGTAATGAGATAAAACCTGACTCGTCTCTTTGTCAGGCTTGGACTTAGATTTTTGGGCTAATTGAAATGATTCCAGAGCCTTCTGTATTGGTCCCATATTGTCTTGCACGGGGTTGTCCCACATCATTGTAAGACTGTAAGATTGAAATAGTTCTTAAAGCATTGTAGGTGGGAGGAGTATAACCTGGAAGATTGTTTTCAGCTGTAAAAGTAAATGATCTACGGAAATGAGGATTCCTAGAAAAGTGGAAAGGTAAACCTGCAGAAAAGAAAGCCTGTGCAATTTCATGGTCCAACTTAGCTCTTGCTTCCAAGTTAAAAGCTTTCTCCAAAGCACCTTTCTTCCTCTTTGGCTCTGTTGGAGGAGGCATAGTACCCATACTCATTGTGTAGCCAGTTAAATCCCTTTCATTTGGAAGTGGGACTTGCAATGGTGTATTTCTTGCAACTCCTTTTATTTCGTTTGTCACCTTTATGTTTTTTACGTCTAGGGCATTGTTCTTTTTTTTCTTCTATGGTTAATGTTTTGGCTTCTCGTTTTTTCCCTTTCACTTTAACAATCATTTAAATGCTTTATGATGGTAGCAATGATAATAATAATACGACGACGACGATAACACATATAGAAGGAAAATATCTAAGTGGTACATGACATTTATGCAATGTTTCATTGATGATTTTCTTGGCTTATAAATTCATCTGTAGTTATGACGTACATGCCACAAGATTTTCGTGGTGCCCTCATCAGACAGCAGAGAGAACGTTCAGAGCGGAATAAACGAGCTGAAATTGATGCTTTAGTTCAGTTTGGTGCAAGTATACGTGATCGATATGCTCTGTTGTGGAATCAACAAATGGAACGGTAAATGTTTGTTACTCCCTCTGTTTCATAATAACTAGCGTTTGACTTTTTTGTATGTAATTTTAAGCGAATTTTTTTAATATGTTAAATATTTTATTTAATTTTAAAAAAAACTAATAATAAAAAATCTTCTAAATAAGAATTAATATGAATAAAAAGTTTAACTAAAATTAAATAAAGAATTTACCATATAAAAAAATTCACCTAAACTTACGTGCAAAAAAGTTAGACGCCAAACTTACATGCAAAACGGTCAAATGCCAGTTATTATGAAATGAAGGGAGTAATAGTTTATTTCCTTTTCCGCAAGATATAACTAATATTACTTTTCACCGATGATTAAATGTTTGTCATCCAGGAGGAAACAACTAGCTCAGCTTGGAGCTGCAACTGGCGTGTATAAGACTCTTGTGAAGTATTTAGTTGGAGTGCCGCAGGTATCTTTCTTTGGTTTTTGGAGATTTTTTGTATACTCAATATTTGGTGTATAGCAAGCTATTCTATTCTGGATGTTGTCTCTACTGTATTCAGTTTGTAGTTTCCTTTAATTACTCTCCCAATCAAATTGATTCGTTGTCTAAAATTTTCAAAAATCTTGTGATGTGGACTTTGGTCACAATGTGTGGAACATGATTTTTAGATTTAGTTGGGTTCAAAGACAAAATCATTAATATGATACATTGATACTTCTGATCCTAGTTTCTAGGACAAGAATATGCGTTAAACAACATATTGCATGGAATCTCATGAAACTTATGGCTTATGCAGGTTTTGCTAGATTTTATACGTCAAATCAATGATGACCAAGGGTATCTTTTCTCCGCATTTAGCTAACCACCAACTCTTTGTATGGGTTGTCCTTATATGTAATAAGAAAAAAAAAATTAGCTAAAAGAGAAAACGAAGATTCAGCTAAGTACCTATTATTCGAATTTAGAAATGTACTTTTATCACCATACATTTTGTGCATGAGATGATGCCTCTATAACAATCTATGATTAGTCTTTTCTATAATATTTCATATAGGCCTATGGAAGAGCAACGACAACGTTACGGACCTCCTTTGTACAGCCTTACAAAGATGGTGCTCAACATTCGTCTGTTTCTTTTTCTATCATGGCGGCATTGTGAAGCTATAAAATTGTAAGATTGATAGTGATTTGTCTTTTTCTTATTCTGTCATGGTGGTCTTTTAATCGATTTGACTCTTTTGTATGATGCGTATTATTTAATTGTGATCTTCTGCAAACCTCCTTTTCATTTTTGGCACTACATATCGAACAGACAGAGGAACCAGATATCTATCTTGGAAGAAGCAGTTGATGTCTATACTTCTGAGTTGGAAAGATTTTTAAAATTTATGGGGTAATTTTTTTCTCTCTTTTCTTGTCACAACTCATATTCTTTGTGTTACTTTGGGCTATTTATGATGGTGATGTTTCTCCTTATGTGATTGTTATACACGTAATCTTCTTATAGTTTCCTGAATTTGCATACTTGTTTTGTCACTATAGTTCTTGGATCTTTTTTGCTAAAGGCAAAATGTGGTTGGGTGTGAGTAGAGGTTTTATTACTTATTTTAAAGGTTGAGGCATAGATCTATTAGCTCGGGTTGCATCTTTTGCTTTGGTTCTAATGGTGTCTACTATGCTAGCGATTCACTAAATGGATTTAAGGGAATAAATGATGGAAGAATTTGCATTTTTTGTCATGGTATTCTTTTGTGAGTTGAGATTCTTCTCGTCTTCTCTCCTAAAGCAATATATACTTGTATGCATAGCCGTCACTCTCTTTGATATAAACCAAGGATCTTTCGTGATATCAGTTGTAGGCTATTACAGTTCATTCGTATGCTTTTTCATTGGAGTGAAAATTTGAAGATTCTTCACTCCTTCCACCAAGATGTGCAGGGATGACAATTTAAACCAGAACTGCACCGAAATCTGTCTAACTGCTTTGAACCTAGTGGTTCTAAGCCTAATCGATGATTACACCAGTGTGATTTAGATTCGAAGTTTTCTGGACGTGTACTGCTGCAGCGTAGTTTTGGTTTTCACTTGTGAATCGGTGTGCATAAACTAGTTTGTATATGCAACAAACTAGTTTGGACCGAAGACATTTTTTTTTCGGGTTAAAATGTGGACTGAATTAAAATTTGTAAGTTGTAACTTCAGGGCTAATTTGGAAAGATGTGAGACTGCAGGACTTGGACATGCAGGCTCTGATTCAAAAACAACTGAAAGTTTAGTGGTACCCAATGTAGTTTGGCAACTTATTCCCATCAAATGTGATCATAACTTGCTGTCTATTATCGAATTGAAGAAAGATAATACAGTAGCGAAGTGGGATCTAACAAAGACGAGCACAGCACAAGGGAAAAATCTTATTTTACGCCTTTTCTCTGACCAAAAAAACAGGCCACAAGGAAAATACGTTTCTAGGATGCTTATTGTGTGAATCTGCGATGTGAATATAAAGTCACGTAATCGTTTGATTGGAAACTTTTTTGGGTATCATAATCAAATTGTAAATAAATGTTTTTCAGTAACCAAAATGAAATCAGACTCTAGTACAGATGTAAAGTATGCAAAAAATTTTATAACCTGATGATGATTCATTATATTTATAATTTATTTCTAAACAATAATACAAAATTATTTGAAATTAACTCCTGTATTTCTTGCTCAGCATGGGGTCCTCACACTTCAAACTGATTTATCCGTCTATATCTCCCACATGAATATTCAGATTATCTTGCTGTTGAGCTATCTGCACCAACAATCCTAAGTTCATCAACAATAAATTATAAGTAGTTTTGGACAAGTCTAGGACCAAAAAATATAAAAAAATCTGGGCATATCTGAGAAGATATAAGAAGAACAAGATAATGCAAAGCAATAAGACAATGAAGTTGAAATGGAAACTGGCCCTATATAATAAGTTTTTACGAAGCCCTCCAAAACTATTTAAGAATCGAAGAATTATAACCTAATTCGTCTTAAAAACATTCAGATCTGACTTCCTGACGCAGGATGACTTTCAGAAACACGGAAGTCTTTAGAACTCAAAAGGAGAGGTTCTTGTTTGTGGAAGTCGACTCCTGTGACTATTTGCTACTTTAGGCCCCTTTCTACTGGGTACTATTAACCCGTGTCACAACCTACATACAGGAGCTGGTTTCAGGCCTTGGTAACTCTCTTGTTGTAGATCATTTGAGCTTCTTCAGTATATATAGGAGAGCAAAATATAACTTTATGCTAAATGTTTTTTAGTTGCATTGAATTCAAATCACATATGCATGGTAGTTTTTTTGTATTTCTTATTTCATGTGGAGTGCTTGCAGAACGATTAATATATGTCAAATAAGATGATTTGTACAACCTATGTATGTACAGTTTTTCTGCTGGCTTTGTAGTTTGTATCTCTGTTCAAATACTTAACTGGGACGTGCATCTACAGGGATGTTTTTGCGAATTCCCCTTTCTTTATTACAGCAGAGCAAGCCGGTACCATAGACGCAGGGTAACTTTGCTAGTTCCTACGTATACGTGGTGCTTTGCTTTTGTAATCATAGACTCATGGTTATTTGGGGAATGGATAGCATTTAATTTTCGTTCTACTAATATGTCAAGAATCTCCTTGCTTCCCCCATCTCGTTTTGTGCAGGAAAGACGATGACTACAAGGAAATAATTGTTCCATCCGGGAAAACATATGAGGTTTGTTTATGCTTCAAACTCTTTGCACCTCTCCATTAGCACCACAAAAGGCACCTACTGCCAAGAAAAATGAAATAAAATAAAGAAGGAATCATTGACTCACTGGGATTTACCTTGGTGGTAATAACTCCCATCGTGATCCACAAGTAGGAATGCAATCCTATCTCATGGATTGTTGTACACGTGCTTATGTGAGGCATGTGATAGTTCCCTTTTCCTCCTACAAAGCTCCAGAGTATAACCAAGTACAACTAAAAGCCTTCATGAAGTTTGTAAATTAACTAAGTGACGCCTTAAATATAACTCGAAGTTAAAGTGAATGTAGCAGCCTCCGATCTATTATTCTCCTCGTGCATTTCTCACTCCTCATCTCTCTTTTATACATATATATGTAAAGTTGAGGAATCAGCTAGGTCTCTGTTGTTTTTGGTAGTAACGTTTACTTGCCCGAGATGGAGTACTTATCATCCCTTCTAGCCACCAATGTAAGATGAGAGTGTGCGTCATGGTTGAATCAATATAGAATGCTTTTGGCACAGCAAGAAAAGAACAAAGCCGGCAAGGCCCTTCAAGAAGTGAAATAACTGAGAAGGCAGGAAACTCAACCTAATGGTTATCGAATTGGAGCTGCTATTGCATGCAATTGGTGCTTTGTTCTTATTTGGAAAATAGAAGAATTAGGGCTTTGCAACTTTGTTAACCATGGAGCTCAGAATTTATTGTCGTTGCCTAATTTAATAGTAATTTAGTATTGGGAAACAAGAAGCTATCGATTAAAGGCGTAAAATAGGCTTTCTATCATTGCTTTTGCTTCTAACTTATTTTATTTGGAATCAAATAGATGGAAAAGTTTAATACAATCTAAAGGGAAAGAGAGAGGGAGGAAGGGAAGGAGGGGAGAAGAACAAAGGCCACCTCAGATGTTTACTGATTGCCTAGCAAACACCCAAGCTTCCTCACCTCATAGGGTTGCCTTACTTTCACAGTTTCACTCAACGTTCTTATACATTTTTTGACAGAGTGTTTCATTCTGAGGTTGGGAATGTAGGCTGCCATCTGGGCAGGCACCCTACACCCTTCTTCTTGACCTTCGTTTCTTATCCCATTGCGATTACTTTTTAAGGGTTAATGTTACCCATTGTTTGAGGTAAAAAATGGTATCCATTCTTTTTGTAGTGGGCTCTTTCAGTTGGGCCAAAATGTACCCTTGGTTTATGTCTGAATTAACTAAGAAACAAAATGAGTAGGTAGTTATAAAGCTATCAGCATCCTTGTTATTAGGGGTTAAGTGTCTTAGTTGTGCAAGTCAGCAATCTAGCAATTCGAGTCTATTTTAAATAAAAGTAGGGAATACTTTTTCAACGGTCCTAGAACTATATCAGTTTTGCGCATTTGGTCCCAAACATTTTTTTTCATCTTGTTTGGTATAAAACTTTTTAAAATATGCACGATCGGGAAATTTCGTTAATGGCTCATTAAATCTAACGGAAAATACACCGGTGTAAGTCACACGTGTAATTATATGTATGACTTGTACGAGTGTATAATCTGTTAGATTTAACAAGTTATTGACGAAATTTCATTATTCCAAATTTTATTTTATTGTTTTTTGGTACCAAACAAGACACAAAAAATGTTAGGGGACCAAATACGCAAAACTGATATAGAGTTTGGGGACCATCGAAGAGGTTTTCCCAATAGAAGTATATTTAAAACTATAAACACTATGGACACTATGGAGTCTCTCTCTCCCACCATGCACACACACACCTTGCACCCCTTCTTTTCTTCAATCCTAATAGAACTAATTGTTAGGAATTCAACTTTGTTCCTAATAAATTTGGTATGGGAGTTCAGATATCCAACCATAATTCATCTTAATTTCCTTCATCGACCTACATTGGCGAGATCACTGTTCATCCAAAATCATCAACATTGCCTCTATCCCAATGTAGTTGGTGTCCGCGATTAATAAACTCATATCATTAAAGCAAAAAGAGATTACTGAAAATATAGAATGAATGAGAAAGACAGACTCTTTTATATGACATGAGAATGCAGTGACCTTTAGACTCTTCCAGACTTCATTAAGTACATTGGGATACAGAAAACAACTTCCGTAGATTCATAAATATTTTGAAACCGAATTTGTGTCTGGAAATTATTCCCGAATATGAACTGCTGCAAAATTTGAAACTTCCAGAATTGTTTGCACTGATAGCTAGAGTCAAGCCATTAACACTTCACCAGTCCCTCCCCCACATGCGAAGAATTCATTAAGTTGTAGGCTGGTAAGGGAGTGGGAATGGAGGTGATGTTCAAATAGGTCTGCCACGGTGAAGTGTTGAAAATACTCATGTCCTTTGGAAGATCTATAAGTAAGTGTTTTCATTAATTTTCTTCAATTACTTGAAGTGCCAATATGCTTAGGTTTTAGCTTATTCTTAGGTATGCCACTAGTTTCAGGAATCACGTCTTGCAAAAGAAACGTTGACCATACCATGCTTCATCCACTGAGAAAATAGATTGCACACCTATCTCCTCTTGAATTGAATACTTCAGCCCGTTAATGTAGGCAGATGCTTGCTGCTCTTCATATACTATCAAATTGCAGCAGCAGTTTCATCCGATGCTGTAGTTGATCCCACCAGGCGGAGGCCCCTCTTTGTGCAATCCGGTTAATACTAATTAAAATGGATTGGATGCTAATTCTTGTCACTCTTCTATTAAGTTTGGTCTCCATTGGAATGGATCAAATATTATTTTTGTTCCCCTTTTCAATTACTAAGTTCCTGAAATGTTTATTCGTTACTGTTATTCTTCTGCGACATTTTGAACGTCAACAAATTCTTAACCCAAACACAGGACAAAAAATGCTTTAATCGTATATTGTTCTGCATCAGTAGTGTTCCTTCAATTTGTTTCCAATTTGCATTCTTTGTAACCAAAATGTTTTTAAAAAGTTTATTGGGAAGCATTGAATTAACAAACTAAGAACGTGTTTTTCCCTTTGATGATAATATGATCCAATAGTAGTTTACAGATCACCAAAATGTTCACTTGATGAAGCAAGATTACTTTATAACATTTTCTTTTTGAGTTCTTTTGAGCTGTTAGGGTTTTGTTTCAAAACATGTTCAAAGTTTACTCTGTGTTCCTTGAAAACCTTGATCTATAATTGTGAACTGAAGTAAATTCTCATTGTCTTGCCTTTCGCCTGTATCAAATGAGAATCTAGACTTAACACCAAAACCTTACGATTCCAATGGAGTCAGATCCTAGCCACTTGAGTTTTTGTTTTGTTTGTCTATATATTTCACCAAAATAGTAAAATCAAAATACCTATAAGTCTTAATATTCTCTCTGTTAACTAAAAGATACAAGTGTAAATTAGTATGCTGTAGAATAGCTAAGTCACTGATGGCAATCCTCTACAAACTCCACAATAGACCTCTTTCAATGAATCAAAAGGTCAAAAAGCTCATCTCTTTCACCGATGCAATTATGCAAATGTCTCCACCATTTCAGCTTTTGGTTTTCTTAGTTAACTTGGCATTAGATTCATTAATATCAATTAGCACCATTCAGCTGATGAAGGTGGTTAACATGGAAGTTAATGTTTTTACTTTTTATTTGGTTTAATGATGACTGTCTGCACTGTTAGGTGCGTAACTGTTGATACTCTGTAACTGGTTATGATTAACTGAATTCATGATCTTTAATGTATATGATACTTTTTGCAGGTTTCTTTGACGGTTGAATCTATAAACTCATACATTGCTTGGGATTTTTCTGTATTGCAAGGAAAAATGAGCATGGTATGCTTTTTATTGCATTAATTGCTTATTGATTGAGATTTGTATAGGTTGTGTTTGTTAGTATCTTAATCATTTGAATCTGGATGTAGATGTATGTATCTAAATACAAAAAGCCTTTGATCTTTCTTTGTCTCAATCCACATACCCCTATAGTAGTGCTCCCTATAATAATGATAGAGTAAGGGGCGGCCCCAAAGTGGTATTGACCGGTGGTGGTTTGTTGAAGCTCCAGTAAGTAGCCACTCCCTTCCCAAGGAACTGGACGTGAGACTTTCACATCATTTGGATCCGTCCCGAGCTTCGTCAGCCTTGTCACTAGACCATTATCTATGCATGTATTTTCAGACTCTCCTTTGCTTCATTTCACCAGAAACATCTGAATTGGTTTATTTCACCATTTTGCCTGTATGTAATACAATAAGTATTCTGTTTAAATTTATTACCGTATCTATAAATTTGTCCTTTCCTAAAAATAACATTGGATATAACTATAAATGCTATTATAGGTGCATAATTGATGTTAGGCATATTATAATAATTTGAAAATTGCAGAGATAGGTTTTTGCTTTCTACTGTCACCATACACCTTAATTGTATTACAATTATATCTACACACACACAAAAAAAGAAAGAGCTAATATGACATGTATATCACATTTGTGACATAATTAGATGGTATAGGTCATTTATTACTTTTCTCTAAAACTCCAACTATTAAAACACAAACAGATCTACTAGTGTAGTATGCAGGCAGTCTGGACATGGAATGGGATTCTTGAGAATGTGAAATTCTAATACTGTAGTATTGCATATTATGTTTCAATTAGAGGCATAATTTGAAATAAAGACTTACATAATCAATAGCCCAAAAATCTTTAGAAATTCAGTAGCAGAAGCTGCCGAACCCTCATGGGAAAAAAAAAATTAAATTAACAAGCAAAGCCCCAAAATCCCTCTCATCCAACTATTCTTTCTGAATCAGAAACCTACTCGTCAAAATATATTTATATACCTCTTATTTTATATAAAAGGCTTTCAGATTAGATCAATTTATATAAAAATGAAACAAGAAAAAAAAACTCGTCTTCCACTGTCCTTGACTCCTTTCTAGGCAGCGATGATGGCTGTTAAGATAGACTAAAAAATTGAAATAAAGAGAAGGATATACCATATAAAGAAGGAAAAAATGAGATTGATCCATATAATGTAATCCAAACAATTAAATATCTTACATGATTTGGTAGTGCTTGATGATGGTTTTGGAAGTTCTACATATATGTATGCAGCACCATTAATATAAAATTCCTTTAAAAAATTTGTGCAATTTGATAAGGATTTTGAAATTGATATGAATAATCTATATCAATTTGTGCAATTAAATTTGCTTACATCTGATTCGGAATGTTGGCATTTAGACTGCTACTTATAACCAATATATATTTTGATACATCATTTTGACAAAGTCGGGGAGTAACTTTAATGCCAATTTAGTTTTGCGACTTCAGTAGTAAATGGTAGCAGTTAATTCAAATCTTCTTATATTTTCTTAAAATTCGCAAAAAACCGTTGTTGAGATTCACATGTTGGTGCTTCCCATGCCACATCAGTTGCAAAGTGTGAATAAGAATACTTAATATATAAGGTTGTGGCATGAACATAATAATTTAGGCTTTTGGGTCAAAGATGGTTTAACAGTGTATATTGGGTGTCTTCTAGTACCTCGGTCTCTCCAACATTTGGTATCAGAGCTTGGCATGCGACAGAGTTCATGGGATTTATTGTTGAATTTTGGAAGATGTCGTACGTCTACAACTTAGGGCTTGAGATTGAGATGTTAAACAATAAGAACTTTAAATCATGGAAATTCAAAATTATTGATCTTCTTATTGAACGAGGTTTACGGAGATTGAGATGTTAAACAATAAGAACTTTAAATCATGGAAATTCAAAATTATTGATCTTCTTATTGAACGAGGTTTACGGGATGTGATTGAGAATCTTAAGCCAGTAATTGATGCGGATAAGGAGGATGGTTGTTCTTCTGATGTAGTAGATGCGGTGACAAATGAGCAAATCACGAAGTGCGAACGTTTAGATCGAAAAGCGAAAAGCTTGATCCGCTTGTGCCTTATAGATATTGTTTTCATGAAAGTTGCCACAGAGAAGACCACAAAAGACCTTTGGATGAAGCTGAAAAATCTTTATCAATTTAAGGATTCTTTGGCGGTGAAAAGAGGCAAAGATCAAAAGAAGAATGCAAGGCGTGATGTTAGTAGATCTCGATTATGTGGGAGAGCAAGAGCAATGAGCATTAATCGATCAAAGATGCGATGCTAGAAGTGTCAAGAGCTTGACCATGGAAAGAAAGATTGTCCCGACAAAGCTACTAAGGACAACGGTGACTCCAAGAGCAGGGATGACGACACCAGAATGGTTTAGCTGTTACAAAAATTATGATAGATGGAGCATCTATTTGGAGAACAAAGAGATGCTGAAAATAACGGATCATGGGAAGGTGAAAGAAAATTTGGTGAATTTGGTGGGAAAAGTTTCTTAGATTGTGTTTTCTATGTTGAAATCTTTTCACTAGTGGCCAAGTTGACATTGGAGAAAATTCATGTGTTAGTAATCAAAAAGATTTGTTGTCACTAGGGAGGAAAATTTGATGTTCAAGTTATTATTATCCTTGCATTGGCCGGCGCAATCTTTTTAGATGTGTTATCAAAGGGTTGACTTATTTGTTCAACATGTTAGATTTATACGATGTCAAGATGATTCTTATGTTTATGTCAAGCGACATATTCAAAAAGATCGATTACAAATACGACTTTGGCCTGGATAAAAGAAGTATGTTGAAGGAAACTTGAAGATGTTTAGCATGGTTGTTTGCAAGTCAATTGGGACTCATGAACAAGTGAAGGTAAGGTTTGTTCATTTGGTGATGGTTAAAACGGAAGCAGGTTATGCAAACTTCATTGTTAGTTGATAGTGTGGAGGAGTTCCAGAGGTATATATATGATGTTTAGGGTCTTGAAAAATCAGGTTGCGGTTATTGCTATGTTATGTGTGAAATATTCACCAAGTGGGAGAATGTTAGAGTTGACTCATATTTCAACATTATCTTATTCTAATTAGGAATAGGTTTTTCTATTTCTTATTGGGATTTTTTTTTCTATTTCTATTGAGAATAGGTTTCCATTTAGGTTTTGGATTTGGTTTTATTTCTAATTCATTTTGAATTTCTAACATTATGTTGGGGTCTATAAATACAATGTTTTATTGTGTTTATAGAAAAATCATAATTTTAGTTTTTTGTGAGGATATCTTACAATGGGGTTAGGGTATTATGTAACTATTGAGAGTTTGCAAGGTAGATTAGCGGAGTGTGAGATATTATACCATAATTGTATCTTTTAGAAAACTTGGATCAATAGCAATAATATTCATACAGGATGGATGTAGTCCGGATTTGGAGAACTAGGAAAAATCTTTGTGTTCTTTTCTGTGATTGAATTAACTCTTTGCTTGCGGTTTGGTATTTGTCAAGGTCTTATTCCTAACATCTGGTATCAGAGCCCATTGTTTGTGGTCCTTAGTATACTCATGGAAAATCGCAAGCTCACATGAGTGATGACAGTAGAAATTCACACTTTAGGGGGAGCAATGGACGATTATGGATGCACATGTGAAGGTGGAGAATGTTGAGATTCACACGTGGGTGCTTCTTATCCCACGTTGATTGCAAAGTGTGAATAACAATACTTAATATACAAGGTTGTAGCCTGGACCTAATAACTTAAGCTTTTGGGTCAAAGATGGGTTAACATTGTATATTGGGTGTCTTCTAGTCCTCGGTCTCCCCAACAACTATGTCGGGGGTGGCAAAAACAATCCACTCGAATGAAATTCTATGATACCTTATATATGCGATTAAGGTTATCTTGACCCTAGTAAAGTACCTCAATATATTCCCAAAGCCCCTTGACAATATCTATATTGGGGACAAGATCAATCACTTGTCTTTCCATGGAATTTATCATCTGATAGAATGCGGGCATCGATGAGTTTTCATGCCTCATCATCAGACTTATAAGATGATCTCCTTGTTCTCTTCTCATGGATGCCATTGCTGTAGTTATGGACTCCGTCTAATTACTTTTATGTGAGACGACTGGATGAAGATAGCACCTCCGTAACATTTAAGAATTTCTTTCGGGCTGATGGCCCTGATGATTCTGATGTTGTAGAAGCTGAACTAGACATGATTTAACCTTAACAAGTTCAACGAGAAACACTAAAACTCTTCCTTATAGAAAAGACAAACTTAGCAAAAACAGGCATTAAACCATCAATTAGTACCATGAAAATTTCAATGTAGATCCATAATAACCAAGGTGATAGTGTCAAATCAAACCATTATCATGTAAATGCCTGGGGACAAATAAGAAACCAAAGAAATATATCCAGAAAACTCACTTATCATACCACTGGGGCATCTCCACAAATATATGCAATGATCATCGCATTTCTTGTAACTTTGATTTTTCATGAAGTTGTCAAATTTTCTATACCATTGTCGTGACGCCTGTTTCAGCAGTTCTTTATAATCTACAAACTAGACTTTTATCTTTGGCGGAACATCTATCTGGCAACTTTATATATATTTCTTCCTCCAGGTCACCATGTGGAAAACCCGTCTTGATACCTAGTTGCTCTAACTTTAAATGCTAGTATGATTCAAATAGATGAGTGTTTCACAATAGAAGAGAAGATCTCAGCATCAATAAAGTCTGTACCTGGCTTTTGTCCAAACCCCTTCACAACAAGCCTAGCCTTGTAACGTTTCTCTCCGTTTGGTTCTTCCTTGATTTTATACACCCATTTACTATTCAAGGCTTTCACCTGGTGGCAAAGGCTGCAAATCCTATGTTTAATTGTGCTTTAGAGCTTCCAATTCTTCTTCATTTCAACCTTCCATTTTTCAGCATTTGGAGAAGGGATTGCCATCCTGAAATGTTAAGTTTGACTTCCCTAGGATCCAAATGAAATTTATTATTTAAGAAAATTAGTTACACTGTTTGGCCTAATACAGTCTCTCAGGATGATATTTGGTCTGTGTCGAAGCTTACAATAAAAATTTACAAATAGCCGGAGGAAGGTTGTTAGGATTTTTGTATGCAGTTACATCCCAAGGCTCCAACTTATTTCCCAAGTGGTCCCAGAATCCGAATATGGAGAACTTAATGGACAAACAAAGAAATATTTCATAAACCCCAGATACTTGCCTCCAAACATTTGATATTTGGCCACCATATTTGGTCAGGGTTCTAGCCTTTTCTTCTCTAAGACCTTGCTGATAATCCTTTTACCAAAAGAATGAGAGACTTTTTTTTAGCTTCGATAGTCCTGGGAACGAATCAATTAAACCAGGAGATTCTGTACAGATTCTGAAAGATTAACTCCATCACTATGAAAAATGGATCCTCCCATTTCAATTATTGGATGAGCTGGAAGGTGCCAAATTTTTCTGTAAGCTGGACCGTATCGCAGAGAACCCTCAGCTGTCTCTCAATGCAAAACATAGTAGCGAAAGGCGCGCCTAGGCGCAAGGCGAGGCGAGGTTTTGCTGTTGAGCTTTTTTCCATTTAAGGTGCAGCCCCTTCACTAAGGCGCAGTCAAGGCATGCTTAGTTGTTGAGGCGCAGGAGGCTCAAGAGGCGTGCGTCTCTATGAAGTTATCTAAATCCCATCTCAGCTCTTCGTTTAAAAAAAAAGATCTGTACCCTTGATTTAAAAAGAAAAAAGAAAAAGATAGAAGTAAAACAAAGCTGCTGCGATCAAAAAATAAAAAAAAGGGGTGTCGATAGCTGCGACTTCCTCCTTCTCCAAGAGGACCAAGACTGTCGAATTCCTCTTCTCCAAGACTGTCGAATTCCTCTTCTCCAAGACTGTCGAATTCCTCTTCTCCAAGACTGTCGGTACTCCAAGTAAGTACTTCTCTTCTCCTCTTCTTCTGTTCCTCTCTTCTTCTTTCCTCTTTTTTTTTTTTCCATCCCCTCTGTAACTCTGTTCCTCTCTGTTCTTCTTTCCTCTTTTTTTCTTCTCCTCCTTTTGCTTCTGTTCACCTGTTTCTGCTTCTGCTTCTGCTTTCCTTGCCCTGTTGTATTTTAATTTTCCCCCTCCCCTGTTTCTGGTTTTCTGCTCTATTTCTGCTTTGATGTTGATGCTGTCTTTTTCTTTTTTTTTTTTTTGGCTCTGAATGCTGCTGTTAAGGGTGCGTTTTTTTTAATGATTTCTTCTCCCCTGTTTCTGCTTTGTTGTTGGCCTGTTGCTGCTGTTTTGTTTTCCTTTTCCTCTGACTGCTCGCTGCTGCTCTTAAGATAATGTTTCTGGAATTTGACATTTAACTTTGTGTGGCTGCATCAAATCAATTTCTATATTTGCCTCTTAGTATAGATGATGATTGTGATGATGGTGATGATGAGGATCATGAAGAAGAGGAGGAGATGGAGTTTGAGGGCAGAAATGTTAACACGAACTATGAAGCTGATTTTGACGTGGTGATGAAGAAGATGATGATTGAAGATGAAGATTAGATGTTCTAATTTTGAAATTTCTTTACATTTGTGATGATGTGATATGTTGAACAGTTTGAACTTGAGTCACTTGAAGTATTTGTTATTTTGGTAGAAGTTCTATGTATGTGGTTGCTAACACCTGGGACAAATATATAAGTTTTATATGTATTTATGTCATTGGTTGTGTTGTTTATAATATTGTATGTATATATAATATTTTTAATTTTTTTTAACTAGGTGTGCCTCACTTCGATAAGGCGTGTGCCTTGCCTTGCGCCTTGTGCTTAAGCCCCACAGAGGTCTTTGAGCCTCGCTGCGCCTTTCACCTGTCACAAGTATGATCCAAAACATATGGAATAGACGGACTTTAGAACTCATTGTGGTGACTTGGTCATTGTAGTTCTTAGTGATGTCTTTGGGCTTAGTAATGCCTCTGCTGCTTTTCAATTCACTTTTTGTTCTCTAGTTTAGTTGTCGAATTGAGTTGTATATACTTCTTAATTACCTATTGACGTAGTCAATAACATCTCTGTCTTTGACCTTTAAATTATTATGGTCCAGGATATCGGATTCAGCGTAGAATACACAAATTCTTCGGGAGATAAATCAGTAAGTCTAGCAAGGATGTATGTACTGTTTTGACTTGTTCGGTGCATTTATGCTGGATTTTGTTTTTGTATTCTGCAGCTAATGTTGCCTTACGGACGATATGATTGTGATCAAGTGAGTTGATGCAATATTGCTTATCTATATGACAACATAAAGTGTGTACTGACCAATTTCATGGCTTTTCTGTAGGGCAATTTCTGCACATGCATGGTTGGAAATTACAAACTTGTATGGGACAACTCTTATTCAACATTCTTTAAAAAGGTTGGTGAACAATTCTAACTCCTCCTTTCATGCTTCTGCCACAAATATGTTGATGGTGTTTATGCAGTCAACACAAACCTTTGATCAAGTTAAAGTTCTTTTTAAGATTAAAAGTTAAAACTATCCTTACTAATAGCATGGGATGACACTTGCTTCCACTCCTGCTCCCATTCCCTCCCTCCTAAGAAACAAAAATTTAGGTTTGGAGATTTGGCAGTTCGAAATATCTCACAGGATGGGGATTTGCAGATTTGGCAGTATATAAATTTATATTATAGAAATGTAAACAAGAACCATTTCCTAAGTGATTGTCTCACATAACATGTCTGTTATATTAAAAAATGTTGGTATTAGAATAACTGTAGTGATAATTTTGGGTTATCAATTAAAAAAGGAAAAAACACAGAGAAATGGTTTACAACTCCCATCTCTTTCACACACCCAGTACCCATGTTAACATATTTTCCTCCCAAATTATAACTCTATTTCTTTTTTCTTCAACAAATACATACACCAGGTAAGATTGTTTTCTTTTGCCGTTTGGCACTCATTTTGTTTCTGCCTATAAGTTTGTTCCAATGTTTTTTTGCTAATGTGTATATATATATATATATATATATATGTATATATATATATATATATTTGTTCTTTTTTTTTTTGCCAAGTATTTTAGTGATATTTTGATGGTTTGGTTTCAACATTTATTTATTGTTGAAAAAGTTATATTCACTTATAAACTTGTACTGCCCCCTGGATCAGTCCGTCCCTCTTGAAAAGAACTCGCCCTCGAGTGATAATCTGGATACCCCAAAGAGATAGGAGGAAAATAAGCCGACAAAACTGCAACATTGAACGTAGAAGAGATTCTCATTGACTCCGGAAGATCTAACATATATGCATTGTCATTTAGCAACTTGAGAATTTTGAAAGTTCCATATTTTTGCTGCTTGAGTTTATGGTGCTCGCCTGGAGGAAACCTTTCCCGTCTCAAGAAGACCATAACTTCATCACCAACAGAAAAGACTTTATGACAACGATGAGAGTCAGCAGCCAATATGTGTTTCATATTAGAACTCTCTAAATTACCCCATACTCCTTCAGCAGCCAATTTGTGTATCTTCTTGTTTCGCCATAGAAGAAGCCACGACACTAGAATCCTGTAACTTCGGCAATGGTACAAGATCCAAAACCTGATTAGACACCTAGTGATACACAATAGCAAACAGAGCCATACCTGTAGAAATGTTAACTCCACTGTTATGAGCGAACTCCATGAGCAAACTCCGCTTGACTTAAAAATAATTTTGATGCCTCGGATGATCACCACAAAGACTTCGAATCATGTTTGAGTACGATTTACGACCTCTGTTTGACCATCTGTCTGAGGATGTGCCGTAGAACTATACTTCATTTAAGTATGAAATCGACGCCAAAAGGTTGTCCAGAATGAAGCAAGAAACTTACTATCTCTGTCAAAAACAATAGATAAAGGAATACCATATAATCATACAATCTCTTGAAAGAACAATTTAGCCACGTGTACTGCATCTGAAGTCTTTCGACAAGGAATAAAATGTACTATTTTTGAGAACCTGGCCACAACCACAAATACAGAATCATACCACCTTTGAGTACGAGGCAAACCAAGAACAAAATCCTTGCTCAAGCTCTTCCCATATATTCTTTGACAGGCAAAGGCATTTATAATCCCATATTTTGCACATTCCCTTTGATTACTTGACAAATGACACAACTCCTAATAATGCTTTTCACATCCCTTGGCAATTAAGTCCAAAAATATCTCTCACGAACACTAGCCAAGGTCTTGTCTCTTCCCAAGTGAGCATTAAGACCACCGCCATGAATTTCACGAATAAGATGTTCACGTAGAGAAATCAGAAGTACATAACCAGAAGTTGAATGACGATGATCATGTGTACAACCAGTCCAGTCTGCATCTGAAAATGCCTCAATCCTCAATCATTATGTGACCATGTGGAGCAAACAATATACCTTTTCCGGGAGTAAATTTCAGATATCTTAGAATTCTGTGGACTATCTCTAGATGACGCTATCAGATCATGCTTATACGGACTTACTACACCAACGACATGATATTTCAGGCCTAGTATGAGAAAGATATATTAATCGGCCTACCAAGCGTTGATATTTTCCTCTATCCAATGTAGGACCCCTAGCCCCTACTATATGATTATTAACTTCGATTAGAGATTCGCAGGTCTACACCCTAGCATGCCTGTTTCTGTCAATAAGTCAAGAACAAACGGTCGTTGGGATAAGAAGATACTAGTAGAGGATCTTTCCACCTCTATGCCAAGGAAGTACTTCAAAACTCCCAAGTCCTTTATCTCGAACTTACTAGCTGATTTCTTCTTGAGATTGACTAATTTTGCATGGTTATTTCCTGTCATCACAATTTCATCAACATAAACAATCAAGATAGTAATTTTTCCATCGTTTCTTTTGATGAACGTAGTGTGATCTGCCCGACTTTGCTTGTATCCAAACTGTATCATAGCTATGCGAAATCTGTCAAACCAAACTCTAAGAGATTGCTTCAAGCCATACAAAGACTTGTGCAACCTACAAACTTTTCCTTCAGTTGTAGAACTAGCAAAACTTGGAGGTATGTCCATGTACAACTCCTCTTTTAAATCACCATGAAGAAATGCATTTTTCTCATCCAACCATTGAAAGTCCCAACCAAACTTTGCAGCACAGGAAATTGTAGTACGAACATAGTTCATTTTGGCCACAGGAGTGTATTCGCTCCTGATAATCAATCTCGTAAGTCTGTGAATACCCTTTGGCCACCAATCTTGCCTTTGGCCTCTCTACAGACCCATTTGCCTTCTATTTGACTGTATACACTCATTTGTATCCAACTAGTTTTCCCCGAGGAAAAGAGACTAATTCCCAAGTTTCATTCTTTTTTAAGGCATTTATCTCCCTCAAGCATGGCCTTTCTCCAGTTCTCATTGTTAATTGCCTCTCTCCACCCTTGAGGCACAGATATAGAAGACACAAAAGGTTACTATTAGGTGCAGGATCAGAAGTAGGAGGACTTAGGCTTTGAGCAAGACTGATCTTATGGTAGTATTGCAACGGTTTTGTTTTGAGGAACGTAGGTTCTCAATTCTGGCTGTTCCAGTCGATTAGAAACTCCTCCTCAGGTTCGTCATTGATTACAACCTGTTAAAAAGTTGGCAACAAAACACTAGGTTCTATACAAAACTTCTCCTCACTAGAATGTGTCTCCCCCTTATGATAAAGAGAAGGATAGTTGTAATAAGGTTCATTCTCCCAAAAAGTGACATTTCGAGTAACATAGCCATGGTTTGATGGAGGATGATAGCATTTATAACCTTTTCTGGGGTAGGAGAGTAACCAATAAAGACACAACGAAGGGGTTTTGGATGAAGTTTACTTTGAGTAGGAGAATGATCATAGACGAAACAAACACATCCAAAAATCTTAGGAGGAAGAGAAGGGGTAAATGTATATTTAAGAAGAGACAATGGACTTACCTTTCCTAAAACACTTGAAGGGAGTCGATTAATAAGAAATGCTGTTTTAAGAACAACTTTGGCCAAAAAATATTATGGTGTGTTCATGGTAAAAATTAATGAGCAAGTAACCTCTAGGGCGATTTTTTCTTCACGCGACCCTATTTTATTCAGGGTGTCAACACAGGAAGTCTGAAGTATAATGCAATTTTATTTGAGATAAAGCTCAAACCCACCATTTTTTGCTATACTCACGATTTGAAGAATTCTTACTTTAGCGTCAAACTGGGTCTATATCATTTTATGCAATTCTTGGAAACAACGAATAACATCGCCTTTTGAATGATTTAAGTAAACCCAAGTGGCAAGAAATGCAATCGATAAAGGAAATAAACCAACGATATCTAGAACGAGAAAGAACTCTAGATGGCCCCAAACATCAGTATGAATAAAAGCAGATGGTTCTGAACATCGTTCATTACATGTAGGATAAACTGACCTTGTGTGTTTAGCTAACTCACAAGGTTCACATAAAAAATGACTTTTCCCACAGTTTAACAAGAGAGGGAAACATAGATTCTAAGGTAGTTATAGAAGGATGACCTAGACATCGGTGCCACTAATTTAGAGATTTTAGGTTGGAATTTCAAACAGATTGTAGAGCTTGAGTAGAGATTCCATGTGTCGTCAAAGGTACACGGGATGGAATATCTAGGTAGTAAAGACCTACCACTACCAATTTGTTGCGCTGTCACCAAGTCCTGAAAAATACAATGGGAAGGAAAAAATGTAACAAAGCAGTTTAATGACTTGGTAAGGCAAGGAACTGATAATAAATTGGCAGTAAAAAATGGAAGATGAAGTACACGGGATAATGTTAATGTCGGAGTGCACGCAATTGAAACTTTCCCAGAAATGTCAGAAAAATTGCCATCAGCCACTTGCACCTTGTCTTTACTAGAACAAGTTATGTACGAGGAGTAAGGCTAGAGGACCCTGTCATATGCTCAGAGGCGTTTGGGTCAATGATCCATTTAGGACATGCTGATGCTACTATAAGAGTACAAGAATGACTTTGGACAGCATGATATGCCATGTTAACATCACTGACTTCTGTCATTTTAATTAGATGCCAAAAAAATCCAAGGACAAAGGAATCAACAAGGAAATGACTTTCTAATGACTACACTGCACAGTGATGGAGAGCAGCAATCACACAAACAAACCAAAGTGTGTAAATGAAACAAACTCACCAAATAAACCCCATATATGACCTGCCCAAAAGAAGCCTAGCTTACTGGAAGAAGGCCAAAGTGCTTCTGTTGCCTGAATAGGGCTCACATGCCGGCGCTTGAGTCGGCGCTGCTGCAACCTCAGGGCGCGTGAGGGAAGATATCTCATGGTGAAGGATTCTAGTGGTAGGTTACTTGTAAGTATGCAGCCTTGCTTTCTCAAGTTCCTAGTGAAACGTCAGGTCTGGCAACAAGTTTCCTTACCGAGAAAAGAAAAAATGCAAGAACAGGACACTAAGAATGTACTGAGCTCTGATACCATGTACAGATATGATACAGCAGCAGGAAATAAAGAAGAAGAAACATGAATTGCGTTTGAATATTTTGGGATAATTTCCCTTTCTCAGTGCTGATCTATATATACAAAGATTACAGCCAATTAAGCCTCTAATGTAGGCTTCAATTTTGATATACAGATTCCTAAAATTAAGGCTATCATTATGTATATACAATCCCTACAAATCAGCTAGTAGTATCAAATCTCAACTAATATATTCTAATAATATAGAATTAATTGGTACAACACATAGAATTAGTTATATTTGCATTTCTTCGTCATTCAAATTAAAGAATGAATCACACAAGAATCCCCTCATAGAATCATGCCAAATTTAGAAGAATCTGAGAATCGCATACGGCACCACACGCACAGTGGCGGATCCACATGGGGACGAGGGGGGGACTACGCCCCCCCTGAACTTTTAAAAAAAAAAATAAAAAAATAAAAATATATATATATATATATAATATATATATATAGAGAGTATTTTTATCGTTTCAAAATTAAAAATACATTTATTAAAATTAAAAATACATTTACTTAATTTTAAAAAGAGTTTAATTTGAAATTGAGTTATGTTATGCAAAATAGATTACATTTGTGTAATATTTTTATTATATAATAATATTACTTTTAAAAGTTATCATTACAATACTTTTATTTTATCATCAATTGAATATTACAAACAAATTTCTTTTGAAAAACTAATCTTTTGTATAATAAATTTCAATCAAATATGTAACTTTAATATTAACAAAAAAAACTTGACTCTTTTGTACAACATAAGTAATATGTCACTTTATTAAATAGATCTCTAAAATATTACTCCCTCTGTTTCTGTATAAATAACCTTTATTCCTTTTTTGAAAGTTCCAAAATAAATAACCACTTTCTAATAATAGTACTACTATTTTAATCATATTTTACCAAATTTGCTCTCAACTTTGTTTTGGAATATACAGTAAATATAATTATATTGGGAATAAAAAAAGAGTTTGTTTTGAATTAAAATTTTTTGAATTTACCCTATAATTTGTTTTAAAGTAAAATTAAATTTAAAATTAAATTTAGCATTCTTAACATTTAATAGTTTTGAAGTAAATATTATGAAGTGTATAAAGATTATTGTTATGTATAAATTTTTCGATGTTCAAAGTATAATTTATTTTATGATTTTAGAATAATACTATATTTTGAAACGAAAGCATTATAAATTGATAAATTTCGGAACGAAAACTGAAGAATAGTAGAGTAATATTGTGAATATTTTAAATTCAATAATTTTATTATTATAATACACTATCATATTAACAAATTCGTTTTTATAGCGCAATAAAAATTTTTGGTCCCCCCTTAACTAAAATCCTGCATCCGCCACTGCACACGCACACACATATATATGAACAAAGTGAATACGTTAATGCAATATTTAAGCTTATATTTTGATGTAGTTCATTCAGTAATGGCGTTGATGGCATTTCACCATTTTTATTAATGGCATTTAGGACACTCTACCATTTGAATGAACTTCATCCAACACCTAACTTAGTGTTGAAGAAACAAATTAAGAGGCCACTAACTGCTGTTCCTATTTCTCCTCTTCTAAACAACAATCAAGCAAACCTCCATCTCTTCCCCTTCGATTTGAGGAACCCATCATTGGCACCGCCTTAGTCGCTGCTGTCCAACAGCCAGTTCACAATAAAAGCATCTCCTCAATCAATGAAAGTGACCATTCACCCTATTCCCTTCCCTTCAATTTCTGAAATATCTCCACAGTTAAACTCCATGTGCAAATTGCATACAACTCAAGCAAACAATAAGAAAAGAAAGAAGAAAAGAAAAACCAGATGCCTAGATCCAATCTGTGATCCTGCGGAAATCATTTGGCAAAATCAGACCAATCTTCTGCTGCAACAACTTCATGGTGTTGAAATATTTGAAACATTGAAACCAGAATCAAAATCATAGTAATGGTGATTACTGATAATTGAAATTAGGGGGGGTGGTCTTCGTGATTACAGCGGTTAAGATGTATGATGCCGTCGTTGGGAGGAAGATGGGATATATAATGTCTTCCTCGAGAAGACAGCGATGGTGGTGGTAATGATGGTGGTGACTGGTGAGCCTCACTTAGCAGGAATCGAGTTCCTTAAACAGAGAAGTCATTTCAGCACGGGTTTCTAATTTTGGCGCAGAAACGACTTAGTGTTGTATTAATGTGGCATCTTTTTTAAAGAAGGCTATATATCTGTGTGTGTGAGAATAAGAGAAATGAGCTATATATCTCTTTTTAAATCATGCCACGCAGTGACCATTTTAAGGGGAATAAGCTTGCGCAATCTCAATAGTCGGTAATTTCCAAATCCCAATTTGTTTGCCTCTACATCTTCTCTTTCAAATGGTCTGTCAGGCTTAGTACAATAAGCCTTGACTGGTAGTTTGTTACTATGCCACTGTGGTAGTTGTGTGTGTACTGTGTATTATTAGTGCTACCTGTCTGTATATGTGTTTCTATGCTACTGAGTATGTCTCTATGTTCTGTGTATGCAAGTTATGTGCAAGTATATAGGGCAGGCTATGTAATGGCTGTCTACAAGTAGCTAAGGATTGTAATAGCTTGTCAGGAAAATAATAAAATATCTCTCACTCTCTCCCTCCCTCCCTCAGATTTCTCTTCTTCATAATTCTTCCTAATTTCTCTACTCTCTGCTAATTCTGCAGTTCTGTCAACTGACAGTCCTGTTTGATCATAGCTCCATTGATGGTCAAACATAATCACATACATCACATTTCCAACATTTACAGAAGAGGACAAGCGAGAACAGCCCTCCTTCCATCTTTTCTCTCTCGAATTTCTTTTCTTTCTTCATAATTCTTCCTAATTTCTGTAATCTCGCTGCTAATTCTGCAGTTCTGTCAACTGAGGTCAGGATAATCATCACAGATCCTGACGCAGTCTCATCCATTGATGGTCAAAGATAATCACATACATCACATTGCCAACATTTACAGAAGAGGACAAGAGAGAATATGAGCATTCATTAATTTATTAAATTACTCAAATACATGTGGAAAATTTGAGACCGTCATTGGGCTGTTCTCTGTTTAATCCCCTTAAGAGGAATTCGGCAAATCCATCTTAGTCAGATTTCGTGACACTAGGTATTTCTAATATTGTCTCAGCAGCCCGTGTTGCTATATTTAGGGTTTTTATTTGTAATTTTATTGATATTAGTGTTGCATCCTTCTAATTTCTTTATTTAAGAAGAGAGCTGATGACTAGATATAATAATGAAGGTGGTTTTCAATGGTGGTCCAATGGTGATTTGTTTCTGGGTTTTCGTAATGAATTATGAGCAATTTGGTAGAATTGGGTCTATTGCTTTTATATTTTTTCAGCAATCCTATATACATGATATCTGCACTTCTCTTCTTTCGGAGTAGAAGTTCATAATCAATGAATTCGGGCCTTGGAGGGAGCTTGCATGTCTGTTTCTTCCTTGAAACAGTACTGTCTTATTTAATGCGTGGTTTAATTAAAATGAGTTATAGCTCATTTTCTTTATTCTCGTGTGTGTGAGTTTTGCTAGACTGCGAACTCCAAAAGTTTCTCTTACCCGAATTTGAATGCAGAGCTACTCCATAGCCAAAAACTATGAATTCTTTGATGGCCTTTCTCTTCTTACTTGAAAGTTCACCTATAATATATTTGCATCAAAATCAGTAACAGGAAGGTTGAAATCACAGACAACTTTCTTATGGCCCTACATTTAATTCTAATTTGCTGTTTTCAAATTTATTATTTTGTATATAACATAAATCAGGGGCTGCATTTTCAGGGGAATCTCAAGTCACATATATATCTTCTACATTAATTCTGATTTATTACCAGCTGTTTATTGCTATTATTACATCTGGGCAAATCAATTATTGGGTACTTTAGACTAATCATTCATCTTTTTTTCACTTCATTTGTGTCCTTGGAACAAATTTTTCCGGTTGACTGTTATTGCTATTGGTAATTCAATTATGTGGCAGATAGCTACATGCTGTTGCAGTCAGAATTTTGAAAATTTTCCTCTGGATATTTTCAGATTTTGCATGAAAAATCAATCTCATGTTATCGCTCTCGTTTCTTGACAGAATCGAATGAATTGAATGATTCAAAAGCCAAAATGATATAGACTTTCACAAGAATCCAAGAATACATCTCTCTTGAGCTTAAATGTCGTTATCCCATTGAGAAACTAAATTTTAGCAAAAAGTCTGGCTGGTTGTTCGTGACCTTGTTTGTAGCTACAATTTCGTTCTCCTTCTATAGTTAACTGAACTCTATGTTTTTTGTTCTTATTGTTTCATCTCATCACAAGAAACAAGTTCCAATAAGTTTCTTGTCTTGAATATTCTCAAACAAGATTTCAAACTTTTAGATAACTTCATGGCTGTCAACACTGGAGCTTAACCAGTATAGCTATTTTATGTTGGTCTAACCCAGCCAAAGATATACAGTTGTCTTGATTATATGCAAGTATTTTGAAATCCCTCTTTTGACCATAATAAGCTATAAATGAAGAAGGGAAAAATCAGTTATCATCAGACTGGAGTTGGCACGTTTTCCCCATTAGGCCACCAACCATTTCTTTTAATCTTTTTCCCCCCACTGATGTATTAGAATGTCCATCTTGTCATGTTTGGTTAATTTGCTCTATATTCTGTTAATTTTGCAGCTGGTGCTTATGTGGCATATATAACCTGTGGCATGCTTTTTTGAAAAGAAAATATATGTGGAATTGAGTGGTTGGGTTGGGCCAACCACCGAGTGCCATGTGGCACCATGTTGGTCCCCTACATCCAACTCGCCAAATATAGAAGTTGCTGGACTTTGTTAAATGTCACCGGAAACTAAAGAAAAGATAGCAAACTTATATCGAAAAGTCGTCGAAAACTGAAGAAGATTTGTCGAAAACTGTAAAAAGATAGCAAACTTATATCAGAACTTGCCTAACCCCAATTCCTATAAAAGATCTTCGAAACAAGCTCAATGTTAAAGGAACCCAAGAGAGATAGCACTCTCTAGATCATTTTGAAATTCATACAAGCTATTAGCAAGCAATCAACGAATGTCCTTTAAATCACATCTCTTTTATCCTCTTCTCCTCCTTGATCTCTATTTGTCAATTTGTATCTTATTTCGTTCTGAATATCATAGATCTACTTGCTTTTCGACTTTTTACGCGAGTAAATCTGCAAATTTTGAAGGTATTGTCTCCTATATATCCCTTATCATGTGTATGCATATGTTTATATTTGTATTAACACCTGAATAATGTGTCGGATTTATCTATGCATGTAAATATGCGTGTTGCCTTGCTTGTGTATTATATTATTTTACGCAAATCGATATAGAATTGATGCTCATCTCTTTGTCGAAATTTGGTAGTGTAAAAGTTGGGTTTCTTGGTGTTTGTGACAAATAGAGTTGTAAAAGAGCCGAGTTTAGTAGAGTATTCATAGATTAGGAATTCTCATGATTGAGTTTGACTCGTTTGTTTATCGAATTGTTCAAGAGTAACTCGAAAATTTTTAAACATAATCTATTTATGAAGTAATGAAGCATATATCGAGCATCAAATGATTAAGAGTATTTGTATCATTTTAATATTATTCGTGTCGTGTACATAAGAGATTCAACTAGTAAATTTGGTAGATGTTTTAAAATCATATTGAGTATCAAGTCAACTCGTGGAGCTGAGTTGAGTACAAGTCAAGTAGTCTCAATACCTAAGGACTAAGAGTAACTAATTGAATCGACTTGACTCCAGTAGTTTGCTACCCATCGAGTAAGAGTAGCCAATGGAACTCGACTCGAGTATTTACAAATCGAGTCGAATTGAGTATCAAAGTTACTTGGTTCGTTAAACAGCTCTAGTGACAAGTGGTCCATTTAAAATTAAGTATGACATGTAAAACAAACAAGGAAAAGTTAAATAGGTAAACATTGAACAAGAAGCCAAGTCTGATGGCTTTTGTCAAAATTTTCTTTTGCTTGCTGATATTGAATTTCCATATCATTTTAGTTTTAAAAACGAAAAAGTGAACTAGTTTTAAAAACGAAAAAGCGAACCACATCAGCAAAAAAATGCCACATAAAGCATGGTTAATGTCTGACTTCGACGAAATGGGGGTACTTAGAACATTCTAATGACATTTGTGGGGTGAATAGAAATTAAAAAGTAAAAAAATAAAAATTGGTGTCCTGCTGAGGAAAATGTACTAGCTTCGCTGGAGTAGTTAATAGTGTTGCCCATGAAAATTTGACCACCTAAATATGATTAAAAGTTATTTTTTGAGGTTGAATACAACATGAATAAAAATAATTAAGCATAAAGATGTTAAAAATTTCGAAGAATGGTGACTTTTGATGATATACTGGTAAATTACCTTTTTCTGGTGAAATTTTTTTGAGTTCCACGTATTTAAGATGCTGGAGGTTGAAAGAGACTGCCACATGGCAATTCCTTATTAGTCTGAATTTGCCAGTCTGGTTCTATTGCCAACTAAACTGAAACCCTAATAGCTATATCAACAATTGAACAAAAGAATGTTGGCATAAGGACCACTTTTATCAATGTGTGGCCGAGGCGTCGTGGCACCACTTGACGCCATAAATTATCGCCTTGAGTATCTACATCGCCATGGTTCTGTACACCTTTTGTTTGCATTTTGCTTCTCTAGTGGTCACCATACATATACAAGTGAGCAGACGAGCACCATTTGGCTCATATGGTTTGGTTTTTGCAAGGAGTCAATGAAAAAATCTTGTGAATTGGCCCATACGATCCGATATCTCACATGTGCAAAACTTACACGTACCCTAAACAGAATCCAATGTTTAGTCATTTTTGTATATTTAACTTTTAATGTCTTTTTTCCTGTTTTAAGTTGTGTATAGATATGAATATTTATACATATATTAAACATTATTGTTAATGAGTCATCGTGGGCGAGTTGTTGCTTAGGCGCCGTGGCGGTTGGCTACTGTCATGACTTGTCACAGTCCTGTGAAAGCAATTGATAAAGAATAACCTGAAGTAAAAAGTAAACGAGGGAAGTCTAAGCCACGTGATAACTGAAGGGCTGAATATTAAAGTCTCCTGTTATATTTTTTACTTCAGTGTAGCTAAAACTTAAAGTCCTTCGCATAACTTTTTTACTATAAAATTATTGAAACAATCACTTTGATGAAAACAAAACTACACCTTGATATGAATTTTGTGATTTTGTTTGTTGCCTGGATTAGGTCTTGCGGTACAAAGTGGACTGCGTACCACCAGTTGTGGAGCCGGTTATTTCAGAGACTAATGTAGAACAACCCAATGAGCTCTAGCCAGATAAATTACTTTGTAGCAGTTCATGTTTTCTAAAACCACTGATATGCATCTGTGTACCGTTTTCCTTGCTATTTTCCTTAATCCCAATCCTGTACTCCAAGTTTCTCGGTACCCGTGTTTATGGATCTTTACTAATGACATATCTTCTCTTTGTTAACTTGTGTAACTTCTGCCGTCTGAAACTCATACCTCACTCCTGTAATCAGGGTTTTCCATTACCCACTGTTTATAGATGATAATTGTTCTCATCTTTTCTAATTTGTCAATGTATTTATTCACCGCTTTTCATACGTTCGCTAATCCGATAAGATCATAATAATGATCCATTTTTATTAGGATTGGAGACGAATAAATCCTAGTTGAGTCGGAGTTTAATTGTCGAGTCTACAAAGATGTTGGTTGCGAAGCATATATGTCCATCTTCAACACGTGTTTTGTTCATGATTAGAATGAGGATATAATTGTTTGGAATGTTGAAAAGTTTACGGTATAGAAGGGAATTTGAAATGTAAAATATGGTCATGTTGGATAGGTCTATATGGTTCATTCACATTTCGTAGTTTTATTCTAAGCACGGTCATTTCTTCCTTTCTCAGTTTAACCTCAAATAAGATAACATTATCATTTTCAAGGAATTACGAGAAATTAGTAAAAGTGGTGTTATGACCTATAAAAGAGATAGCCTTTACAGTTGAATATATTAAAAAGAAATCTTGCAATTGATGTTTATACCAACCATTAGGTAGAATATAAGTATTTATGCCAGTAATTCCTACA
>CM025788.1:71212-100256 GCA_014636745.2 Centella asiatica
TATGAGTTTCAAGATTTTGATATAGTAAAGAGATAATATTAATAAATGAATGATGATTGATGACTATTACAATAAACTCCTAACGATCTATTTATACTAATAAGAAAAGTTTAAATCCTAATCTACTTAGAAAAGAATAAATTACAATCCAAAATCAATTAAATATAGGAACTAATAAAATGACTAACATCTAATTATTAATCCTAATGAAACTCAACTTCATGCAAATTGAAGTCTTGCCATGACCCCACATAAATTAAATCCAAATCCTAGATGACTTCCAAAACTTATCCACGTGTCTTTATTACCTCTCGTGTCACATTTGGATTAAATGCATGCCAAAAAAAAAATAGGCATTTATATGCCCAAAAAAAAAAGGGAAAGGGAAAGAGGCAGTTTGTTTAAATAATCTTTGTTCACAATCACATTCTCTAAATGCTCTTTGTTTTCAATCAGATAATGTTTTTCAACAGGATCTAAATTCAACAGGCTGATCACACCAGTAATAAAAAGTTTTCAACAAAAATTTATTTTCAACGTGTATGAAACGGAAAGTGATAATATAGTTCGATCTCAACGAGAATAAGTTAAAAATCAAAAACGGATGGAGGAGAGGATGCTACAATTTTTCAAGAAGATATTCATTCCAAAGCAAAAGGTTATAATAGTTTCACAACTTCAACAGGCATAAAAATAATAGTTTCAAAGGATACTTTCAATTGAAAGATTTAAGGAGTCTTGAACCTTATTTCAATAGATGATCTATCTGAACTCTTTCCAGAATCTCTTTGGCAATATCTTAATGAGGAAAGAATTCATTTATGGAACCATGATTCTCAAATGTCCTTGATATCACTTTACTGAGACTCACAACTCAGCAAAGACACTAAAGACACTCTCATTCACAATGAAATTTGAATGAAGATAAACTATATAGAGTTAGAACAGGGTTAACCTACCACATAAGGAGTACAACTATGGAGTTTGAACAGAAATCATCTACAAAGAACTTGAATCAGTGCTGATCAAACTACTCAATAAGGAGGAAATCACAAGGATCAACAATAGCATCTTTTATAAACAACTTGTGTTTGGTTGCAATCCCTTATCTACATAACTGAAAGACTAGCGTAAAAACTCTTGCATGCGAGTCTAAAACCAGAATATGTGACTCAGGTATTGAGGTTTAAATTCCTTATTTGCGGAACTAAAAAGGTGTAGTTTTGTATTGATACTGATAGTGGATTTTCCTCTAAGTATGAAGAAGAAGGGTAGAGTAGGAAATGCCGAACAACTATAAATTTTTGTGACTGAACTCTCTCATTACTGTGTGCCTTTATTTTATATTGTCTACTTGTTTATCTCTGTTGTGTGTGACTGATTGTTAGTTATATCTTCTTTCTTTGTTTAAGTTCCTAACTATTTTTATAAAGTATTTAAAAGAGGTGTTCATTTTTATTCAGAAACATAAACTCGATTTTTATATTTAAAATAATTTTAAAAAAAATACTATTCAACTCATCTTCTAATATTTTCTATACTTTTGGGAATTAACAGAACATTCGTGTGGTAAAACAAAACATTACATTGATAAATAGTTGAAGCCTTATTCCTTTACTTGGCTTGTTTGAAGAGAGATCTAATCTTGGTAGGTGGGATGATACATTTTACATCATCTCACACCGAGAGTACTACCTATAGTAAACCGAACGAAAATTTCGGACTTGGCTACTTTTTTCTTGAATCCTTTTAGTCTTTGTTGCATTCTTTGCATGACAAGTTTGAAAACTTAAAAGAGGAACTACAAAACATTAAATATAAATTTAAATATAAATATTGTCTCAAACATTAAATGTGAATAAGTTTAAAATACCAGCTTTTCTATTTTAAGATTGATCATAGAAAATTTATTTGAATTCATATTAATTATAATATTTTTGATTATTTAATTGTAATATATTTTGATTATCTAATCATTGTATGAACATAATAAGCATAGAAAAATAATATATTATATAAATTTCATTAGATTTGAAAGTTGTGAAAAATTTTCAATATAATTAATTATAATTTTTTTTCCTAAATCTATTAACAAAATCAAAACTATCACGAAGTTGTGTGAAAATTTATGTGCTTAATGAATAACGAAGACATCAACACCCATGAGCATGTGAGGCCAGACTAATAACTTTAAAAATAAAAAATAAAAACGATACAATATAAAATATTAAATGGATTATGAAATTTCAAATGTTACTAACAAGTAATGAAGTTGCTTGCTATGTTCCTTATGTTTTGCAAAAACCGTCGGATGCGATATGTTACAGAGCACAGCTTCAAAATTACATGCTCTTGTTATTTTTTTAATTAATTTTATAGAATGTTTGTCCATTTGACTCCTTGTACTATTTCACTACATTTAATATTCCATCAATCTTTCTATCCTACTCCAGTGTTGATGAATATACGTACAACTCGTTTTTTCCTGTTGGTTGAAATTCCTTGTCTTTCGGAGAAAACAACTAGTAAATCGATGATTTTTAGTTCTAAAGAAGCAAATTTGACTTGCCACCATTTAATTTTATGTTCTATAATAATCTCATTCTTCATATGGACTTTCTTTTTATTATTTATATATTAGTACATTGGAGTACATGATAGATGATACCAGTGTATACTTGTTTCAAAACTATTTCAATCCGGGTGAATCATGTTTCGTTAATATCAACAAATTTTTGCTTATCACCTTGTTGACACTAATCTATGCAACCTCAGAGCTGAAACCCCTAATATGGTACGACTCTATCGACCCTCGTGAAATTGTTTAGAATTTTCTACTCTACTTTATGTAACTAGTTCCGACGTCCGTACATGCTATCAACGATATTTAATTTTTCTATGATATTTATATTAATCTATTAATTCACTATTTAATTTTTCTATAATATTTATATTAATCTATTTCACAACAGAATAACACGTACAATGAGTTTCTTTATTTATTAATATTAATTTATCTAATTATTACTAATTAGGTTGATCATGTCCATAATAATTATATATTTATTTTTTCATTACAAATCAAAGCGATCATGAATATGCTCATTTACATATATCTATCAATCATTTATCTATCTATTTATATTAATATATTAATTAACAATAGCCCTTTACGAATTACATTGATCGATTAAAATGAACCTATTTACATACTAAATTACAAATAACATTAATCATAACAATAATAAAATTAATTATTAATCATATGTATGTGATTAAAATGGTTATGGTCAAATTGATAATCACAAATAATAATGTGATTTACTATAATTAATTAATTCTAACTAAATTAATTATAATATAAATTACTAATTAAACTAATTTATTCAAATAAAATCATTATAATCAAATCAATAATAAATTACACGTGTTGTTCAGGGGTTTTGAAACTAATATTTTACTATTTTAATAGGCTTAGTTGATGCTTTTATATTTGATTAAATATTTAATTGGCTAAATATGATATTTAAAATATATTTTTTACATAAATATATAGAATTTTAAACCTTTACTTGTTTTTTAATATTCGGTTTAAATAAAAAACTACTCCGTATATTTTAATAGTGCTAATTTGAATTATTTATTTTTAAAGTATGGTGAATCTTAAAAATATTTGTTTGCAACTACTAATGCAATACAGTGGTATATTAATATAATAATGTTTTATTATTAGTATTTAGTTTTTATTTTATTTCTTACTTTTTTGCACATTGCCAGTTGTTTCTATTATTTGTTTTATTCTTTACTTTTTAAGTTTTTGTACATATGTTTAGCATTGATGAATTTTTTTTTTAATCGCATATGAATCCTCATTAAAATCATCAATTTATGTAATAGTCATTCTTATCTAAACTTCGATGTCGTTCATCTCTAAACTTTTGAGACGAAATGTTTTTCCTTTTAGGGATATTTGTTGATTTCTACATTATTTTTTTGTGTATGGAATACATATTATCGTTTAGTATATCGTGATAATTATGTTCAGAAAATATTGTCAATAGTGGATCTTTATTTAAAGACGTCGGTAAAATACTAGGATTGAGAAGTATTTGTCGTGGAAAACGTAGATGTATAAAATATTTTCTATATAGTTTGAATAATATGATTTTCATCTTTGTTCAATTTATGTTATTGAGTTATTTTTTGTTTTGAAATCGCATGACATAAATGGATGCTAATAAAAATAACTACATAAATTAACTTGATATAGAAGTAAAAAGAAAATATAAGTGACATAATGAGTGTAACTGAATATAAATAGGTGACTATTAATAGTTATTTATTATCTTTTTCTATTTAATTTATTTTGTTATCAAATTCCTTTTCTTTACATATTTGGGTGTTATTGTTTCTTTTATTAATATAAAAGACGTCTCACTCATAATTTGATATCGAAGATGTACATTTGAAAATACTATGTTCATAAAACGACGACAACATGATTTAACTTCTGTTGCGTTGTAGACAGATATATCCGGAAGACACATTCCATGTAAGTTTTAGTAGTCATTATTATTCATATATTTGATTTTTATTTTTGGATTTTTTTTGAATTTATTGTTTTGCTAAGAATCATTTTTTTTAAACAGTTATCTTAATTTAATCCATAGAGTCAATTGATCTATCATATGTTGTTATGAATTATAGCATTTGATAATAATGTAACAATTAAAATTGTTAGATTTTGTAATTGTACTGAAACTAAAGGTGTAGCTGATTTTGTCTAAATATTATTCCCTAACGGTATAAATTGTTCATGAGCAGATAATAGACAAACCAATGAAAAGTATCCTTTTAACAATGTAAAATGTACATCAAGAGATAGCTCAGAGGATATTTCATAACAGTAGCCATAAGAAAATATTTTGTAGCAACTGATGAACAAAGATTGAAAATTGACAAACTCTATTGGAATTTGACTATCCCCAAAGTCAGCGCAAAGTACTTCAACACAAAAATCATTTGACTATCGGCAAAGTCGTCGGATAATTCAACAATAGCGCCAAACTTAAATGACTATTGTCAAAATCATCGAGAAGTCTCTCAATCGTTGAAGTCAAATGGAAAGACCAATAAAACAGGCCAATGCTTTCAATAACAAGTGACGAAAGATGGCATAAACCCCATGCCATGGCCAATAAGTTAATTATTGGAGAACTGTGACAAATCCTGACACATGCAACACAACACATGCAAAAAACCAAACGAAAATGACGGCAATGGGCCTGCAGCGAGTAAGAGAACCGCCTCGATCTCGTCAAAGGCAGAAGGGAGCTTGATTCATCGCCAAACTTTGTTCAACAGGGGGATAAATCCTTCATCAGTGGATAAATCTATCAGCAGATAATTTCATCATCAGCAGTTAAATTCTTCATCAGTTGATATTGAAAATGACATATAACTGATTGCACAAGTCCATTAACTCAAGTTAAGGGGGTGCAATTAAAATAATGATGGTGGTCCAATAAGAAGATATTGCCTACCTAAGAAATTTCAAGGAGATAAATTATACATACACACGCATGTGTATAAAACTGTAAGTGTGAAAACTACATAAATAACTTATAAAGCAAAATATGGAGTTAAGTTATACTTATACACAACATGCGTATAAAGCTACAGGCGTGAAACTTACAGAGATAGCTTATATAACTTTGAAGAGGAAAATATGCAAGCTGGACTAATAAAAATCAGAGAAGTTCATAGAGATAAATCATATGTTGCAGAGAGAACTTATCATGGGAACTCCAAGAGGAAAACAAGGGAGTTGGTTCAATAAGAAAGAGTATACACTAGAGATGTTACATATCAAGTTGGCATGCAAGGAAAGTCATGTAAAAGAGAAGTTATGTGACAGGGTTGCAATTACCCAAAAATTTAAGAGATATTTTTGGGGGCAACTCAATGAAGAAGTTTGGAGAACAAGGAATTTGTGTCTATAAATAGACACAGAGAAGTTGACGAAAAACACATTAGAACAACTCAAAAATACATCTCTCAGAATCTTTTAACACTTCTCATTTACATATTAAGAGAGAAAAATAAAGAGATAGCACCTGTAAATAATTTACAGAAAGAGTAGCAAGTTCTTAGAACTTGAGGGGTTAGAAATCATTTTCTAGGTTACAGTTGTTCTTCTTAGAACAGAGTAAAGAAGTTGGTATCAACAATTTTGATTACCAGGTTATATTTTAGATACAAAATCAATTAAAGTCACTCTTTATTGATTGATAAATATGTTGTCTCTACACACTGTATTCTTGTGATTTTTTATTATTCCGCAAGATTATCTATCACTTTTAAAGAATCAAAAGAAGTTACAGTGTTTATTGATTTGTATTCAACCCCCTCCCCCACGCTTCTACAAATCTTTAAACCATCTCATCTGATAATAATAATTGGTATCAGAGCCCATTGATTAAAATATCAATAAATCAATAAATCAAAAGATGGGACAGAACGATGGAAATGTCAAGATTCCAATGCTCAAATGGGAAGAGTACTTTTTTATGGAAGAGAAGAATATTCCTGCATCTAGAATCAACTAATTCTCAATATGCTAACATTCTCAATGAAGGACCTGACATACCCACAAAGGTTGTGACACAAGGTATTATTGATGTCATTCCAATCCTAGAAATATTTGTGTCTAAAATGCCGAATGAACTAACAAAAAAGAAAAGTGGGGAGGTTGTGTTAGGCCGAGAGGGGGGGGGGGGGGGGGGGGGGGGGGGGGGGGTTGAGTACAAACCATAAAATTCTTTCGAACTTTGTGAGTTGAGTGAATGTACTGTATTGAAAGTTGTAGAATTCAAAGAATACAATATATCACAAATACTTCTGAACTTTTATTAATCAATGAAAGATTGCAAAATCTCACTGGTGTAGATGACCAACTTCTAAGAACTTTGTTCAAGGAAGAACAACTGCAGTCTAAAAAATGATTTCTAACTTGTCAAGTTTTACAAATTTGCTACTCACTCTGTAATTTATTACAGCTACTACTTTTCTATATTTCTCTGTTTATGTTCTGAGATATATTTAATGCTCTGAGTTTGTTGTGTATGAGATGTTCTTGAGAGATTCTCAGATACTCAGATGTTTTCTTGTGTTTTTTTAGATCTTTTTACCTCAGCTGTTTTGTGTCTATTTATAGTCACAGCTCTCTTGTTCTCCAAGTTTCTTTTATGAGTTGCCTCCAAAAATATCTCTGATATTGTTTGGTAATTGCAACTCTGTCACATAAATTTTTCTTTTGTATGACCTTACTTACACGCCAACCTGTTATGTAACATCTCTGGTGTATGTTTTCTTCTTATTACACCAGCTCCCTATTTTCCTCTTGGAGATCCCATGATAAGTTATCTCTACAGTATATAACTTATCTCTATGAGCTTCCCTGGTTTTGATTGGACCAGCTTACATATATCTCTCCTCAAGTTTCTATAAATTATCTCTGCAGTTTTCACACTAGCAGCTTTATATGCATACTTGTGCATAAGTATGTCTTATCTCCATATTTTTCTTTATCATTGTTCACACCTGCAGTCTTTATACATTTGTGTGTGTATTTATAACTTATCTCCTTGAAACTTCTTTGCTAACCAATCTCTCCATATTAGACTACCATCTTTATTTTGATTCCATCGCCTTAACTTGAGTTAATGGACTTATGAACTCAACCATATGTCATCACATATGTCATCCTTAGTCTGATCATTTATCCCCTGATGAACAATTTCTGGTGTCAAGAAACCTATCCCCTGATGCCTAAACTTTGACACTATTGTGGATTACTCGATGACTTTGGCGGTGAATAACCCTGACTTTGCTTTTGGCGCTAACTTTGGCGACAACCAAAATGACTTTGGCATTGTTGTTGATTACCTAAAGACTTTGGCGCTGAGTAATCTTGACTTTGCTTTTGGTGCTGACTTTGGCGACAACCAAAATGACTTTGGCGCTATTGTTGATTACCTGACAACTTTGGCGCCGGTTAACTTCAAGTTTGGTATATTGTGGAACTTTAGTGCTAGCTTTGGTGATAGTCTTTTATCCCCTGATGACTTGATTTCAGTGAATATTTTATTCCCTAATATCCCCTGACATTTTATTCATCAGTAGATGTTTATCCCTTGACAGACCATTTTGTTCATCAGTGGATGTTTATCAGTTGACATGCCATTTTGTTCATCAGTGAATATTTGTCCTCTGACGGGCCAATTTGTTTATCAGTGGATATTTATCCTTTGATGATATATCCCCTGACCATCTGCATTCTCTGACCACTCTTCAATGCAATAGAGAGTTTTTGCCTTGGTTTCTAGTAATTTCAACATCACTATCTGATAGTACAAACCTTAGTCTCCGACAGACTAATTTTCTTAGTCTCTGACGGGCCAAATTTTAGTCTCCAATAGACTAATTTTTAGTTTCCGATATGCAAAAACTGAGTCTCCAATAGGCTAATTCTACATGACTAACTTTAACTTTTGTTGTACTCTCCAAATGCATTCCTCATAGTCTCTGATAGTAGTCTTTGATAGTACACTACTATAGGTACTTGTACAATTACAAAATTTAACGATTTTAAGTGTTATACATCATCATCAAATGCTATAATTCCTAACAAGTTCTGAAAGATAGAAAAATTATGAACATTATCTACAATGGGTTGGACAATGACATGTTCAAAGTGTCATCAACTGCCAAAGTTCTAAGGAAATATGGGAAACAATCCAGGTTTTTTGTGAAGGAACTGAAGAAGTAAGGGTCAACAAAAGATCATTACTCATTCAATAATATGAGTACTTTCCTGTCAAATCTGGTGAATCTATTACACAATTGTATGATAGATTCAACAGACTTATCAATGATCTAAGTTGGCATGGGAAAGTCTTTGAAAACATAGACACCAATATAAAATTCATAAGGTCACTTTCACAGTCTTGGGATGTCAAGATAACTATGCTAAGTGAACCAAGGATATGAGCTACAGTCTTGGGATGCCAAGATAACTATGGTAAATGAACCAAGGATATGAGCACCATGTCCTAAGGAATAATGAAAGAGTCCTCGTGTATGTAAACTTCTTTGTACGTAAACTTTTCTTGTTAATTAATATAAAAGAAAAAAATAGATAAATAGATAGATGGATGGATGGTTATTAAATTTGTCTTGGTTATTTGTTTCGATTTTAAATTAAACGTGTACCAGACATGTGCTTAGTAAAAAGTTCTTTGATATATTATGTTTTTAAAGTAAAACTAAAATTTGTAATAAAAAGATGTAATTTTCTTAATTGCAATTCCTTTTGAAATCAACTAGACTAAAAAATGTACAAACAATTTTTTTTAAAAAAATTAAGGAAATATTTTAATTTAGATTTATGATCTAACAAGTTGATTCAGTGATTAATATATTAAATTTGATACTTTATGTATTATTCTCTTCATTTATAATTAGTTGTCATCTTCAAAAAAATTGGGCCACGCTAATCATTTTTTCACTCTAAAATTAAGCATATATAAACTTATACTTTTACAATCATAAAAATTAGATCTTATTGTAAATTTTATGAACTTTATTGTAATTATAATGTTGTCACCTATATATTTATAAAATAATAAAAATTTAAATTTAAATAAATTTAATTTAATATTTTTTTTATAAATATCAATTAATTAATTACGAATAGACGTCGGTACAAACAACTATAACTATAATGAATAACTTCGGTACAAACAACTACCACAATATTTCAAGATATTTTCTCAAATTGCTATAATCTCTTCGGTACAAACAACCATAACCATATTACAATTAGCTCGGCATCCTGTGTACTTTTGTACTTGTTTGACATAGTTATTTGAATTTACTGGTGACATTCTCTGTAATAGTTCTTGTCATTTTATAAAAAAAGTAATATTTGAATTTTTAACATATATTAGTATTATATCTTTGACTAATATTTACATGTATAAATTAAAAAAATTAAAAAATTTATTATAAATATTCAATTAAAAATAAAATTCAAAAATTGTAATAACAAATTTTAAAAAATATAATTTCATAATAAAATAAAATTATACAAATGTTACTTTTTTTTGAAATAAATTTTATTTTTAAATATTACTCTTCTTCTTTTAGAACAGAGGGTTATAGTTTATATACTCATCATTCAATTCTCATATTCTTTTCTTTTATTTATCAACATGTGACCATGAATCAGACTGATTTTCTTATGATTTTATCGCGTGAATGCCTTAACTCTTAAAACATTTTATTCACGTTATTAATATGTTTGATCGACTTTGAATTATCGTGTTTAATTATTAAAATTCGATCCCATATCTAATTAAGTATTTAATTAATAGAAATTGCTTATTAGAAAGCTATATTGTTACTTTTAAATTATTATAAGGTTATTTTTGTGTACAGTAAGGAGCGGAATCCATAAAGATATAATTAAATTTCACTTTCAAACAAACCTTGTTTGTATATAAAAAGTCAAACAAAAATCGTATTTCTAAAAAATCTTTAATTTCTCTCTAATTTCATTTAATTTAGTTCAATATCACTTATTCTTTCAACATTAAGAATTAATATGAAACAAATTACGACTGTTATGTAATAAATTTGATTAATTTGTTGTTATTAATTTTTTTTACTTTTCATCGTAATTAAATTTAATTACAACATGCACTCAAAAATATGTCAAAAAGGAATTATGTAAAAAGAACTCATTGAACACACATTAAAATATCTCAAAAGTAACTTACAAAAAAATTCAAAAAATTAAAATTAAAACTAACCAAATCAACAAGCCAAACGTTATTATTATTTACTAAAGATTTTTAAAATATAATTTATTGTTACTATTATAAAAGAAAATCATTTTGCATCCTCAAATTGTATGGAAATTATTAAATATAATTATCTTTTTATATTTTATCTATCTATACGGATAAAAATTATATAAAACAAAATTGACCTAAAATTGGAATCTGAATTTAAAAAATTGCGAAATATGAGTAATAGAAAGATTTTGGATCCGCAAGCGCCCCTCTTGACTCTCTATATATCCCTTTATCAACCCAAATATACTACATTAATCTGATTATTTTTGTATCTATATATAATGAAAATGACACTTTTATAATAATATTTAATATACTTGTATGAGTTTCGTTTTTATATAGTTCTTTATACGTGTGAAATAAACGTTTTATTAATAAAACCAATATTAAAACAATTTCATACTAACGCTTTTGTATACCGTAAACGAATATGCAAGAATATATCAAGCGATAAAGACACGTACACATGCGGGAAAATTTGTATTCATTAATTTAATTCAAAATATAAATTTGATTCTATTTTATTTTATTTTTGGAGAAAAGATAATGATGATATCATGTCAATTGATTAAATTATTAAGTTTAAATGAATTGTAATGAGTTAACCAAGTGAAATACCCAATCAATTTCTCCTATAAACAACTTTATGAAAATACAAGTATACAGTTCTGTATTCTAAAATTAAATACATAGTATATTAAATTTTAAAATCAATATAATTGATAAA
This sequence comes from Centella asiatica, assembly GCA_014636745.2. Lineage (NCBI taxonomy): Eukaryota > Viridiplantae > Streptophyta > Magnoliopsida > Apiales > Apiaceae > Centella > Centella asiatica. The sequence goes on from CM025788.1 coordinate 82,859, forward strand.
AGTTTAAAATGCAAATTATATTAGAATTTTGTTATAAACGATAAGATTATAATGATTATCTTGGTTGACCTCAGTTAATTAAAATTAATATGCTATTATCTAAGTAAAAAAATTAAAATATATATATCTAGTGGTAAAATGGAGATTAACATATAATTATACATTTATTTTCCTTGTTAATTAAAATCCTTAATCACTATGAAATTTTTTGACATGTGCATACAATGTTATCACGCTGCACACTGCACCAGCATCTCATTGCCTATAACTTCCAACGATAAGATTATTTACAAGAAATCATTCTTAGGGTAACCTCCAACAAGAAAGTTACTGTGAGTGACACTCCACATTCCAAAAGGCATGTTACCGTGAATGACATTGCACGTGGCTTATACTCCATTCGTCGCAACCTAGTTGTAATCATTGTTTGTCTATAATATAGTCCAAAACTATTAATTTTTTCAGAACAAATCTCATTTTTAAAAATAACGTTTTTTTGGAACGAAAGAGTAACTGATGCGATGCGATGCAATGCAAGGTAGAAGAAGAGTAACAGTTCATTATAATATTCTAATGATCTGTTACTTTGTTGCGCAAGAACAGATAGATCATAAAGAAAATAATGGACCATTATTTTGTCGTAATAGCCCATTATTTCGTTCAACATTAAGGCTGTGATTGTGTGTGATGGTAGATTTCAGTAGTTTTTACTTGATTTAGGATTTTTTTTATTTCTTATTTTATTTTTAGCTTCGTATTGTGTTTAGACTTGAGCTAGTCATATAAATATTTTTTTATTAATATTTATAATCAAGGTTCTTTATTATTATTGATGGTTGAAAATGAGAGTCTTCTCTTTTCTTTCTTCGTGTGGATTTATTATGATTCGTGGATTCAAGGGACGATGGCCCTATCCGTTTGCTATTGTTTTTTTATTATGGATTAAAATTAAAAGTTAAAAATTGAAATTAAAAGTAAAGAATAGTTATTTGTTATATTTTGACTTTAAATAATAATTTAGTAACATAAAGAAGTAGAAAATGAACATCCGTATAATAACTTTTAGTTAAAAACTAATTTTTTCAAAGAGAAAATAAGAACGAATAACGTCGACAAATCTTATGTTTACGTTGGAGCGTTACAATAAAATTTAACTAACAAATAAGAATAAAATAATATGACAAATTATTGAGTCCCAAAACTTAATGAATTATGATTGAAATCAATGTAAATTTTAATTTAAGTCAAATAAAATTGAATAATTACTAGTTTGTATGTCCGTGCGTAGTACGGGTATCTTTACTTTTGTAGGTACTATTAAAATTTTATAATTTTTTTGATTTTTTTGATTTCTTATATTTTTATATATGTAATTATATGTATAAAATAATTTTTAACTATTAATTCATTCAAAATCAAAATTAAATAGTATTTGTTTTAAACATGAAAGTGGAATTCCATTAAAGTCAAACAACATATTATTTGAATTTGAGTCATTTAAATGACTTTTAGCAACAATAAGAAAAAGAAAAAAAAATTGATCGAGTCAATAATTAAATCAACAAAGTCGACTTTATCCCTGAAATATAGTCAATTAATATATATAATAATAGAATAATAGAAATAATAGATAAAAAGATAGATATATAGAAATCTAAACGAATGCACGTGACTTCCATTATTACTGGTAGAGAGGTTCATGCACAACACGAGTTTAACATTCTTTTTATTTTTAATGTATTAATATAAATTTATTTTATTTGTAATAATTTCATGTTTTATAAATTATTTTCTTGTATTATTGTTTATTATTTTATGATTGGGTTGTTACATCAATCTGAACTTAATGTAATATTTTACTCAAATATTTGTTTGTCAATTAATTTTAAATAAATATTTGAGGTTTTCTTCATTGTTCTAATTCTAGTTAAGAAAAAATTAATAACTAATTATTAGACTAAAAATAATCATCAAAAACATATTATACATATGTATCTTTTGTTTTGTACATTCATATTTTATATTATTATATTGATGAAAGTAAAATAAAAAATTTATTAGTTGGTACGTGCCTTAATACGCTCAAATTGTACGAAGTATTATATAGAATGATGTTGTATGTACACAATTATCTTAACTTTTGTGTTTCTTATTTTTAAAAATATCAAATTTTGGTGAAATTTATTATTACATATCTAAACAAGTTCAATTATTTTCACATTATTCTTTACATGACTTGTTTAGCTATTATATATCTATATTTTGTACTCTATATTAAAATAGAAAAATATTTTTTTTAACTTGTGCATAATACAGATAAATATGTTATAATAAAAATTATCAAAACAATTTATTTTATTGTTGAAAATTTAATGCATGACTAATTTGTTATTATTTGATTTAATCGTAATCAATCAATTATAGTAGATTACATGATTATATTTTATTATTAGTTTAGTTATAATTATTGTTATTAAATAATTTTAATTATTGTTTAAGATTATAATTTATTTTATTATAGATGGTTCCAATTCAATTGCATGCTTTTTTTTATTGATTAGATTGTTTTTCTTTTACCTGATTAGATTATTTATTATTAGGTAGAATTTGGTAGTTGTTATTATTATAATTATTATTTATGAGAATAATTATTTTTAATATAATTAAGAAAATTTGATATAAGAGGTGAAAGTTTAAAAATTAAAATTAAAATATCATCTTTACGTGAACTTTCTTTGGGAGTTAATATATAAATTAATAAATAGATAGATGGATGGATAGATAGGTTGGGTGAAACTTATTCGAGTATGAAGCTGAGGATGGTGTGAGTGAGCGGGGGCAGGTGAGGGGAGGAGAGGGCAAAGGGGTTCTCTTTATTCAATAAATATTGCAGCGATAGTAGAGTGTGGTTGTCGAGGTCGAGGAGGAGCTGTCAATCCTTGCGGTTCCCCAAAATGCAACGTAGTGTTTGACATTTTGCTTTCAAAGGCATCATCATGCATCCCTGATCCCTCCTCCTCTTCCTCTCTCAACCTTTTCCCTACTTCCCAATCTACTTGCTCATTTGTTTGCTTCTTTTGTGTATTTTTTACACCCCTTTCTTCTGGGCCCCATTTGACTCTATCTCCTGGTCTTTTAGCTTGGAACCATACATATAAATACATGTAAGATTTATTGGAATATGAGAGAGAGACGAGATGCATCGGGGACCGAGTTTTGGCAGCGGACTCTCGCTAAAAAATTACATTAATCTCTGTGCTCTGTTACTCGCTCCTTGTTTTCTCCCTGAAATTTCTGCTACTTGCTCAGTCCAATAGTTACAGCAGTACTTCCTCCGTTCACAATAATACTCCCTCTGTTCATTACTCCACAAGAATAATTATTCAGTCTCATTCTTGAATGATTAACGAGAATAAATATTTATTTTTATTCTTAAATGGCTGACAAGAATAAATATTTATTTTCACTTTTAAATGACTAATTTTTACTATATTTAATTTATGATATTTTTAAAAATTAATTATTAAATTTTCTTTAAAAATTATAAATAATTTATATGATATGTTATAAAAAAAATGGTCTAAAAGTCTTATTTGATGAGACGGAATGAGTAATAATATTAATACTAATAATACACACTTTAACATATGTTTAAAAGTATATATTATTAATCACTTTCACATTTTAATTTGGTGTATTTCACATCTTAATCTTTTGCATATTTCCAATAAACTTTATTAGTGAAATTAATTTTTTAATTTTGATTTTCTAGAACAAATAGTTATAAAAATATTACATTATACATATAACTATATTTATAAAAATATTATAAATAAAAAACATTAAAAAAATTATAATTCTCTCAATGTTACCTTCAAAAAAATAAATAAAAGAATCAACATTATGCAAATTAATGGAGTGTAAATAAAGAATGGGAGAGAGTAATTTAGTCCGTACCAATGTTACCAAAAAAAAAAAAGTCTTTAGCAAATCTATTCAAAGGCAACTTTTAGAGCTCAAAAAAAATTATGAACCTAAAAAAATGACGTATTATGTGTGATATTTAATGTGCTTAAATTGAAATAGCGGATTTAAAATGCGCGCATAATCAAAGAATTAGTATATTATATGGGTTTTTAAAGGAAAAAAGAAAGAGCAGCATTGGCATCAAAAGGATTGAGACTTTTTAGCGTGATTTGGCGTGAAAAAGTTGAACGTCTTTTACACCTTCAATTTTCTTTTCTTTTTCTTCTTTCTGTCAGCTTTTCTTATTTTTCAGCAGCTAAAACACGTACCAAGGTGAAGACGCCTTACTTTCCCTTGCTTCTATCAAACAGTTAGCACAACTACGTTTAATTAGCAGCAGATTTACATTTACTCCGTATATATATATTTACATATACACACACTCACGCCTAGACGAAAAGCTAGGGAGGATTTGTGCAATTGGAGGAATTAAGGACTAGGAAGATGGTGAGAAAGAGGGCAGCTTCCGAGATGGAACACCGACCAGGTGGTGACGGCGGCTCCTCCTCTTCCTCCGATTACCAGAACAGATTTCTCCGGCGAGCTTCAAATCCTCTCTTGGACATCGATATGGGCATGGGGCTTCTATCTACTAACCTCAATAGTACTGGTGGTGCTGCCACAATTAATGTTACGGGTTCTCAAGGAGGAAGAGCTGGCGGCGGCGGTGGTATAAGAGACCCCAGAGATATCAACAAAAATAAAAACGTCTCTACTCTTCCTGTTCCGGTTCCTAACCCACCACAACAACAACAGCACTCATTGGTTCAGGTTTCCAACTACTCCACTAATAATAATACTATGCTATTTCCCTCCTCCACAGTCAACACAAATCTGACGACGTCAAGTGCATCTAGCTTTTCTGACACTACTAACCCTTCGGTCTGTGTTTTCTCTGGTCTGCCCCTTTTTCCTCCTCCTCCTCCTATTATTGAAAGAAATATAGGAGGATATTCGTCTACCGCTGCTGCTACCACCGGTTGCTGCCCCCGCCTGCAGGTGCAGCAGCCGCTACCCTGTAGCCCTGCCACTATCCTTCCCCCTCCTACCACTACTCCTACTACTGTAGGAATGGGCGGCATGGGCATGGGAATGGAGGAGGATAGCAGTGGTAGTAGTAACAACAACGCTGCTGCGATGGCTTGGATCGACGGCATCATAAAGGATCTCATCGACAGCTCCTCCAACTCGCACGTCTCAATACCCCAACTCATCCACAATGTAAGGGAGATCGTCCACCCTTGCAATCCTAGCCTTGCTTCTCTACTTGAGTGTAGACTCCTCCGCTCTTTCACCGATCCAGATCATCATTATCATCCCACCACCACAAATTTAGATCAAAACTCCCTGCAGCTACATAACCACAATCTTCGACACAACAGGGGGCAACTGTTGCTTCAGTTTCAGGAGCAGTGTTCATCATCTGCTGCTGCTGCTGCATCAGATCTCAAGACTTATCGGATTAATCATGACTCCGACAATAATATATTGCCTCCCAATGCTGCTGCAACTGCGTCTCAGCCAATCAACCATTACTTAAATTGGGGACTCACGGTACCAAACATCAACCATCCTTCCCCGCTCTTGCCTCCATCAAATCAAAATCACAACCAAACGCATGAGCTTGCATCACCTGCTTCTCATACCACGTCGTTGCAGGAGAAACAGCTAGACGACAGTACGGAACCGCCAGCTGCAGCAGCAGAAACATTACCCACTGTCGTCGTCAATGACATTGATGACGTGGTTGTCGTAAGAGAGAAGAAAAAAGAAGAAATACGGCAGCAGAAGAGAGACGAAGAAGGTCTATACCTGCTGAAATTACTGCTGCAGTGTGCGGAGGCGGTGTCAGCAGATAACCTGGATGATGCAAATAGGATGCTGTTGGAGATCTCAGAACTGTCGACCCCTTTCGGAACGTCGGCTCAAAGGGTAGGAGCGTATTTCTCAGAGGCAATGTCGGCAAGGCTAGTGAGCTCGTGCCTGGGAATCTACGCAGCGCTCCCTCCAGCAGCAGTGCCTCCTCCTCATGGGCAAAAGATGGCGTCGGCGTTCCAAGTGTTCAATGGGATCAGCCCCTTCATCAAGTTCTCACATTTCACAGCAAATCAGGCCATACAAGAAGCTTTCGAGAGAGAAGACAGGGTACACATCATAGACCTGGATATCATGCAAGGACTGCAGTGGCCGGGACTGTTTCATATCTTGGCTTCTCGACCTGGGGGGCCTCCCTTCGTTCGACTCACTGGATTTGGGAATTCCATGGAAGCCCTGGAAGCCACTGGTAAGCGCTTGTCCGACTTTGCCGATAAACTCGGACTACCTTTTGAATTCTCGCCTGTAGCTGACAAAGTTGGGAATCTGGATCCCGAAAGATTTAATGTGAACAAGAGGGAGGCAATTGCCGTTCACTGGTTGCAACATTCCCTCTACGATGTTACAGGCTCTGATTCCAATACACTTTGGCTCTTGCAGAGGTACTTTGGTAAAGTAATATTAATACGGAGTGTATTAAATCATTATATTACGTACATACAGTAAAATAACTACATTTTTCAATGTTTTTTAAGTACTGATTAATACTCCATTATTGTTTAAAGAAACTGCCTAGCTCTATATATTATTTTTTGTTTCTAGATTAGCTAGCTAGTGTACGTTATTATTTAATCTGAATGTCCATTTGCGCAAATCAATTGATCGAAGTGGACTAATTAATTAACATATATTTGCGTTGCATGGCGTACGTGGGTGCAGATTGGCTCCAAAAGTAGTTACAGTGGTAGAGCAAGACTTAAGTCACACGGCGGATTCCTTCTTGGGAAGATTCGTGGAGGCCATACATTACTTCTCGGCATTGTTCGATTCGTTAGGAGCAAGCTATGGAGAGGAAAGTGAGGAGAGGCATGTGGTAGAGCAGCAGTTGCTGTCTAGGGAGATACGGAACGTGCTGGCCGTGGGGGGTCCGTCAAGGAGTAGTGGTGGAGAGATGAGGTTCAATAACTGGAGGGAGAAGCTTCAGCAGTCGGGCTTCAAGGGAATCTCCCTGGCCGGAAACGCTGCGGCCCAGGCCACCCTCTTGCTCGGCATGTTCCCTTCAGATGGTTATACCTTGGTGGAGGACAACGGCACTCTTAAACTTGGCTGGAAAGATCTTTGTTTACTCACTGCATCTGCCTGGAGGCCAAGCCAAGCCAACCCCACTTTTTTAGCTAAATAGGCACGCAGCTTAATTTATCATGATAGAAAGAAGGGGGAAGAAAACAGCCACAGCCACAGCCACAGCCACAGCCACAGCCACAGCCACAGCCACAGCCACAGCCACAGCCACAGCCACAGCCACAGCCACAGCCCTAGCCACAGCCCTAGCCACAGCCACAGCCACAGCCACAGCCACAGCCACAGCCCTAGCCACAGCCACAGCCACAGCTGCTGTGTGCAACATTTAGCGTGTGCAACATTTAGCTTTATTTCATTCCTTTCACTTTTGGCTCTACATGCAAAGCTCTAGAGGCTTGTATACCTATAATGAATGAACACTTGGATAGTCAAGTTGTAGTCTCTAAAGATATTTTTACACTTCTGTCTACAATTTTGTTCTATAGTCTTGGTCCCCCATCCTAACTATTATATACCTATACGTATAATTTAGGAAGGGACAACTTCTATAATCAATTTTTAGATATTGATCCACTTTGACAGCTTATCTGCAAAGATTTTACTTTTGATTCAATGAAAGTCAACCCTTCTACCTCCTGTGCTTTACTCTTGTATCGTCCCTTAAAACAAGTACTGCTATATAATTAGACAAATTTGTTTAAAAAGTTGGACACTTAACCTTGGGTCTTCATCTATAATTGGGTTTCATGATTCTAGATCGGATTGGACTGAGGAACGTACCGGACTTGAAAGGGATGCTAAAGGGCAGCAAAAAGGCTTGTCACAGCTAGGCCGTGAATGAGGTCAGAGCCGTAGTATTCAGAATTTTTCATTCACACAACTTCGCGCTAATTATGGCTAAACCGTGGAAGATCACGCCCTGTAATACGGGCCCCCGAATTTTTGGACAGACTCGTGTACTTATAAAGCATTATTTATGCTAAATACTCTCATTGCTTTTAGTTGAACCCAATGAAATAACGAGATATAAAATGGGTGGATAAAAAAATAAATGTGGAAGCAATGATAAAAAAAATCATGAGGGGAGTCGAAAATGAAAAATAATAGATTATGTATCAAATTTTAATTGAGATAGAATAAACAACCTTCATCTAAGATGATGAGTTTAAAATACACATATTGTGAAGTCTCATATTTTCTATAAATATTATTGAAATATTAAACCATTTATTAAATAAATTTTAGTCGGATTTATTTGTGATCGTGATCAAATATTCTTCTATGAATATTGAAAAAAACAAGTTTCAATTTAAAATGTTATCTTAAATAGTAATAGTTTTTGTAGTAGTAATATTAGTGTGAGTTATTATTGTTACTGTTACAAAGAAAGAGAGTTAAATAATAATTTCACTAAAGAGTAAGCAATTCAGTCACTAAGTCATTAGCACTGCAGAGTACTACCATATGACACTTGCGAGAAGTACACACATACGTATGAGTGAAATGATCAAGTAATTATTTATCATATTTAATAAGTTAGTGATTTAGTTAATTCCACTTCCCATACTAATATGAGGTGTGAAACACCCCACGTCACACATATTTGTTCACTGGCTCTCTTGTATAAAGAAAACTTTTGTCTTACTACTCTTCATCACACTCTTAAACTTTAAATTATATTCATACAGTGTGTGCTGCAGAATTGAAAGTTTTGAAAGGTAATTTTAAGTCTTAAATAGTTATTTAGTTTAATTGAGAAACATGAAAGATAGACTTTGTGTCAGCCTGATCATTTAATTAAAATGTATTGAATACCTTGGTTAAATAAAACGTTTTCCCTTAAATGATAAACTATCTGGACAACCTCTGTTCTTTCAAAATACTCAAAAGAATTTTCTATATATTCAACATGAATATATTATATTATGTTATCCTCTTCTTTATAGCTTCTATCAACTAAAATGATGAATATTGAAACATACAATTATAAAATGAGTTCAATTTCTAAAGAAATTCTAGTTACTGTCGTAATTTGGTCTTTTTTTCCTTCTCAAAATGTTAGTCCCCGACAATTCAAAATGCTTAATCTCCAATAGGTAAAAATGCTTAGTCTCCGATAGGGGAAAAAAATGTTTAGACTCTGATAGGAAAAAATGTTTATCTCTGATAGACAAAAATATTTAGTTTCTAATAGGCAAAAATGCTTAATTTGTAATAGGCAAAAATATTTAGTCTTTGATAGGAAAAAAAATCCTAGTCTCCGATAGACAAAAATACTTACTCTCCAATAAACAAAAATGTTAGTCTCCGATTGACAAATTTTCAGTCTCTGATAGGCTTAACTAAAATTATCTCCTGATGGTCAATTTAGTCATTGATAAATATGTTAATCTCTGATGGTCAATTTAGTCCATGATGAATTAAACTCATCCACTGACGAACCAAAGTTTATTCCTTTACAAACATAAGTTATCCCCTGTTAGTCGAAAATGTTAGAGTGTATGCCCTAATGGCCAATTATGTAATGATTGTGACACTATATTTATGTTATATTTTGGTTAAATGATAATTTCTTTTATTATGTTTTATTTACTGCGTTATATAAATGTTAACATAATAAATGTCCTTAGAAGAATTATACTAATTATATGGATTCAAGTATGTGACTTGAATATGAGATCATATAAGTATGTAATGTATCATTATTCTTAAATGTCCCTAGTCGAGTATTATTGTCAGTGGGATAACAATAATACATTGAGACTAGTATGTGGATTAACTGATGGCCATATCTCATTGGTCATAAATATATACGAGATATATTAAGTTGATACATAGGTACATGTTAGAGAACATAGTACTGGACTGACCCACCATGAGAATTCTACATGGAGCGTTATGCTATGTGTCATAAGTAATTCTCATAGTGACAATGATGTAATGGTCCTTCGACCTGAAGTCATGACATTTCTACATAAGGAGTTATGCGTTTTGACATTATCAAAAGTCACCTTTAACTGGGTGGACGATAAAGGTAATTGTTGGATGCATAATGAGTTATGTGAGAAATGGGAATGATGTAGATGGAATTTAACCCTCCTATAAATTAGGGGTGATATCTATAGGCCTCTTGATTGAGTGAAACTATGAAATGCATGGCCATGCTCAAATAGATATTTGTTTCATATAGTTTACTCATTGATCAAGAAAAACTAAGATTAAATTATGAAGAGGATGACACATCCATGCCTTGAATTTTATCTTAGATATCATGGTTAAAAGGATTAAGTTACATTGAAACATTGGTCACGAAAGGTAACGTCAAATCTATGACTTTATTATTACTTGGGTAACAGTGATGTATTACTAGATGCCCCTCACTGTTTATAATTTTATAATATGATTTAAAATTATTGTCAACGTAATAATAACCTACAGGGTCACACACAAAGAACATTCGTCAAGGAGATATAATTTAAATGTCAATGATTTTAATATATTAATAAGATTGATTTAATTAAATCATGGCTTTAAATTATATACATATATATTAATATATGTAATCTGTATGAAATAGAGTCCTTTGGAAAGAAATACGAATATATATTTATTTGTGCATATATATATTAATTAAGTGAGACTTGATTAAATATATATATCTAATAAATATAAAATTCGGATTTTAAGTCTCCTAATTAGATTAGGTTTTGAAATTACTCTATGAAAGGCTATATATATGATATATCAGCTATTCTCTCAAAACCAACGTTTTCACGTATTCTAAGAACCCTAATTGCTCATAAGAGAGAAACTGGAGTTCAGAGATATAGAGAGAAAAGAGAGATACAGATCGTACAGCTAGTACTGTAACTTTTCTCGTTTGAATCGTGAGACGGTTCGTGGGTGTTCGTGTGGATATCGTAGAGACGTAGTTCTGTTGGATTGCGTTAAAGCTTTGGAGACGATCAACACCTTCACCAAATCTTCAGATTCGCACAATGAATCGGTAAAATCTTAAACTATCTGTATTAAATTGTTTCGCATAGATCCTCGGGTTTGGGTTTCGTTTTGTTTTATTTTAAATCATATTTTTCCGCTGCGTTTTATTCTACGAAACCCAACAGAAAATGTACCCCAGACAAGCCAAAATTATTTTTTGATGACTAAAGTTATTCCCTAATGACAATATCTACTGATGACCAATTTTATCCTCTAATAATATTGTCCTCTAAGAATATTATACCATAATAAACAAAAAACAGTATCCACTGATGCATATGTACTACAACAACAACTATTGTACCATGCCAGATTTAGTAATTTAAATATTGGGATCATGTCCAGGTACACAGAAATAATAAGTGTAAGCTATAGAACTCATTTAACTCAATAGAAAAATTCTGCAATGATTAATAAGGCTTGCAACCACTGCACATCAGTTGATAAATAATGAATATTTTGTCTTTCTAAAGTTGAGCAGCCTGAATTCAGTCATCCCTCGATATAGGAGTACATAATGTAATGTTTCGACAGATAAAAAGCAGTGAAAAAAAAACGATATAAAACAAAAACGAAACCCTAACCCAAGGATCCATACAAAATAATTTAATACAGATGGTTTAAGATTTTACAAATTAAACGTGCAGAATCCAAAGTTTTGATGAGGGTGTTAAACATCTTCAAATCTTTAACGCAATCCAACTGGACGACGCCTCTACGGTATCCACACGAACACCCCACGAATCATCTCACGATCCGAAGCAAGGAGAATTGCAGTACTAGCTGTTGGATCTGCTTTTTTCTCTCTCTTAACTCTAGTCTCTCTCTTATGACTGACTAGAGTTTTTCAGAAAATGTATATTAGAGAGAACAACTGATATATCCTATATATAGTTGTGTATAGAGTAATTCCAAACCCTAATCTGATTAGAAGAATAAAATCTGAATTTTATATTTATTATATATTTTAATCAAGTCTCACTTAATTAATATATATATGTCAAATAAATATATATTCGTATTTTCTTCCAAGAGAATCTAATATATATATAGATTATATAATTTAAAGTCATGATTTAAATAAAATCAATCTTATTGATATATTAAAATCACTAACATTTAAATTATATCTCCTTAATAAATGTTCTTAGTGTGCGACCTTGTAGGTTATTATTACGTTGACAATAATTTTAAATCATATTATAAAATTATAAATAGTGAGTTGCATCTACTAATACATCATTGTTACCCAAGTAATAATAAATTCGTTGATTCGACGCAACCTTTTTGTGACCAATGTTTCAATGTAATTTAATCATGTTAACCTTGATATCTAAGATTAAATTCAAGGCATGATTGTGTCATTCTATTTATAATTTAATCTCAGTTTTCTTGATCAATGAGTAGACTATATGAAACAAATATCTATTTGAGCATAACCATGCATTTCATAGTCTCACTCAATCAAGAGGCCTATAGATATCACCCCTAATCTATAGGAGGGTTAAATTTCATCTATATCATTCTCATTTCTCACATAACTCATGATGCATCCAATAATCATCTTTATCGTCCACCCGGTTAAAAATGACCTTTGGCAATGTCAAAACACATAACTCCTTATGTAGAAATGTCATGACTTCAGGTCGAATGACCATTACATCATTGTCACTATGAGAATTACTAATGACACATAGCATAATTCTCTGTTAGGTATAAATGATGATGATGCTTAGAGTTTTGTTTGTGTATCTGTACATACTCAGGGTGTTCTATAAATCTAACTATATGCACACATTTTGCATCCACTGATGATCATCTTAGTTATCAAGGGATGAAGTGTTACACACTAGGCAAGTCATCAGTTGAAACTTCTAAAGGACTTGATAGTGAAGAGGGATGTCTGTTGTTACTCAAAAACACTTAAGTATTCCGCACATCAGACATTCCAAACAAAATCAACGTAGCTTCAGTGATTAAAACCATCAGGGGATGACAAAGGTAGACCAACCCATCAGGGGGAACGCGTCAGGGTATGGCAGTGGCAAGCCAAACTCATCAGGGGGAACGCGTCAGGGCATGACAGTGACATGCCAAGCCATTAGGGGAACTCGTCAGGGTATGACAGTGGCAAGCTAACCCATCAGGAAAACCCGTCAAGGGGAATGCTCAGCACTACATCAGTGGAAGCCATCAGTGGATGCTTTGAGTCTTAACGTCAGGGGATCACGAAGCATTTGGATAACTCAAGTGAAGTAGAAGCACTAATCGAGTCTTAAACAGGACTTGTCATCAGGGGATCCGGAAGCACCGATCAAGTCCACATCAGAGCTTGCTATCAGTGGACAGTTATGATTGCATACACTCGTCATCAGTTCTTACACACAAATCAACGAAATTTCTTACAGAAGCAAGAGATATAAACTGGAAAGATATTTCTTGAAGTTTGGTGATCCAATGACAACTCTCAATTATTAAATGCACGCACATCAGGGGATGAAAAAGAAGCAACAAAAGTGACAGCAGTCTGACATATCATTCCTAAAGGACATCGATATTACAAATATGTGGCTAAGTTGAAAATAGCAGCACGTCTAAGCATGTGGATTCAACTGTCTTGAGAGAAATATTCAAAGAAAGTGAGAAGCTAGTGAGTGTGAAATTGTAGCTGTAATTCATTACAGATTGTAGCTGATTAATCACATTTGTGATTAAACAGATTTTCAGAAAAATATCAAGTTTTAATACAACAATTTTAACTTGAATGCTTGTGTTCTCATCTTCATATTCATTATAGTTTTTCTGTTCTTATAGCTATATTCATCAGTAGTTAACAAAGTTTTTAAGAGCAAAAAGTTTTGAGTAATTTGTTTTAACATGCTCCATGTAGAATTCTCATAGTGGGTCTGTCCAGTACATTATTCTCTAACATGGTACCTATGCATCAACTTAATATATCTCGTATATATTTATGACCAATGAGATGTGGCTATCAGTCAATTCACATACTAGTCTCAATGTATTATTGTTGTCCCATTAACAATAAAACTCGACTAGGGACATTTAAGAATAATGATATGTATATATAACATACTTATATGATCTCATATTCAAGTCACATACTTGAATCCATATAATTACTATCATTCTTCTAAGGACATTTATTATGTTAACATTTATATAACGCAGTAAATAAAACATAATAAAAGAACTTATCATTTAACCAAAACATAACATAAATATAATGTCACAATCATTACATAATTGGCCACTATGGCATACATTCCAACACATAACAACTAAAATAAGACACACTTAAAAAATTATATGTTACACAATCAATTAGACATTACATAAAGAGTCATGTTTCTTAGATATAGCTATAATTCTAACTTTTGATTATTTATGGATCAAAACCAGATCTCGCAGGGACACTCGAACCAAATATAAGTTATCACTCTGATCAATGCAAGTAATGTATTTGTTATTCTTCCGACATATAGTTTAGTTGTTTCGTTATATGTGATTTTGCAAGTAATATATTTATTATTTTTTCAATATATAACAGAGTTGTTTGTGCAGGCATATATGAAGTATAATGCTTATTGCAATTAAACGCATGATAAATTGATTCGATATGCGTTAAGATATGATATGCAAATGTTTAAACTTTTTTTCTTACGTATACATAATTATTTCGTATACGTACTGATAAAAAATAAAAATTATTTATTCAACTTGAGCTAAGTCCAAATTGTTAAATTCTTGACTATTTGTATTCAGTTTACAAGCATCCTATTTGTTCCATGTCTAGACATGATACATTGTTTAATTCAGTTCAACTCTTTTAATGTTATGCTTTTATATTCTTATGAAATCATCCCTGTTTCTACACAATGACCATCGTTGAGGTATCAAAATTAATCTATTATATAAGTTGATGAGAAAACACCCTGGAATTGAGAATAGTTTATTTTATTCTGTCAGGCCCCATAGATGTAATGATATCTACTTTAATTGTCATACGTATATACACCACAGATCATATTGAGATAGCATTGGCCTGCTATTGTCAAATTGTAAGAAGTATTCTCAGTAAATCCTAGCACTGAACATAGTTAAGGTGATCTAGTAAGTCTTGAACTGAAAGACGTCAAATACTTATGTGAAATTTCATTTAGATGCATTAATTGTCAACTTTCCCTTACCTAAGAATTTGGATTCACCCCATCTGCGACGAGAATCCATTTATTTGAACTCCTTTTGTTATTCATATTCACTAACTTTACCTTGAAATAGCGTTCCTGAGCTAGCTACAAAACTTTTATTCTTTTCACTAGCCTTATACTATATTACTTATTGAGCAATTATCACTCATGCGTGCTTTGTTTCTCTTTCAGTTAAATGTGAGAAAGGTGAAAGTTGCAAAGGTAAGAAAAAGATGTTCTGATAGGACTAGTTGTTAAGGGTTCATAAATATGAATCGAAACTTTTAGTATTGTAATAAAGAAGCTATTACGTTATCCGCTATTAAAACCTTTTGATACAATAATTACTGGATATGCTCTATTCCAGCTCATACTATGAATGAAAATTTGTTATTTTGTCCCAATGATGACCCGGTGTTCTATTGAAAGCTGTAGTCGCCACAGATGGTAACAAACTGACAATTCTAGTTTATAGCCGGAAATCGAGACTGTCACACATATTCTTATAAGAATGAATGAATTTTACACATAAATAATTTAATAATTACTAAAGAAATTTCATTCTCATTCCCATATCGTTTTATTTTATTGAACCAAATGCACCAATAAGGTTAGCCTCCCTTAACTTTTCTTTTCATTATTCCCCACCAAACTTGGTTTTAATCAAGATTAAAATCGGAATATTTCTAAATGTGGGTGTCAAATATTTCTTCTTTTCATTTATTTATTTTTATCTTCCATAAATATTTTTTGTAAGCTCATTATGCCTCATTATGCGCTTAAGAACTTTCATTATTATTGGATTGGGGTAACTCAATTTAAATGATGGTATAATATGATTAGGGGTAATTCAGAGTAGATGATGCTGGTGTTGTGAATCTACTGCGATGTTGTCTGTCTATTGTTTTTATTTGATTCTGGTGTACTTAAGATTTGTAGATTTGTGTGTTTGTTGCCAATTTTTTCATTTTTTTTGTTACAAAAAATTTAGATTGAGAGAGGTTTCACAGTTTAAGATTCAAGATATATTATAAATCTCAAAACTAAATTTTACTTGTTGAACTAATTTCATTGGCAATTTTACTTGTTGACCCTAATGACTATTTTGTGTAACTACACTAAGAAACAACAGAGAATCATACTTAATTCGTAGTTCGTATACTCCCTTCACAGGTGATTCAATTCTCATTGTGGAATCTTTATGTTTACGTGTAGTACTGGTATAATAGCAATAAACATTCGTATACAATACGAATAATTTGTGAATATTAGTTTGACTAAAATTATTTTACTTGTGCTATATTTGATTTTAATTAAATTGCGATTACATAATTATGTATTTTTAATCACTGTTTAATCAATTATATTATGTAATTATTATATAATTTAAATTATAATAATTAGATTATTATTTGATTATGTTATACTAAATATGTAATTATTATTTGATCATAATAGTTTATATTTAGTCGATTATAAAATTAAATGTAGTTCTGATTTGGATTTGAAATTAACACATTTATTTTGGTAAGAGATAATGTTAGCATATAATTACAATTATAATATTCAAATTTGATTTGGATTAAATTTTTTAAATAAAAGTGTTATTATATTAATTGATACCGAGTGACTTGAGGTGAGGCGAGTCAACGGTGTTATATTTTCAATTGATTTTTTTGTCAAACAATCTTGTTGAAATAATATATAGGTATAGACGTGGATATATATATATACACACACACTATAGTGCCACAAATTCACAAGCCGATCATAAGTAATTGTTGTTGTTTATTGGATTCCGAAGGAACTATTTCTTTAGAATTGGGGAATTGCTACGATTCTTTCTAAAGAACCTGGATTCTCCCATCGAGAGTCACTTGGAAAATATTGCATAAACTCTTCTAACTCAATATGATAAAATTATAAAACAACGAACTACTATCATTTTTTTATTATAAAGTGAGAACTCCTTCGAACTTGATGCACAAATAAATAGAATAGTATATATATATATATATATATATATATATATATATATATATATATAT
>CM025788.1:102773-149343 GCA_014636745.2 Centella asiatica
TTCAGCTGTGTAAACACTAGTCCCTGACCTTAGTCTCCGACTTAGTCTCTGACGGCTTAATTCAGGCACTAGTCCCTAACCTTAGTCTCCGACTTAGTCCCTGACGGCTTAATTCATCTCCGACTTAGTCCCTGACGGTTAATTCAGCTTAATTCAACTTAGTCTCCGACAGTTCAAAACCAAAACCACTCGCGCCAAATTGGCCTCCGAAAATCCTTGAATTTGCACCCCCTGTGCACACACGTGGAGGATGGAGCATAATATAGTCAATCAATTTTACTTTGTTTTCCCATATAAAAGGTAAGTAACACTCCTTTCAAATTCCAATATGGGACAAAATTCCTTTTCACGTGAGAAACTAAATTTTCATACATACTAGCTCATTTCCACCAACTTGGTAATTTTTTGGACAAAATTAACGATTTGTCATAAGAACGACGTGTTCTTGCACCCATATGTATTCAACAGATTGGGAACATTTTCGAAACAATTAAGACCGAAATGAGATGGATGATCAGATCAAAATTAATCTATCAAGTTGTATAAGAATATATAGATGAAGACAGATATGACAAAATAAATTAAATACAAAATATCTTGCGGGAAAATAAACGAACCGCCGAATGGTGGAGAATGTTAGGTATTTCTTGAGGTAGAGAATGATGATGACGACGATTGTAGAAAAGAAATAAAAAATGAATAATAACTGTAAAAATGCAGTAGGAAGTGAAAATTGTTGAAATAGAGTAAAAATAAAATAATATCTATAGAAAATAGTAAAAAGTGAAGTTTGTAAGAATATACATGTTAATTTAGCTTGATTCTCTGTGTGTGTGAGAGAGAGATTTATTTCAACTACATGGATATTTATTATGTTAATAAAATTACTACCAAAATTATATTTTGTAATTTTGAGCTTCGTCGATAATTTTTATAGCAATTAATTGTGCAATACATAGAATATAGAGAGAATCTATTTAAGATAATCTATTTAATTAGTTATCATATAAAAATTATGACCTTTCAGATGACATGATGCATGCCTTCTACGATAACAACTTTGAACAATAATTAAAAACTTTCATACTTACCTTCTACATAAGAAAATTAGATAATACTTTGTGGCGACAATGCTCAAAATGAGCTATAATTCATTTTCAAATATTATCAATTAATTTTGAATCTATCAATTTATAATAATTTATGTTAAAATAAAATAAGCTAACGTGTTTTTAGAAGTGGGATTGAATATAAATATCACAACTTCTTCGGTCCATAAAACTTAATAAGTACAAACTAGAATAGTTGCAATATTAAGAAAAACTTTACTGATATTTAAAATGAATATACAAAAATTTATACTAAAATAGTTGTATTATAACTTGGATTTTTTTGAGATTTTGTATAATCACAAACTGATTATACAGCTACAAATTTATAAAAGATTACAGCTTCTTGTTTTATGCAGTAGCTACTATTTCTCTCTAAATAATTTTTTCAAGAACTATTACAAACATTCTCTCTAATGTATGAAGATGATTGAGATATTTCTAAGTATTTTGATATCTTGTATTTTTCTCTCCTATCTATTGTTGTGGTAGCATATAACAACTCTTCTATATATAGGAGAACAGAGATAAAACTCATGTGCTTATAATGTTTCTTTTTTAACATAGCCGCAGTATGTCATGTCATTGTCCTTTCAAAAATATATGTGTCAGACTAGTATTGACTTTTGTTACTTCTATTTCAGTTCCTTTTCTCCATGTGTTTCTGGTGTAAATATTGTTATTGGACCATCATATTTCAAGAAATATTTTTCTAGTTATACCCCTTACTTCTTTACTAAGTATCAATACATATCTTTAGCCCTGGTGACATGTGGATTAGGTCTTAACTATCCTTTGATGACAAACCGTGATGTTAACTTAATCAGTGCTTCTGGATTCCCTGATAACAAACCCTGATGTAGACTTGATCAGTACTTCACTATTCACTGATGTTAATCTCTGATGTAGAATTAGACAAGTGCTTCTTAATTCCCCAATGTTAGAACCTAATGTTATCCATTAATGTCATCTATCGATGTAGTGTTCAGCTTATCCCCTGACAGACTTAATTACTGACAGTGCCTTGATGGTATCCCCTGACGGTCAACCTATTCCCTGACAGTCAAGTTATCCACTGAGTGACATCCCCTAACAATATCCACTGATATCTTTTCAAATACTTACGTGTTTAATCACTGATACTATTTTTGGTCTTTTCTTGAATATCCGATGTGCGGAATACTTGAACTTTAAGTACAACCAGGCATTCCCTTACACTAACAAGTCCTTGAGATATCCGATGATGACTTGCCTAATGTAGTTAAAATTATCCCCTGACAGACTGAGTTTTTCATCAGTGGATGCTTATATATGCAAATACTATGGCTTATAACATATCTTGAGTATTTACAAATACACAGTTATAAAATAATGCTTATATCATCATCAACATCATTATACCTAACATTCTCCCCATATTTATGATTATCAATTGGATAACCATAAATCTAATTTATTTAGTGATGATGATGTCAAAACCAAAACTATAAAGAATAAAGAATGAGAAATGTAATTGCATTGAACTATGTGTATTTGTACAAATAGAAAGAATAACTATATACAAAACTTTACATGGTTGATACAAGTGTTTGACACTTAAACTTTAGGATCCTTTTTTTGTTAAGCAGTAACAAAGTCAATGGATGACTTAATTCAATTGCTTGAGAGTCACTTCCAAGACCTTTTTTTTCTCTGGTCCGAATTTTGGTCCGGAATCCTGAGTTTTTTATCTTCCCCACCAGCTTTCAATGTCTCAAGCTCCTTTTGAAGCAATATTCTAAAATTGACAATATTGACATTCTTGTTTTGTTCCAAAGCTTCAAGAACATATCTAATCACTTCCAAGTTGGCTATAATAAGTTGTGACAAGTAAAAGGTGTCAATCTCCCTTTGAAATTCTTGAACTCAATGCCCATGGGGTTTGTGATTATCTTTGAATATTTCTTAAATCCTTTTACTAGGGGGAACATCTCTTACAACTGTTGAGATCTCATCATTAGCTTTGGTCTCTTCAATCCCCTTCAAGACTTTTTTGACAAGCATGACTCTAAACTTGATGACATGTTCATTCTTGTGATAAACAATCTAGCTTAGAACATACATCGCCTCCTCAAGGTTAAGCTCATCAACATCATTATACCTAATATGCATCTCTTGCCCATTAGCAGTTTTGTAGAATAATTTCAAAGATTTCTCCATAGTTGTGGGCAAGTTTCTGATGTCGTTGATGGTTTTCCTCAGCTTCTCAAGCACCCCCCCCCCCCCCCCTCAAGTCTTTGTTTAGCTCTGATGTGTTTGGCAAGTTGTTCAACTTTCATCCTCCTAAACCAGTTAAGGGTGACTGTGAAATCAAACCTATTTTTCATTTAGATGACAATTATCTTCTCTTTATTCTTCTTTACCCTGACATTTATGTTGTTGATGAAGTGCATATATGTCAAGCTCTTTTGTCTGTCATCCCTTAGAAATTCAACCAGTGTAGGTGGTCCATATGTTTCAAGAGGAGGAGTTTGAACTTTGGCTTGAGAAAACTTGGGTTTGGTAAGATCAGGGGATGTTGAAGGTACCTGAGTGTCGAGCCTTTTCGAGTTGTTTTTACTTTTATCCCCTGATGCACCTTTTGAGGGTTGAGATTTCTTAGGCTAAGTTTACCTTAAGGCCCTTAGCTTGACACTTCTCTTCTCATCTTCCTTCACCTTCTCCGCAATCATTTCCTCTTCTTGTTGAAGTTGTTGTGCATAGATTGCATCAACTTCTACAAGCTTCTTGTCTTGAGAAAAGACAAGCTCCACTTTCCCATCTATTAGAGCTTCAACAGGTGTTGAGAAGTGAGTTGTTTTCGACATCTCCGAGTAGCTTGGGTCCTAATTGAACAAAGTTCTTCTTTTTAGGTTCTTAAATCCCTTGCCTTTGTCCTTTTTGGCTATTGGAGGTTCTTGTGAAGAAGGAACAATCATATCCCCAGATGGTAGTGCTTTGAGCTTCTCAGCAACAACCCCTGATGAAATGTTTGAAGATTTCTCCCCTTTTTTGGCAATCATATCCCCTAATGAAGTGTTTTATCTTACCACATTTCTACTGTCTATGAACAAAATGAAGGGCAGGGCTAGGAGAGAGGGGATTCATGTACGCTACAAATGATGGCAGATGTGAAAATTTATGTAAGAAGACGACCATCCCCTTCCATCATAATAATGTTTCAATCTTCATCCACCATAATTTGTGACAGATGAAGAGATGATGGGCGTCTGTTACAATTTGTAACGGATAAATTCATCGTCTATCACAAATTGTAACATCCGAGAATTAAAATTTAATACTAGTCCACCACAATTTGTAATAAATAAATAAATACTTAAGTTTATGACATTGAGATACCAAATTAAAATTTTGTGGACAAGGAACTTCACTCAAAAAAGTAATGGACAAATACGTACCACTTTTTACAATTACATTATATTAATACCAATTTTACATATCTATTTTTTTAAAAATATTTTATTTTAATACGAATTATGTCCCAACTCAATATACCTACTATCAATCCATATAATACTTTTCAAATATTACTTTTTTTTACATATTTCACTCACGTCAACCTCACCCCACCCCACCCTCACCCCTAAATGCATATTGTTCGCTTATAAAATACAAACAGTAAGTATTTCTCACACAACATTTTTTTGAAAATCTATTACTCACTCCCAAATACCTATTGTTCACTATGAACTACAAACAATATGTATTTTTAACGTAGTATTTTTTTTAAAATCTATCACTCACCCCCACCCCAAATACCTATTGTTCATTTATAAGCTAAAAAATAGTAGGTATTTTTGACTATATATATATATTTTTTAAATCTATCACTCACTTCACTTCACCCCACCTTTAACCACTGACCTGAGCCCAAATACCTACTATTCACTTATAAATTATAAATAATAAGTATTTTTTACATTATATTTTTTTAAAAATTTATCACATCTCACCCCACCTCCACACTCACCCCATCCCCACACTTACCCCCAAATATATGTTGTTCACTTATAAATTAAAAATAATAGATATTTTTTACGTAATATTTTTTTAAATCACCACCTTATTCCACGCCATATCACCCTACCACTAAATATATAATGTTTATTATGAAATACAAACAATAAATTTTTTAAGTGTTATTTTTATAAATTGCAAAAATTATCATACCACTTGTCACCCAACACATATTATTTTTATTATAATTTACAAAAAAGTAAACTTCTTAATTGTTAAATCATTATTTATAGATATTATATAATAGTTATTTCAAATTGAAATTTATATACAAATAGTAGGTATTTCGTATAGATAGTAGGTGTATATATCAGAGTTCCGAACAGTAGATATTTTATCTGAACAGTAGTTATTTTATTTTCCGATGGAATGTATTTATTTCAAAGTTACAAAGAATAGGTATTTTTTCTTAGACAATAGGTATTTCGCCGCCTAGAGGAGGGGGAAGATGAGGTAGTGGTGTCAACGATAATGGTGGTTGTGCGGCGATGGAGACAATAAAAGTATAGAAGATGTTGATGACGACGATGGTAGAGATGGTGGATATGCGACAAGAAGTAGATCTGAATAAGGAGGAGGAAGAAGAGGAGGCGACGACAGAAAAACACAGACTAAGATGGAGAGAGAAGCATAGAGCAACACGATGATGATGGTTGGGACGATGGTAGTGAGCGAATACAAAGTAGATCCGAAGGAAAAGGAAGAGGCGACAATGATGGCGATGGTGAGGGGCGGCGACAGCAGTAGGCGGGAGAGAGAGAGAGAGAAATTTATTGGGTTAAAGATGAGAAAGAGAAAAAAAAAAAGAAAGAGGAGGAAGAAGAAGTTGACGGGAAGAGAGAAAAGATTAGAGGGTAAAAAAATGGGTGTCTATCGTACTTGTTCATCTCCTCTCTCTACAACATCTACTTTGACTTCGAACAATAATGGAAATAGGTTCATACATCAAATTGGTCATAAATAATAGTCCAACGTAGTCGTTTCTATTTGAAATAGGACTCATTTCTGCTAGTCTATTTTTCTCATTAAATATGAAATCCAAAATAAAATAAGGTCGGAGTTTGAAAGATTATTTTGTAGGGCGAGGGTGCTCGCCGGTGGTCAGTACAATAGTCTAATAGAACGCACCTCTTGTCATACCCACCCTGGTTGACTCATCCTGTTTTAACACTTTCTTGTTTTAACTAAAAAGTGATACTTATTTGATAAGACTAATATTCAATTATACTTATTTGTCCATAATTTTTCAAAATGGTATGGATATGTATTTGCCCCTAGATACTTTTTACATACCGCTCAATCAGACGTTGCTCGTGAACCTCTTGAGAGGCTCGTTGTTGCTGGTTCAGTGAGGGGAGTTTTGAGGGACGAATTAAAGGACCTAGCATTATGTCTTGCAAATCATGGGAAGTTGACTAGGCTTGGTTTATGTTCTCTGGCCTAATTTGTATTGAGCGCATATAATTGTATACGACTAGCTGAACTGGATAGTATGATCGTAGTTTACTTACGTGGTCTGTTTCATTTATTTGCCCATATGACAATATCAAACTTAATAAGCGTAATGATTTTCAAACCTCGGGGACTTTATCAAACTTCAAAAGCGTAATGATTTTTTGACTTTTACTCGTCCGTTACAAATTATGACGGACAAGTATTATATTTTCTTATCCTTCACAATAGAACGAACAGACGAGTGTTATATTTTCTTGCTCTTTATAATGTAACGAACAAAGAGTAAAATATAATATTTATCTGCCACAATTTGTAACGGACGAACGTACTATTTCGCTTTATTATAAAGGTTATTTTATATTTTTTAGATTAAATTTTACGTTTATCATAATTTGTGGCGTACCTAAAAATTGCAGAAGTCATCGAGTCACGATTTTGTACATACAGTGAAGGTTAGGTTAAATAAAATAATACTTTTATCTAGTCCTCTCCATTGATCATTTGTGTGTGCGCACACATATATTATTTATTTATTTTAATAACTCCTATTAATTCAATTCTCAACCTCATATTATTTTTATTTCTTTTATAACTCCTATTAATTCAATTCTCAGCATGAAATTTAATCTTTTAACCTCTATAAGAGAATGTTCTTTACATTTGAGCTACCCTACAAACTCCCTCAAGATGATTTATAAATAAGAAATGAAAATATTAACAGTTTTATGTTATTTTAAAGTCTAATTTTAATTGTGAGGATTGGGTGCAACCCTCATCCTGACTTCTACGTAACCAAAAGAAACAATTAAATCTCTAATTATAAAAGAAATTTGAACGGACCTAATATCTACAAACCCAACCAGTGTGCTGCCGCTACCAAATTGGGAGAGGCTGACCTAATATCTCCACGGAAGATAAACTGATTGGTAAGACTGTTCTCAAAACTCGGGAGAACAGAAAAGTTTGAATTACTCATGCTCCGTAAAGAGTAAGACCCGAAGGCCGAAGTGTGAACCCCATGGCCTCAAGGGCTAAAGAGTAATAACGGTTTCGAGTGATAAGGAAATTAAAATGCCAACCACAGATATCATAAATACTGTGAAATTCACCTACAATAACATCTAATTTAGGGTTGACATCAGAACACCAACGAACGTAGGAATACTTTTGAAAAACAATGCACACATGGCTGGACTGGGAGCATCATTAATGACATACATCAGGTACAAAGCATCAAATCCTCATTCTACAAAGGCTGAAAACAACAATGGCACGGATACAGTATATAGGGCTGATATCATCTCTCATCTAACCTGGCATGCTGCAGGACCTCCCGGAGAACAATTTGGATTAGGAGATCGAAAACCAGCACTTGCACCAACCGGGCCGGCAAACCTTTGATGCATACTATACTCAGCAAACCCTTGCAAGGCAAAAGAGCCACCAGCACCCATCAGGGGAGGGATCGATGATGAAACTTCTTTTACACCATTGTTCCTGCTCTGTAGAGGTTCTAGAGTCTCAACCACATCACTCATTAAAGGTCTTGCTTTTGGGTTCTGGCTTAGACAATAGTACGCCAAGCTGCACGCTTTTTGTGCTGCCCTCGCTGAATATTGATTTTCTAATCTAGGGTCTATTATCTGCAACAGTTTTCTCTTGTCATTCAACTTTGGCCGGGCCCAATCTACTAAGCTCTGCTCCTTGCTTGGTCTGGTCTTGTCAACAGACTTCCTCCCTGTCAATAACTCCAAAAGAACAACCCCAAAGCTGTAGACATCACTCCTGGCAGTAAGATGTCCTGCTCATGCAAGGAGACTATCTCAATGACGTGTGCACGTGTGAAGAAAAAAATCACTTTAATCACATAACATTTAACTGAAATTACTAAAACAAGACCAGTGCATGCATGGAAAAGACAGAAAAATAATAGCTTTAACGTTAGTACTTATCTATTATCATAAGAATTTGCATGTGATCAGGGGAGGATCTAGGAATGTTTGGAAGGGTGGGCACCTTTAAAATTTATAATGTATTTTACAAGCTAGTGTTAAATGTCTTGTGAACTGATGGTTAAAAGGAGCTGTTTTTATGAGATGAACGACATTTCAGTCCTTGGGTTGTATTTTAATGAAGATGATGTGAGATACTTCATTTGCTTCATAGAAAGAGTTATACCTGAATGTGTTTATTGTAAAATTTTAATATTTAAATCTTGGGAAGAATTTATTCTTTTAAGAAGTTTTTTTTTTGTTGTTGAAATTTATAAAAGTTAAATAGCTTTGAGGCACTTCGCTTAAAGGATAGCTTTAGAAAATGTCAGACATTTAAATATTATGAAATGTACTACCCAGTAGGAGACATCATCTCTCTAAATTCAACTTCCCTCTGAAGGGATCTCTCATTTATTATTCCTTGTCCCCAATTGTTTGCAGTATGCAGCTATAGCCTCAAAAAACTTTCAATCTAGGGCACAAAATTGCATAGCATGCTCTATTGCTTGGCTGGGAAATTGTTTCGATCCAGGTGGGGGAGGGAGGTGAGCACTTACCATCCCAGACCTTATTTCCATCTGCCTCTACATGTGATTCACTAAATCTTCCTACAGTATCATAAATATTCACCGGAAGCATCTTTGTATAGTATCATATAAGCATCAAGCTAGATTAATTATATTCAAAACCAGTAGCACAGATCACAGGAATATGATCATGAGAAATACAGAATAAAATATGATGCCTTATGGCATATACGTATTTGAACATAAATTGTCAAACCCGTGCATGCCTTCAGGCTCGATGATCTCAG
Source organism: Centella asiatica (assembly GCA_014636745.2). Classification (NCBI taxonomy): domain Eukaryota; kingdom Viridiplantae; phylum Streptophyta; class Magnoliopsida; order Apiales; family Apiaceae; genus Centella; species Centella asiatica. The sequence continues at coordinate 112,202 of CM025788.1, forward strand.
ATTTTGAACTTAAGCAAGTCAGAATCTATAACTATCTACTAATTCACAAGAGTTATATATTCAATAGAACTCTTTAATTGTAATTATCTATACATTCATGAATTTGACTGACCGAGAGTAGGCCCATTTGCAGGTTACTTATATTTTTCTATCTATACTAATATATTAATTGACAAGAGCTTTTTATGAATTGGAGTGATTGAGAGTGAACCCGTTAGACAAAATTACAATCAAATTAATCATGACATAATAAAAGTAATTATTAATCAAATTTATGTGTTTAAAATAATTATAATCAAATTAATAATGTGATTTACCATAATTGATTAATGTCATCTAAATCAATTATAATATAAATAATTAATTAAATTAATCTATTCAAACAAAATAATTATAATCAAATCAATAAATGATAATACAGTCACACGAGTCATTCACAAAATGAGCTGATTACGAGTGGCGCCATTTGCAGACTTGCAATTAGTATTAATTCACAACGCAAACTGTGCTGACCGAAAGTGAACCGGTTTGCAGAATAGATTACAATCAGACCGAAAGTGAACCAGTTTGCAGATTAGATTACAATCAAATTAAGCGTAATAAAAGTAACTATTAATCAAATAATAATAATCACTTAAGAAAATAATAATCAAATCGATAACCACAAATCATAATGTGACTTACCGTAACTGATCAATGACAATAAATCAATTATAATATCAATTATTAATTAAATTAAGTTATTTTAATTAAGATATTTAAACTCAAATTAAAGATTATTAAATTACCCGTACTGTGCACGAGTTTTAAAGCTAGTAAATAATCTAATTGGAAATTTCATATTTTTTCCACCAGATTATTGTTCCTCAGGTTTTCTGTATAGTAAAAATCATATAATAGCTTTCTTCTACAAATTCCATGAAACAAATTGCATATGAAGATTTGAGCTTTTAAAGTGATAACAATCACTGGAGAACAATAATAGTTCAGCAGGACCAAATCATCTGATAACCTGAGATGCACCATTGCCATCCTTATGAACAATGCAAGGGCTGTGATCCATTTTATATGGAATTTTTTTTTTCTTTCTAATTTCCTATCTTTTTGTAGTTAGCTGCAATCACTTAGCACATCCAAGAAAATCAGTTGTTTAGAAGAGCCACAGATCTCCCTCTTCAAGAGATATCCCTCCTTCCCAAAAAATATTAATAGTAAATAAATGCAACAAACATGAAATATTATAAGTACTTCATATAGATACTCGGTTTCAAGTTCTTGGAGAATGCGAAGGAATAGTAACTTTTAGTAAAAGTTAAAACACAATTTGTTTCCCCCTTGGCATTGCAAACATAGTTATCAACTCTTTCCTTGGAATCTGGGTGGTAAATTTAAATTACGAAGAAGCGATTTCTCTCTTTATGGGAGCCAAGGTGAGCACCTTCACAAGAAATTTTTGCGACCTCTCCACCTTAAAGCCTTGAAAGTAATGAACTTAATTGAACCATGCCAACTAGAATTCAAAGACCAAACTGCAAATGCCATTCTACTATTTGGAATCCATGGACCTATTTGAGCCTTAAATCCAACAAATCTCCCTGATACGATCTTTAGAACTAATGCTAATTCATATTTACCATTTACAAATATGCTTGTCTTCTACTGACAAGTTGATTCTTACACGTACAACTTGCATTGTTTCAGACATTCAGTCATAAGATACTTTAAACAAACTAGCAAAAAGATAGGGTTTGTACATGCAGAAAATCCACTATAGCCGCGGGAAGAACAGATCACTTTTATATTAATAGCTCTATTCTTTTCAATTGTGTTAAATTTAACTACTAAAAAGAGGAGATTTACTTTTTGTTTGTGATAGCTATTAGATAGATTAGGTCATAAAGGTTGTATTGAGGTTAAATTTAAAGATAATAGTAGGCTGGGGTAGTTGTCATTGGGTTGGCAAGGAGAGTTGCGACCGGGTGGCTGCCTTATCAATGTATATGTATATATATGGATGGTGAATGAGAAGCCGCTTCATTGATTTACATGCATGTGTGCGTTGTTACAGTGGCCTTGCCATTCTTATTTTTAAACTACTCAACTTCTTCAACCACTCATTTCAATTCATTCACACTGTGGCCCCAGACTAGCCCCAGACTTTTCCCAACAGAATGTCCAACTTTTACTGTAAACCACTCATTTCAAAATTCACTCATATCCTAACCAACTCATTTCAAACTATTCATTAAATTAAAACCCCTATCTGGAAATATTGTCCAAGTTCTGAGTTTTCCTAGAGTTAAAAGTCAAACGTTGTACAACTGCGAATACAAGATAAAGTTTAATCAGATGGAGATTTGAATTTCCATGAACTAATTGATAAATGTTCCAATCCCTTTGCAGTAAACTTTACCGATTTGTTTTTTTATAGTCCTAGCCGCTCCAATGGAGAAACATAATCACGTAGATGTATGTTATAAGAGTTTGAAGTACATCAAGCTCCTAATTCTAGGAAATTAATATCTACGTTAGTGTAGTTAAGGCGCGCCCCATGGCTGATGACGTTTCGCAAATGGGCAGTGTCACCGCGCCTTCACGATTCTAAAGGCTTCGAACAAAGGCGACCATGGCGACACCATGGTGCGTGCAGTGGCGTGCGCATGGCATAAGAGCGACGGTCAAAGGCGCGGTCAACGGTGAAGATGGACCAAAAAGAAAAAAAAATAAAGCAAAGATGGTGTTGCAGTAGTTCAATTGTAATTTAAAATGAATGAAACCTAATCACATACCCGTCATCTCCATTGACCTATGAGGAAGTGGCAAGAAAGGTTTCTAATGTCGATTTTCCACAGACATGGACCACTTACACAATTTCTACCGACTATTTCTTCCCCTCTTTCTAACATGGTTTCCGGGTCGGGTCCCTTTCTTGCGACTTTGCGAGTCAACTTTTAGTTTTTGGGTGATCTAAATATTTCTAGTATACTGTATTCTGTCAAGTCATATAACCATAATATTAGAGTCAGATAGTATATGCTATATAGTATACACTAAGTGGATGTCTGTTAAAAAGTATTAATTATTAATTATTAATCTAGTGCTCATTTTTTTTCTTTATATTCTTAAATAAAATACTCTGTTGATTAATCTATCAAATAGGAATACTCTGAATGTTATGTACCATACCTGTTATGTACTACTAAGTGTCTAAGTGTAATTTTTTTGAAAAACTAATATTTACAACATACAGTACACTTTTTATTTTTAATAAATACTTCATTTGCAATTATTTTGTAATTTATATATTTACTAAAAACTTGTTATTTGTTATTCTAATTATGGTTACCAGGTTTTCAAAACATTTGTGCTTAAAGTTTTAAAAATAGAAATAGTTTAAAATTTTACATATTCTTGTATAAATTTTTTTTATCGCCGCACACCGCAGCTCTTTTTCATGGTTGCGCCGCAATTGCGCCATGTGCCATTAACTACACTAAATCTACGTCACAGATAGCAGTGAAAGGAATCAAAGTCAAAGCTATCACGAGCTTACCAGTCATTACATATTCAGGGGCAGCATAACCATAGGTACCCATCACCCTAGTCGATACATGGGTCTCATCCCCTTGTGGTCCAGCTTTTGCAAGCCCAAAATCAGAAAGCTTGGCAGTGTAATCCTGCAGGTTCCAATGCAACCAAATAAAATTCATCATTCTCTACTAAAAGTCAACAAAACGGAAAAAAGTAAAAAGAACAATAAAAGTGTCGACTTTGAGGAAGACTCTAATTATTACTAGAGAAGTACACTTACAGAATCCAACAGGATATTAGAAGTCTTAAAATCACGATAGATAACTGGCCTCTCAGCATTATGCAGGAAGGCAAGCCCTTTTGCTGCCCCAAGAGCAATCATCATCCTTGTTGACCAAGATAGTGGGACAGTGGTCTCTGAATGCCTCAAGAAATTCCAAGTTGAAAAATAATCAACACCCTAACTAGAAAGCACAGATCTATATCACGTAATTAACGACTTAGCATTACACAATGAAAAGAGTTCTCAACAATGCTAGCTGTTGAAAAAGGCAACGGGAGAACTTATCATCATTAAGAATATTACTAGTAAATTACTACCATCTTTTGAATAGCGACACATGATTTTACGTAAAATTTAGTGCAATGTAGACATTTTAATTTTTTCATAATATTTGATGTAGGACAAGTCCAAAATGAGACTACTTGGGATCAGTATGCAAAGTTGTGGAATCGCTTTAATAGACCAAAAATCCAAGCCACGTGCAAAAGGGACTACTTGAGATAAGAATGCAAATTTGTGGAACTGTTTTGTAGATCCGAAAATCCAAGAAAATGAAAATTCTAGATATATCTGTTAGTTAAGATCTTTGTTAGATGGAATCGAGTATGAGAATCGGGTGCGGGTAGCGTCTACGCGTCAGACTTGTCTTTTGAGAATAATAGGATAAGGGGACAAAATTCAAATATTGGTTACAGGTGTGTGGGTACATCTAACAAGACAAAACAATGTACCTTTTTCCCTGTAGGGACCTTACTAAAAAAGAGAAAAAAGTGGTTAAAAGTGGTAAAACTCAAGAAATTAAAGTGTATGGTCATATTTGTAAAAGATAAAAGCTTAGGGACTCGTTGTCACTCGTAGCTATCATCGATGTGCAATGGGGTATTGAAAAGTCGGTGGTGTCCATTCCGAGTCAACAATTGTGACACGGATCCCACACCCGTACCCATGTCGTGTCGGGTCGACAAGGGTTTTTCCCAATTTAGACGAGTCGGTGTAAAATAGGTTAAGATTTGATTTGATATTTATTAGGATACATGATTTTATCCTAGTATCTTACTAGGGATTTAATTTAATGTAATTTTGGAATGTGGTAGAATAAATAATGTAGTAAAGCTCAAGTTTCAATCATTCAAAACCATCTATTTTTGTGTTATTGAAATTGAGCGTGAATTGTCTGCGTGTGAGAGTTTTGCGAGCAAGAAAGTTTTTCATACATGTTTCCCACCACCATTTTCCGTTTCAGAGCAAGGCCCCAACACCCCACACCTTTTGCCACTGTTCAGAACAAAACCACTCTTCCTTCTGCCATAACCTAAACTGTTGACCACCACTGCAAATCATCACCAGACTGGTCATACACGTTACTGCCCTAGCCCCAACCCTCGCTGTATTACAACCAAAACACCCTTAATACTTACTGTCATCTTCACCAAATTCAACGAACCCCGATTTGCAAGCCTGAGCTATCAACCCAACCCGTTCATATTTGGTGGGAGCAATATAAAAAGTTCAGTTATACTCCTATGACCAAGTGGAAGAGAATATGAAGGCTGCCATGGTGCATCAGTTCAAGCCTCCAGATTAAACAGCGCACCTCTCTCCAATTTACTTAACTGGTGCAAGGGAGCAAAACTGTTGCAGAGAATGCCCCAGAGTTCTACAATTTGGCCGCAAAATTATAATTCCCATGGATGAAGATGTGATGATCACCGAATACCGAGATGGCTTAAAAAGTGAATTTTCGAGAGTAGCAGTAGCCAAGCAGTGTTTCAGCTTGAAGGACGCACAGTCCAGCTAGCTACTCAAATGGAGGATGAGAATACGAAGAAGGCTTCCGGAAAGGCTCCAATTTAGCAGATTACCGGAGTACCGAACTGAACCTACCTTTATGGGACCCCACAAGAAACAAGCCAATATAGGGACCCAGTCCTTCTAACTATAGCAAGTCTCTTTGTTCTCCAGACTCATCTTAAGCTAGTAATAATTTTTCGATATGTTTTACCTGACAGTATAATTGTTTGTAATCCACAAAAGAGCACTATTCCATCCAAACAATTGGTTTCCGTCATTGATAAGGAACAAGGAGACACAAACAAAAGAGTTGTGCGATCCTGCTGAAGATCTTGATGAAGCAGTTTCAAAAGCTGAACATTTGGGAAGTTTGAATGTTATTAGATCTTTACTTGCAGTACATAAAAGGATAATGATCCTCAACTTCATCAAGGACAGATATTTCAAACGAGGGTCAAATGCAAGGGCAAACTTTGATAGTTTGCTCTCTTGTGCTGATGTATTTTGAACATAGTTTTTTAAAAACCGGACCGGCCGGTTCAACCATGAACCACCTCTTCCACCGGTCAGGTTAGATTATTTTATCGGATATGCATGTGAACTGCTTAAATTGCGTTAAACCATCTGGTTTTTTGAAGATTCACTAAACTGCCCGATTTTTATAAAAATCGTTATGGTTTTGTGTTGACAGCTTAAATGACCTTTGACCTCCGTTTCTCAGTTTTTTCAAAGGTCACAATTATGAACTTGCAAAATCAACAATATATCAAACAAATCTACACCTTTGGCTTAGGTATTAATGTGTTTTCTCTATAATCAAATCGTCTTCTGGGTGCTAATGTAGCCTCAAGTACATGGTTTGCTGATTACTACCAACTCCAACAACCACCACCGGTTGTTCACAATCCATCCGCCAATAGTATTCCATATATTGCCCTTGCTTTGCTTAGACTTGACATTCTACTTTTTGTTTTTGTTTGATTGTTGTGATTTCGTGGAATATATATATATATATATATATATATATGGTGTTTTCGGTGTTTTCTACTGATCATTGCAAAGAGAATGGAAATTGGGAGAATGACGAGAGAACAATGGGAAAGGGAAGTAACTGATTTGTTTGATTTTATGGATGTAATGGATTTGTTAGGGAAAAGAGAAAAACCAGGAGGTAGAAAGAAATAAAGAGGAAAGTAACAGTGAATTTGTTGCAAATGGGAAAAGAGAATACAGGAGAAGTAAATAGCTCTAACTCCTCCTGATGGGTAGACTTTTGACCAACTTTACAATTTTCATATTTCAGATATGAAGTAATTGTAATATGAAGCAATTATTTTCTCCTTTGAAACTAAATTATATATAATTAGCTCCTTCTCTTGAACAGGATCCATGAATAATAATTATATGAATTTCAAAGAAAAAAAGAAAAGAATAATGATTCTATGAGATTTTAAGCTAAATATGACAATTTTATATGTATGTAATAATTACTTTTGTTGTCACATGAAATATTTTTATACAGTATTCTATAAGTAAATAATAATTATTGTTTTTTATGTAATTGTTTTTATTTATTTTAATATTAAATCCGGTTTAAACTATTGAACCACAGGTTAACCCATTGAACCACTAAATCGTTGTCTTAACCAGTTCAACATCCGATCTAGTTTTTAAGACTATGATTTTGAAGAGAACAATTAAAAAGTTGCATTTAAAAGTTGAGCCTCACCCATTGCCTTATGATGTTGCATGGATCACTAAAAATAAGTTGCAGGTGACAAAGAGATGCTTGGTTACATTTTTGGTTGGCAAACTGACACGTCGATTATGTGTGATGGGTTGCCTCTTAAGGATTGCCATACTTTTTTAGGGAGACATGGCTTTTGGATTGAGATGCACGTCAAGTTGCTCATGCTAACACTTGTTTTTCCTTCAAGGAAAACACAAGATATACTCACTTGTACCGCTGACTAGCAAAATTTGAAACTTATAAAGAAGTCATTGGTGATGTGCAGGACTTCCTGCTTCTTGTGATAGTATGGTTCCTTGTATAAACTCGGCGTGCTCAAACACTTTTAAGAGGGGGTGAAATGATGTAGAACAAGTCCGAGAGTATTTAGGACCAATGTCCAAAGTTGTGGAATTGTTTTAATAAGCTCAAAAATTCGAGCTTGAGTTCAAGAAATAGAAAATTCTAGATCTATTACTTAAGATTTGATTTGATATTTGATGGGAGAGATTTAATTTTGGAAGGCAGTAATATAAATAATGCTGTAAAGATTTAGTTTCAACCATTCAGAAATCATATTTAACATTGACTTATTCAAATTGTGTGTGAATTGTCTATGTGTGAGGGTTTTGTGAGAAGAAGGTTTCCCCTGTCCATTTCCCAACAAAAACATTAATCTTCATCTATCATATTTTTATCTCATACTCCATCCATCCCAAGCCATTTGCAGCCTTGACTTTGCACAAATATTAAGAAAAAAGTGAGGTTTTGATCAAAATGTCTATTTTGTCCTTTAAAATGAGTGGTGAATGAATTAGTTTGAAATGAGTAAAAGTAGTAGGAAAGTAAGTGCTAAAAATAAAGTGATGTGCCATAATGTAGATGTTGAAAGAGTAATTTGGATAAATTAGCTGATCAAATTCTTTATGAAGGATAAAGTTCCAAATGAATGAGACATCTAAAAAAGAAAAGTGTTGCAAATGGACCGGGACGGAGGGAGTACTATTTATTAAATAAAATAAAATGTCAACTATGTGTTAAATTACACCAACAAATCCATGCACGACGACCTCCTTTTTAAGGATGAAGTGTTTGGACGTAGCACAAAAGGCGCTGATGCACATTATGTGCAAGACTGGTCCCCAAAAATGTTAAAACCAACAGACAGATTACTGAGAGAAAAACCAATTGAATTGTGTTTCAGTATAACTTGAAACATACTTTTCTTTCAACCATTGACGTTCACTCCCAGCCCTCCACCACCCCAATACCAAATCACTCCCCCAGCTTCAGGTATTCCTGTTACTACTCCGATGCAATGTCACTTGCTTTTCATAGTTAATAATATATTTGAAACATTTATAGATACTAAAAGCATGAAATGCACAATTGAATACCTAAACCACATACCACACCACACTTGTAGCATTACCTCTCTTAATATGCTTATGGTTCTCCATCATTTCCAGGTTACAATGTGAGTATGTGACATCATAAGAAAATGTAACTGTTAAGCATTGTAAAAGGATATTGCAGATGCACAAATCAGTGTAACCAAATGAGTTATGTTGACATTTAGGGAAAGTATTTATAGTTCTCAATTATAAATGAAACTAGAAAACCTAAGGTACACAATAAATCCATTATCACTTTTTTGATTATATATGTCAGAGGAATTCAACAATAATACTGTCCAGCATGCAAAGGTATGGCTGTTGGACAAAGCAATGCACACCCGATGCACCACAGATCAGGTCATCAGGTCACTACGATTAGTATCCAGCAAAAGCTATATCTCAAAAAATGAATACACAATTGGCCGCGACATTAAAGTTTTCAATACATAATACATAGATCTAGATAGTGACCATGATGGAGAGACCAGGAGGCAAGGGAGAAGTTCCAATCTCCAATTGTTCTCTCTGTTGTCTATTGTCGTAGCAGGTGCTTTGTCTCTCTCACCGTCACTCGTCTTCCATTTGAATCCGATACAAGCATAAACTAATATCTTGAATTTGACAGATATCTTTATCCCTCAATAGTTCTCAATATTTATGTATACTTCAGATCTAGTCTTAAACTTGAAGAAAATTACGACAACACCCTTAAACATCTGCAATTTGTTTTTTATCCATTAACTATTTCATTTCTTGTGAGGTCCTATATCAATGTCTCAAGGATCAAAATCAACAACTACTACATTAATGTAGCAAGGTCAGCTTTTGGCTGAGTTTTGAGTCACGTATTGTGGATAGTATATTCTAGATTTTTGACTGCTTGATTACTACACGTCTGAAAGCCTAGTTATAATTTTTAGGTAAGGATTCGTTGCATTTATTATGTTTTGTTTCATCAATTTTAACTTAGAAAGTTGGATATTTCTCTTGATATTTCAGTTTCATCAACATGACTTTTACAATTTCTATAGGAATTTATTGAATTCAAAATTTAAGTAATAAGGGAACCAATATATAAGCTGATTTTTGAAATAATTAATTAGCATTTGAGAGCACATATCCATATATTAAAAGTCCCAGCAACAATAGAACAAACTTACACAATAACATACATACATACATATATATATATATACACATACATTCTGTCTAAATATATGGCTAACCCACTGAACCCAAATCCCAAACTTTTTAAAATTCCTTCTGGCGGCACAGACCATTTTCACACACTAACATCTTTGCTTCCTGGCTCAAGATCTCCAAGTTCAACGGTAAGTTTTTTATGAATAGTTATGAAACATGTTGAACAGGTTCAACATCAAGGTTGTTTTGCATTCATAACATGATACAACTAATATTGCCTATTTAGCAAATTTATAACACAAGAGATAGGACATCATCACTCAGCAAGACACAACAATAAATGACTAGTAAATTTATAACTTGCTTATCCAGGAAACCTGCAGTGTCATCTTTATTTTTTCTAACTATTATATTATCTTCATAAATTATATTTAAATGAGTTAATCATGTTCAATGTGTCGAGCTTATTACGAAACACAACCAATGAAATTGTAAGTGCCTTGTTATGTCCATGTCATGTCACAAATTACCAATCTACCTAGACACAAAATGAATGGGGAGAGGGGAAGAGAAAAAGATGCGTACTTCGGAAGAGATGATTCTCAAGGCTTCCGCGGAACATGAACTCATAAACTAGTAACCGGTGATCATCCTCGCAACAATAACCAATCAACTTAACAAGATTAGGATGCCTCAGCTGCCCAAGAAAGTTAACCTCTGTCTGAGATGGAGAATAAGGAGCAGTAGACAGTTAAACAAAGAGATTAGTGAATGTAATCCTGCGTTTGGATTGCTTGAACAGAATAGGATGGGTAATAAATTTTGGTGAAAGTAATGCTAAAAGGAAAATTGACAAAAACATAGAAATTTAGTAGAGAAGGGTTGACTATCATTCCTAACTAATAATTTCTATGGTTTTTATGATTCATTCCTTTCTTTTTCATGGCACTCCGTCCTATTCCTCCTCACCTCTCCTTACACCACCACATTTCACCAAACTCCTAGTTTTTGATCCATTCCCATACATATTCCATTCATGCAATCAAACCGTAGAACAATGATTATAAGGGAGAAGAAAAGAAAAATAATGATAGAACTTACAAGCCATTCACGGTGGCCTTGAAGGCCTTCCTTGTTGAGGACCTTGACGGCAACAGGAAGAGATTTCAGGCCAACTCTGACATTCTCATCAATGTAACCCTTATAAACAGTACCAAAACCACCCTCCCCGAGAATGTAGTCAGAGCGGAAGCTTTTAGTAATGGTCTCGAGCTCAAATAGGGTGAAAGCAATGACATGGGTGTAAAGCAATGCGTTCTTCCTTGAGTCCTCGATAATGAAGCTGCGAGGGGTGGAAGAAGGATCACTCAGATCTGATATGGAACGACTGTGCTTCTTCCCTGGAGCTGCTGCCGCCGCTGCTGCTGCATCATTTGCATTGTTAAAGATATTACTCTGTTCTAATCAACATAAATTTACATGGATATTATCTGACATAGCTATTTATTACTCCAACATGAAGGTAGCTGATGATTTCTACTGGATACTATCTGACATGGCTGAATTATCCATCCTTGTGTACATCGTTATTTATAGCTTTGTAAGTACTAAGCAGTGGTAGTTTACTAGTTCTGATGATTAAATTTAACTAACACTAGATAAAATCTAAAACAATAGAAGGAACAATCGGTATTCCAATTTGTGCTATAATACATATGTGCCCAAATTCTATCTAAGCAGCATCTTTATTTTTATGTGGAGAAATGAATATATATAACCAACACAAAGACTCCTAGATTTAAATATAACAACAATTCAGTTAACTGAAAGAAGAAAAATGAAGTACGAGTAGAAAAGTGAAGCGATTCAAATTCATGGAGTGAGAATAGGGATTGGAGGAATGGAATGCCCTAGATCTGGAAGTTGAGAAAGAGAAAAACGAAAAAGTAGTAGGCAGGAGATAGATAGTGAAAGGTGTAGAAAGCGACCTTGATGAGCATTGGAAACAACGGCAGATTCCTCCCTAGTACCACAATTGCCCATAATTTTTTTCAGAAGAAGACGAAGACGAAGACGATGAGGATTGTGCGTTTAGTACCAATGTTATTAATAATAGTAGAAGAAGGAGAAGAAAGGCTGCTGCTGCTGCTGCGTTTAGATTTTTCTGTCTCCAGGTAATGCACCGTCTCATTCTTGGGATGCCTCTCCGATCTCCACTTTCCTCCTCCCCCAGCACAACAGCACAAGTTACGTTTATCTGACAGACACACAACACTTTTACGCTCACTTCAAACAACCACACCTCACACCACTCTCTATTTTCTCCCTCCGATAACCTGGTGACCGCGACTCCACTTCTTCTTGGTCCAATTTCATTTGGGAAATTAAATCCCTAAACTAAAATCTTGAGTATTTTAAGAAATGGAACGGAAGAATTTGAGAAAATACTCAAGTAAACAATATAAAATTTTATATTTTAGGGAATATGTTGGAATAGTTATCCAAAATTTTGTCTTTTAGGATATATGTTTGGATCAGTGATCTTTTAAATCTAACAAATACTATTCAGAATTTCTTTTTTTAAATAATATTAAAAGAAATCATGATATAATATCAATTTTGTATTTTAGGAAATATTTCTTTCTTATATTTTATATTTAATAATATCAATTACGATATAATATCAATTACTATTACTATATACTAAAGCACTAAGGTCGATTTTTTAGAGAGTCCGTTCGAAGGCTTTTATCGACGTTTTTTTAAATTAAGTCCAAATACAATTTACATTATAGAACTGACAATAATAAGACAATGTCGTTTATATCATCACAGCGTAAAAAATTTATGGATCTTGTCGAACGATATATTTTTAGTTCAATGAGTTTGTCCGTCGAGTTTTAAAAATGTCATTTGCTAATAAAAGATATATATATATATATATATATACTCTGTATAATACTGTGAGAAATCGGAAATTCAAATAAAATGTACAAATATTAAATTCGTTATTTATGAAATTTTTGTTTATTTTCAACGACCGATAAATTTTACGTTTTAGTTCACACCCAAATCACGCTAATCGACGCGCGCACGTCCACTACCGATAAATCATAACGAACTTGTTATTTTAATATTTATGAGGCACAAACCATGTCAAGAATTTCATAATCTTCTTTTTTATCTCACCTACACAATTAAACTTTTCGGTATATGTATTAAATTAATGTATAACCATTTAAATTGTAATTAGTGAATAAACAATTTAGATTAAACACTTATTAATTCAAATTTCAGCATTTTCTCAAAGTGACAAAACAAGGAAGTGTTTTCAATCCAAGGAAAAATCTTTCCAATCCAAGTAAAGTTTTCAAAAATCAATCCAAGGGCCAAAAATGATTTACAAGTTATATATATACATCTTATTCACTAACCCTAGCCTCCATCAGTCAAATATTTTCAGCATTATCACTAAATAAAATTTAAATTTTGGATTTGAGCATTTATTGAAGTTTTGAGCATTTATTTCCATTAAAGCTTTATAGAGGTATTCACACTGTTGTCGCATTTTTACATTTATAGCTATTTCTGTTTATGCCATTGTGTAGAATATTTTTTTCAGTATCATTTTCATATATAACACATGTTCATAGCATTTATGGTTTGTAAGTTATTAAATTTTAAAGTTTGAACAAAAAATAAAGATAAATTTAAGAATATTTCAAAAAAAAAACCCGAAGAACCCTAGCTTGTTCCGACTGAGATTCCGGCTTGATGTGTTGCTAGTTGTTCAAATTGATTTTATGAACTTGTTTACGCACTTGTAAGGATCATTTAGCCTCAAACAATTTGAGGAATTGCCAAGTATTTCACATTTTGAAGCTCGGTCGAAATGTTTAAAATGTCAAAATATTTAAAATGTCCGAATGATATTTCTTGATTTTCTTGCATTTGAGCTGTTGAATATAGAAATTGGTTGTTTGGATGTGTTTCTCGAAACCTCTAGATCCATTTCTATACATGAATCGACGGAAATAGCCACGAACGGCTAGACCCGAAGGTCTCGCCGGCGTTCATGGTGGTTTCTACCTCCGGCGACCACGAACTGCTGCTACGGTGGTTTGTTGGTCTCGGCACGGTGGCTACGGGTACATTCGCCTATGAAAAATGCCATGGCAATGTCCTCACCTCCGATCGGTGCATGTGTGCATGCGAAACGGGAAGGGAAGGTTGCAGTCTGTCGGCGGCAGCCGCGGCTGCTGCTAACCCTAATCTGCAGAAACCCTAGGGAAAAAAAGATGGTGACGGGTCGGGTCGAACCGACCCGATTCTAACCCGTGACCCTGACCCGATCCAACCTGCGTTTCACCCGGTTTGACCCGGATCCGACCCAATCCAAATTTAAAAATAAAATAAAATAAATCAAAAATACTTATACATTTTAATTATTTTTCAATAAATGATTTTTGAATAATTATTTCGACATGTAAATAAACTTTTATATGATTAAAATTTTATGATTTAAAAATAAGAATAAATTATGATGTTAGAGTCTCTTAATTACCAAAATTAAGTGACGAGTCATTAATTCATAAATAATTATTATTTAATTACAATTAAATAATAATTAAGGAATAAACTCTAAAATTTTATTAAATGATTAAATAAATCATTCAAGCTAAGATTTATTGAAGAACAATTCTTGTTTTAATTAAATTAAGAAATCAATACCAATTATTATTTAATTAAAGGAATTAAATAATAATTAATGCATAAATTTTACATGATTATTAAATGATCAATAAATCATTTAATTTAAAAGTGATTAAGAAATAAATTACTTCAATGATCGATAATTATTATTTAATTAAAGCAATCAAATAATAATTTAAGAACAAATGTTTAATAATTGATAAAAGATCCCCAATCTTTTATGATTAGGATTTTGATTAAGAAATGATTATTGTTTAATCAAAACAATTAAACAAAAATTAAGGAACAAATTTTAATAAATGTTAAATGATTAATAAAAATTATTTTAGCTAAAAAAAATTGATTGATTAATGATAATTAATTAATCTAAAGCCTCTAACAATTAAATTTAAATTATCGAGAGCCTATGATTGACGTTTTATCAAGTCCACAAATCCCTCGGACTCCGATTCGGTTCCAACCGAATCCCAATTCAACAAATGACGACATAATTAGTCAATCACGGACTTGAGATTTTCCCAGACATTTCGCATGTGCATCCACATGTGTATTTAAGTTGAGATTCCTCACGTTATTTCATGTAAATGTTTTACAGAAGCATTTCTACGCAAGTGTTAAATTATCACTAAGGACTTGAGGCAAGTATATACTCACTCTACTTTTCTTTCAATTAATACGTATGATTATTCTTTCGATATACGTAATATATTCAAGATTTTTGCATGTCAATATTCATCATATAATTTCTTCAAAGTTAAGTAACGTACGATCCCTTGATCCAATGTACGTGAAAAATGTTGTATTTGAATCAAATGCTCTTTGGGTGGTTCTTAGCTATTTAAATTCCGCTAACACGCCAAAGAAAATCCTATACGGATATAGAAACCTTATTTCTTCACCCCCATACTTGTAAAGTATATCCGTATAGGTAACTAAAGGCTAGTGGGATGCATCTGCCTGGCATCCCGGGCCTAAGATTTATAGGGAATGGGAACCGAGGCATCGGTAACCGAACCCTCGCAAACAAAAGGTTTCTGCATTCGACTACGTATGTCATTATGATGAAGTCAGACGGTGGTCAGGCTGGCCAGCTGATAAACTGTTTGATATGAGTTCCTAAGAGCACGTGCGCCAAACGGACATGGTTATAAGGCGCATGTGAAAGTATTCTTTATTCTTTTAAGAAAAAGGGTCAAAACCCCTCGTTATCACTCGGGGACCCTAGAATCCATCTTTTTCAAAGATATTAAGAGGTGTTGACTTTGTTTCCGTCAAACCCCATAAACACTTACACTCACTAAATTATCCCTCTTTCAAAGCTTACCCAATACTTGTTTATATACTTGCGAGCGTAAATCGCTCATGTTACTTCTATTAAATATTTTCACAGGTTTTGGTGAAAGGGCTGAATCGACTGATAAAGGCAAGACGAGAATGGCATGTTGAATGGTTCTTAACCGCCCGCTTATGGGTGGCTTTCAAGGGAGGAGTGAAGCGTGAGGATATTTTAGAAATGGTTAGATTGTAAGGCCTGTGTGGACCTCTCATAGACTTCCGCTGTCAAATATTCATTTATTCTGGATAATGTAATAGAGAATTATATTTATTTCTCTAATTTAATGTCATGTATGTTTGGATGTTATTTTTGATCTTTTGTCAATATTTGACGATTCCCGAAGTCCGGAATGGGATTTTTGGGGCCGTCACAGTTGGTATTAGAGACAAGCATCGATTACGAGACCACGGTCTCTACCGGAGTGTAGAACAAGATAATTAGAGTCTTAAGGACGAAGGAAGGAACCATAAGTCCCAAGGATAAGAAAAATAGGACGCGAGAACGAATAGATGGACGATAAGCGTCTAGTAGATTTTTCCCATTTTCTGAACTAGAAATTTTTGGAGACATAAACTTTTAAGTTAAGGACATAAGTAAAACTTAGTGCAAACCATGCATTGCATTAGTATTCACGCCAAACTCTATGTTATGTTAGACCTTATTTCCATACTGACGTATTATGTTTGCTTGTAGATGACTCCGAGACGAGATGCTAGGGGCAAAGCCCCAATGGTCGTTAGTTCTGACGAAGATCATGTCCCGGGTTATACCCCTTCTGACCACCCTGATCGTATAGATATTCCTTCTGTCCCCACCTCAGATGATGTTGAGACCCTGAGAGAGGCATCCCCAGAGCAGTCTCTTCCTGTTATGCCTGCCCGACATGACACTGCTAGCCCGTCGACTCGACTGCGACGTCTACATCTCGATGTCATCCGTGGATCGCCACCACCCCCTGGCGCCCGATGGTGTGTGACCCCTCGCAAGAGGGTGACTAGAGCAGTACAGGTGGTACACTTCGAGATTCTTCGGATCTCTGATGAAGATTTCTGAGTTCCTGAAGACCCCACAGATCCAGAAGACGACGAGGACCCCACTGAGCCAGAAGACGACGAGGACCCTGAGGATCCAGAGGATGACCATGTCCCCACTGACCCATCTGAGAGGTCAGATTCCTCAATCCGTATGAGGAGCCGTTCTCCTCCCCGCTACCAGTTGGGCACTCCACCACAGTCACCAGCGCATTCTATTTCAGTACATACCGTACCCATCGCTCCAGCTTCACCACCAGCAGAGCAACCAGCTCCACCACCTGCCATGTAGTCATTGCCACCAGTGGTTCTACCGGAAACCCCGCCAGTCGTCCCACCCGCCGCACCGCCTCCAGAGATGCCAGTGTCTATGCCATTTCCAGATGGATTCTGCCTTTTTCTCCAATGCAGGCTTCGCCTGCTACAGGCGGAGGTGGCGAGACGCAACGACGAGATGATGCGTCGCTCCGTTGCAGATCAGAGGACTAGCAGACTACTAGACATTTGGAGGGTTTCGTACCAGGACCTGTCACTCACCCTCACAGAGTCCCTAACCGAGATACTGATCTCAATGAGTGATTTTCTCAGGATACCGCACCCCACTGCTGTAGACCGATATCTAACTTGTTTAGTGCATATATTCTGCTAGTTAAGTAAGAATTTTTATCACAAATGAAAACTTTACTTATCGATCATAAATGATATTGAAGATATGGAGAAAATTTCAATGGCAGTCTTGCTTAAAATGAAAATAAGTAAACACTAATATAACAAGATTTATTATATTGATCCAAACAAGAATTACCTTTTGTCTTTCTTAGTCAAACTTCTAGAGAGTTTTTCAAACAACACGAGAAGAGAAAGTAACGGTTATCTTTTTGAACTAAGCAAAAAAGAGCTGTAAAGGTATAAGTCACTATCAAGACAGTATAACTCCAACGGATCTATTTCAAATTCTCAACAGATAGATTTTTTGAGTAGTATAAATAGAAGTCATAAATTTCATTTATGATATCTGAACAACTAAGAAATTGCTCTGACATTTTAAGAGTTCAGCAAGACACGAATTTTTCACTTGAACAAGTGCTATCTAATTTGCTCAACAAGGAGCTTACTGCTTAGACATAGCAAGCAAGATATTTCATCTGCTATTAGTCTGTGTGACTCAATCTGATTTAAGTGACCTATTATATTTTTGGACTAAGTGTCCTGCTATATATTGTTTCGTTTGAACATTCTTAATCAGTGTCTTCTCAAGTAGAGAGAAGAAAAGTGGAATAGACTTAGACCGAATCACTATAAAAATTCTCTAGCTCACTTTACTTTTACATTACTTCTTTTTTTTATCTCTGCTTTGCTCAGTCCCTACTAAACAAGCACGGCTGAAATAGCTACAAGATCAAAAAAACTTAACTGAAATTAAAATAAATACACAAGCATTCAAGTTAAAATAGTTGTATTAAAACTTGATGTTTTTCTGGAAATCTGTTGAATCACAATCATGATTAACAACTACAAAATTATGTAAAAAGTTACAACTTCTCTGTAATAAAATTACAGCTTTTTTTTCCACACTCACTAGCTACAAATATTTTTTGAATATCTCTCTTAAGATTTATTACAAAACTTTCTTCTAGTGTTTGTTGTGTGGCTTATTGTTTTTTCTCTTGGTTTTCCGTGTAACAACTCTTTCAGTATATATAACAAATTGGTTGGTGAAACCATGTGTTGTACATACTTCAAGTTTCAACATAGACATAGTTATGTCACATCAATGTCCTTTAGGAGTGGTGTGTCAAACTGCTGTTTACTTTTGTTGCTTCTTTTTCATCCTCTGATTTGCATGTAATTAATGCTCGAGAGTTGTTATTGGTTAACAAAACTTCAAGGAATATCTTTTCAGTTATACCCCTTGTTTCCGTGCCAAGTATCAATGATTTGCATCTTAGTCATGATGACGTGTGAATTAGGTCATAACGATCCACTGATGTCAAGCCCTGATGTCGACTTGATCAGTGCTTCTAGATCCACTGATGACAAGTTACTGAAGGTAACTTGATCAGTGCTTTTTTATGCACCGATGTCAAGCCCTGGTGGAGACTTGATCAATGCTTCATTTATCCACCGATGTTATGACCTGCTTAATATCCACCTAAGGGTTCCACTGATGAGTGATCTTTTGTCATCACCAAACTTGTCGGGCAATCTTAGTCATCGTCAAACTCGTCGGGCAAGTTAAGTCATCGCCAAACTCATCGTCAATGGATAAACATGATTGTTGCCAAAGTCAATGTTCACAGTTGTCAAACTCGTCTTCACTGGATAAACATAACTGTCGCCAAAGTCAGTGTTAACCATCGCCAAACTCTTCGTCAGTGAATAAAAACTGACTATCGCCAAACTCGTCGGGAGGTATGTTGTCGCCAAAGTCTGGACACAAGAGTGTTTCCCCTAATAGATTCCCCTGACAAGGTCATCCCCTGACTAGGTAATCCCCTGATGGCTTTCCCTTACGAGGTCATCGTCTAACGGGTTCCCCTGACAAGGTCATCGCCTGACGGGTTCCCCTAATGGTGTCATCGTCTCGATACAGTATTTTTAGGTTTTCCCTGATGGGTTCTTCTTACTGATGTCTCTTAAAAATACTTATCCTTTTGATTATTGATACTTTGTTGACTTTTCCTGAAATGTCTGTTGTGCGAAATATTTATCTTTTTAAGTAACAATAGTCATTCCTTAACATTGCCGAGTCCGTTCAAGTAAACATTGATGTCTCACCCAGTGCAGTGCAGTTCATCCCCTAATGACTAAGTCATCCATCAGTGGATGCAAATCTTGTGCAGATATACTAAGGTTTATTGAATACCTTGAGTATTTACAGTTGCACATTTATTCTCTAAATATCATCATCATTTATATCTAACAATCTCCCCCTATTTATGTTTATCAGTTTGATAACCATAAATCTAACTATTGTACTGATGATGATGTCAAAACACAAAAATTATAAATTTAAATACATTAAAGAATAAATGTATCTATATAGTTACAAAGAATAATTGTGAGAAACCGAAAATTTTAGTAAAATGTACGAATATTAAATTTGTTATTTATTAAATTTTCGATTATTTTAATTGACTAATAATTTTTACGATTTAGGGTACGCTTAAATCACGCTAATCGATGCGCGTACGTTCACTAGAGATAAATCGAAATGAACATTATATTTTTATATTTATGAGACGTTAATCACGACAAGAATTTCATAAACACATTTTTATCTCATCTACACGGTTAAACTTTTCGGTTTATGCATTAAATCAATGTATAACCATTTAAATTATAATTAGTGAATAAATAATTTAGATTAAACACTTATTAATTCAAATTTCAGCATTTTCTCAAAGTGGCAAAACAAGGAAGTGTTTTCAATCCAAGGAAAAATCTTTCTAATACAAGTAAAGTTTTCAAAAATCAATCCAAGGGCCAAAAATAATTTTCAAGTTATATATATACATCTTATTCACTAACCCTAGCCTCTATCAGTCAAATATTTCCAGCATTTTCACTAAACAAAAATTAAATTTCGGATTTGAGAATTTATTGAAGTTTTGAGCATTTATTTCCATTAAAACTTTATAGAGGTATACACACTGCTCCTTTATTTTAACAGTTATTGTCACTTCTGTTCATGCCATTGTGTAGAATAAATTTTTCAGTATCATTTTCATATATAACACATGTTTATAGCATTTATGGTTTGTAAGTTATTAATTTTTAAAGTTTGGACAAAAAAATAAATCAAAAATCAAGGAATAAATTAAAAATCCGTATGAACCCTAGTTTTGTCTGACTGATTTCTGGCCAGTCTCTTGCATGTTTGTTCAAATTGATTATACATTATTGTTCTTGCTGTTCAGTTCTTCGTTTTGCCTCAAAAAAGTTGAGAAATGGAGGAGTATTTCGGGTGTCCTTCTTCGACCAAATTTTTTTTTTACCCAAATGATTTTTCTCGTTTTCCTTGCGATTGAATCATTGAAACTTGAAATCGATTGCTTGTACAAGTTTCTGCAAGTCTCCGGAATCATTTCCATGCATGAATAGGCGAAAATGACGTCGGGAAGGCCATGAACGGCAAGAGCCGAAGCTCTCGCCAGCGTCCATGGCAGTCACGCCTCCGGCGACCTTGAAGCTACTATTCTGGTGACTTTCCGGCCACGGCAAGGTGGCTAGGGGTAGGTTTGCCTATGGCAAATGTCATGGCGAAGCCGTTACCATTGATCCGTATGTGTGTGAGCGTGAACCTAGCAGTGTCAGTGGCCGCGGCTGGCCGTTCGGCCAAATCGGCGCCGGCGGCAGCCGCAGCTGCTAAACCCTAGCAGGCCTAAGAGGAAGACAACGGGTTGGGTCGAACTGACCCGGTTACGACCCGCCCGTGACCCGACGATCCGACCCGCGTTTGACCCGGTCCGACCCACTATTGACCATTCTGACCCGGATCCGGCCCAATCCAATTTAAAAATAAAATAAAATAAATCAAAAATACTTATATATTTTAATTATTTTCTAATAAATGATTTATGAATAATTATTTTAAAATATAAGTAAACCTTTACATGATTAAAATTTTCTGATTTAAAAATAAGAATAAATTATGATGTTAGAGTCTCTTAATTACCAAAATTAAGTGACGAGTCATTAATTCATAAATAACTATTATTTAATTAAAACAATTAAATAATAATTAAGGAATAAACTCTAAAATTTTATTAAATGATTAAATAAATCATTCAATCTAAGATTTATTGAAGAATAATTCTTGATTTAATTAAATTAAGAAATCAATACCAATTATTATTTAATTAAAGGAATTAAATAATAATTAATGAATAAATTTTACATGATTATTAAATGATCAATAAATCATTTAATTTAAAAGTGATTAAGAAATAAATTACTTCAATGATAGATAATTATTATTTAATTAAAGTAATCAAATAATAATTTAAGAGTAAATGTCTAATAATTGATAAAAGATCTCCAAATCTTTTATGATTAAGATTTTGATTAAGAAATGATTATTGTTTAATTAAAATAATTAAACAATAATTAAGGAACAAATTTTAATAAATGTTAAATGATTAATAAAAATCTTTTAAGCTAAAATTGATTGTTTAATACCAATTAATCTAAGGCCTCTAATAATTAAATTTAAAATTTATCGAGAGCCTATGATCGACGTTTTATCATGTCCATAAATCTCTCGGACTCTAATTCTGTTCCAACCGAATCCCAATTCAACGAATGACGACTCGATTAATCAATCACGGACTTGAGACTTTCACAGACGCTTCGCATTTGCATCCGCATATGTATTTAAGTTGAGATTTCTCACGTTATTTCATGTAAATGTTTTACAGAATCATTTCTACGCAAGTGTTAAATTATCACTAAGGACTTGAGGCAAGTATATACTCACTCTGCTTTCTTTCAATTAATATGTATGATCATTCTTACGATATACATAATGTATTCAAGATTTTTGCATGTTAATATTCATGATTTAATTTCTTCAAAGTTAAGTAACGTACGATCCCTTGATCCGATGTACGTTAAAAATATTGTATTTGAATCAAATGCTCTTTGGGCGGTTGTTAGCCATTTAAATTCCGCTAACACGCCAAAGAAAATCTTATACGGATGTAGAAAGCTTATTCTTCACCCTATACTTGTAAAGTATATCCTTGTAGGTAACTAAAGGCTAGTGGGATGCATCTGTCTGGCATCCCGGGCCTAAGATTTGTAGGGAACGGGAACCAACGCATCGGTAACCGGACCCTCGCAGACAAAAGGTTTCTGCAATCGACTACGTATGTCATTATGATGAAGTCAGACGGTGGTCAGGCTGGCCAGCTGATAAACTGTTTGATATGAGTTCCTAAGAGCACGTGCGCCAAACGGACATGGTTATAAGGCGCATGTGAAGGTATTCTTTATTCTTTTAAGAAAAGGGTCAAAACTCCTCGTTATCACTCGGGGACCCTAGAATCCATCTTTTTCAAGATATTAAGAAGTGTTGATCTTGTTTCCGTCAAACCTCATAAACATTTACGCTCACTAAATTATCCCTTTTTCAAATCTTACCCAATACTTGTTTATATACTTGCGAGCGTAAATCGCTCATGGTACTTCTATTAAATGTTTTCACAGGTTTTGGTGAAAAGGCTGAATCGTCTGATAAAGGCAAGACGAGAATGACATGATGAACGCTTCCTGATTGCCCGTTTATGGGTGGCTTTCAAGGGAGGAGTGAAGCGTGAGGATATGTTAGAAATGTTTAGATTGTAAGGCCTGTGTGGGCCCCTCATAGACTTCCGCTGTCAAATATTCATTTATTTTGAATAATGTAATAGATAATTGTATTTATTTCTCTAATTTAATGTCTTGTATGCTTGAATGTTATTATTGTTCTTTTGTCAATTATTGACGGTTTCCCGAAGTCCGGTATGGGATTTTTAGGGCCGTCACAATAATTATGTACAAGTATTTTATTTTCTGTACAATCAAATTTCTGTTCTTCTCTTGCTCCTCCTCCACAGTCTTCTCCTTTTGAAGTTGCTTTCCATCTAATGTCCTAGGCCTTTTGGAGCAGGAACATTAGTCACACACACTGATGGTTGATTCAACAACAACCCTGACAATGACTTTGAAGATTTCTCCCCTTTTGAAGAACAAAGAAGATTTCTTCTCCGCGTGGGATTTCTCCTCCTTTGTGGGATTTCTCCCCCTTTTTGGCATCATCATCAGTGGAAGTTGAGAATTTGAATGTGACTTAAGGAACTTATTTTCTCTATATTTTTTATTTACAAGAATCTCATCCTTATTTCCCACAACCTCTCATTTTTCTATGTTTGCTAAGGCATCACTCTTTTCCTCTCCTCTTTCATTGCTTTCTAAGGCAGAATATTCATTCTCTCCTTGTGCTAAGGTCCTCTCAAAGGGTTGACCTTGTCTCTTTTCACTAAGAATTCTTTCTATTTGCATGGTCACGGTAGCCAATACCTCTATTTTTATTCTCTATTATAATCATATGCTTAGGCTGCCAGACAAACGTATCTCACAAGCCTTTAGTCACCCACACGATCTACTTTACATGTATAGGGATATATAAGGAATTTTGTTATATCCATATAGAATTTTTATCTTGATATGGTAGTGAATTGTAAATAGCTAAGCATCCTCTCAAAGAAGATTTGCTCAATAACAACATATTTCACATACACCGGATTGAAAAATCATACGTTACTTATTAATAAATAATTCAAGTCATTTATTGATAGAATAAATATTATTGGGTATTTTACGTATATCAAGCAAATGATAATACATTTTAAATGAATAAGAGAGAGTGAATATATGATTGTCTTTGGTCCTTAAGAAAATAGCGTACACAATAACTTCTGTAAACATATATGTGTATAAAGTGAGCAAATTATGACTCAATCTTGACATGAGAATGTATACATGAATTGTTGTGTGTACTTCCTAAGCTTGTGATGGACTAAATGTCTAGTTATTTTCGTTAAATTTGCATTCAATTTGAACTAAATTTGAGTTCGATGAGATTTTCTGATTGAGATTATGTTGTTCGAAGGTTCGATAAATTCTTTTGATTTATTTAGGGCCTTAGATAAAATTTTCCTTATTAGATCTTGGCTTATCCTTCATTAAATAATTTATTATTAATTATCTTAATCAATAATATTTTTTATTTAATTAAATAATTTATTTCTTAATTATTATTATATTAATTAAATAATAATTATTTCTTAACTAAATAATTTATTATGAATTTATTTCTTAATTATCTCAATTTAACAATAATTATCCATTCCTTGAATCATTATTTAATTATATCAATTAAATAACAATTAATTATTCTTTTAATTATCACTTAATTGTCGCTATTAAATATTAATTATTTACCCTTTTAATTATTATTTAATTATCTAAATTAAATAATAATTAAGTATTCCTTCAATTATTATTTAAGTGTCTCAATTAAATAATAATAATTTATTCTTTAAGTGTTACTAAGTCATTTTACTTAAAACAAATAATTATTGTTTAATCCAATAAATTTATTATTCGATCATTGTTTTCCAATTTCGAAATTTAAGTGCAATTTCAATGATTATGGAATAATTTATTTGGATAGGACTACGAGTAGGGTGGTGATATTAACATTCCTGGTGGGTCATGTGTTAGGTTGACTGGCACAATAATAACACTAGTTTGTTTGGACAGCAATTTAAATATGTTGGGCGTATACATAGAGTTTAATGTGGGTCGATAGGAAAAACAAGTGAAACAATAACAAACATGGTTTGGGTTCAAATTCACGGTTCAATGGACGGGTCGAATCGACCCTTCTTCTTTCTTCTCTACCCGTTAGGGTTTCTGCAGAATGGAGGGGGCGCCGCCGGCGCAAGGCCACTGTCATCACCCAATACTTCATATACGCGGAACGAATCACGTGAGTACTACGGTTATGGGGTTTCCCCCATCGTAAAGTGGGATTTTTCCCCAATGTTTGTGAGATTTCTCCCAGCATACCGTGGGATTATCCTCATTGCCGTGGCATGGAATGGCCGAAAAGGGGACCTCGAAGTTCGCCGGCCATGGCTGTTCAAGGCCATTTCCAGTCCTCCTTCGTCGATACGACCCAGAAGGACGAAACTCTGAACATCCCGAACGTATTATAACTATCGATTCAAGCATTTAACATCAACCACATAATAATTCTAGGAAGATTCAAGAAAGACTTGGTTCGGCCTCATCAAGCTTGGGCCGAAACACTATACTCACACATACTTCATCATTTCTAGAATTAACAGAGGCAAAACGATGCTTGTGACTGCCGAAACTAAATGACATTTTCAGATTTCATTACTAGATTCATGCCCGACCGAATTTTAGTATATGATAGTTAGGGTTCTTGCAATTCATGTTGTGTACTTCATGTTCTTACATTTTTCATTTATTTTTCTGTATTAACTAAAAAAATCATAACAAATAATCTGTACCTGTCCTTGTACTGTATTATATATGAAACTTTAAGTGAAAATTATTTCCTACATGCTTATGTAATCAAAAACAGTAAAAGATGCTAGAATGAAAAAGTTTATACCTTCTTGCAGCTTTGAGTGTAGGAAATAAATGTTCCAAATTTGCTTAATAAATGCTCCTTAATAGTTTTTCAGATTTTTTTGGTGGGTAGAGTTGCTCCTTAATAGTTTTTCAGATTTTTTTGGTGGGTAGAGTTGCTGGAAATTAATGGGGGCTAGGGTTTCAATTATTAAGACATATTTATCATTAGAGAGTGAATTATGGTCATTTGATTAACTTGGTGAGATTGGCAAGATGGGTAATCAATTTCCCTTCCATGATCACCAAGTAAAACATTCCTCATCTAGAAGTTCTGGATTGTGAATTTAAACTTAGTGTTAGTGATGGTTTATTGGTCATTTATTGATTAGCAAATCTTCAAATTGTACTTTCTTGCGTATCATGACATTCTCAACACGACTTTTACTTTAAACACGATATTCGTGATTTTGATATTCTTGACAATCAATATAATTTTGAGATCACTTACACCGCATCTCAAAACATTAGTCGACGCATGTGTGACATGTTATAAACGTTGTTGTATCGACTTGTCAAAATTTCACGTACACTAAGAACATGAGAAAATTATGTAATTTCATTACTAGAGTATGTTTTATATTTTATATCGAATTTTTCGAGATTTCACATATATAGTATTTATTTATAAATGTGTTATGTAATATTATATGCAATATCATTTGTATTATATAAATAGGATGAAAACTATATTAATTAATATAAAATAATTATATTATATAATTTAATATTATAATTTAATTACCTTGTATAGAATATAAATGTTTTTGTATAATATATTGTATTGTATTTTATTATATTAAGTGATACAATATAATATACTCCATATTTTATATTAAATTATATATTATATTTTATAGTGTGTGTGTGTGTGTATATATTCATGTATATGTATGTATGTATGTATGTATGTATGTATGTGTATGCATGTATGTATATGTGGTATAATGTATGTTATATAATAATTTTAATATATTATAATAATAATTTCATAATATTGTAATATTATATAAAATACATAGTATATATTTAATATTATATATTGGTTTTTTTAATACTATAACTTATAACATATAATACATTATAGAAAATTTTCTACATTATCTTAATATATTATAATATAACCATAAAATACATTTTTATGTAAATATATATATATATATATATATATATATATAACACATATTATATATTATATTATATTATTAGATACATATATATAATATATGATTATAATATATAGATACAGTACATATTATATTATATAATATTATAATATATATATATATATAATTTTATAAATATTATTCAATTATATAAATATAGTTAGATGTTAATTTAATGATATTAAAATAACATAATATGAACTAGTACGAATATATATTAATATTGTAATATTGTGAATCTGTATAATAAGAAATTTGGTGGAAGTTATTAAGAGATGTTGTTAAAAGAATCTGTATAAAGTATACTGTTGACGGTAAAATAGGAAATTGTTAAGGAAAACTAATGCAAATGCTTTAATATATTATTTAGTCTCTTAATAATTTCCTTTTCTTTTTATAATATTTAGTCCATATATTACTTCTTCTTCTTTTTTTAAATGTTTAGTTCTTATATTAATTTTTCTAAAATCTTAAAGTCTTTCGTCCAACTTCCGTTAAAATTTTGTTGTATGACGGTTAATTTATTTGAACTAACTTTTTCTATTTCGAATGTCATAAAGTCAAAAGAGGGAATCATGTGAAAAGCCGCACGCGATGAATGGTGAAATAAAACACCCACAAAGAGGATTTTTAATTTTTAAATCTGTAACTCTTCAAAATGTAAATGTAAACCACAATTACTCATTAAAATAAAGTTAGAGTTTTAATCCTATCATCGCTCATCTAATACCAAATATTATAATTTGTATTACACATAGTTGACTCCACCATAGTTAATTGATTACAAAAATTAGTGATTTTCTTGTTCTTATTGTTTTGCATTTTGAAGGGGATTTGTTGTTAAAATATTGTTCATTATATTCAATTGCAAAGTGTTACTTTAATTTATACATGACGGCGAGTATGTTAATCAACAAGGAAACTATTATTATAAAGAGGGAAAATACAATTATCGTTATGGTGTTGATGTTTCCAAATTAATATTGTCACAATTTAAGATTTTGTGAAGTATGAATTGGGTTATAAGCATCTATGTGAGGTTTCTTTCAAATCTCGTAATATTAAAATATATCTGTGATGATGGTGTTATTTGATGGAGATAGTACTAAAATATTAGCAACAGATGTGTTAAGTGTAAATGATGATTATGATTTTAGTTTTGTTTGTGCATTTATACATACTAAGGTGTTCTATAAACCTAAGTATTTGCACACGTTTTGCCTCCACTGATGATCAACTTAGTCATCAGGGAATGAAGTATAACTCACTAGGCAAGTCACCAGTAGAAATTATTAAAGGACTTGATAGTGAAGAGGGATGTCTGTTGTTACTCAAAAACACTTAAGTATTTCGCATATCAGACATTCCAAACGAAATCAACAAATCTTCATTGATTAAGACCATCAGGGGAATTCGTCAAGAGAACCCATCAGGGGCTGACATAGGCAGGCCAACTCTTCAGGGGAACCTGTCAGGGTATGGAAGTGGCAAGCCAAACTCATCAGGGGGAACGCGTCAGGGCATGATAGTGACATGTCAACCTGTCAGGGGAAATCATCAGGGTATGACAGTGTCAAGTTAACTCGTTAGGGGAATTCTCAGCACTGCATCAGTGTATGTTTTGAGTCTTAACGTCAGGGGATCAAGAAGCACTTGGATAACTCAAGTGAAGTTTGTAGCACTGATCGAGTCTTAGACAAGACTTGTCATCAGGAGATTCAGAAGCACTGATCAAGTTCACATCAGGGCTTGTCGTCAGTAAATAGTTATGACTGCATATACTCGTCATCAGGTCTTACATGCAAATCAATGAAGCTTGTTATAGAAGCAAGAGATATAAATTGGAAAGATATTTCTTGAAGTTTGGTGGTCCAATTACAACTCTCGATCATTAAATGCACGCAGATCAGGGGGAGAAAAAGAAGTAACAAAAGCAACAACAGATACATCATTCCTAAAGGACATCGATGTGGCATATATGCGGCTATGTTGAAAAGAGCAGCACGTCCAAGCACGTGGGTTCAACTACTGATCTTCTATATATGCAAAAGAGTTCTCATTACACAGTATCAATCCAACAGATCAACCAACACATTGAAGCACACAAATACTATAAAGAAGCTTTGTAATATATCTTGAGAGAAATATTCAATGAAAGTGTGAAGCTAGTGATTGTGAGATTGTAGCTGTAATTAATTACAGAATTTGTAGCTAATTAATCACATTTGTGATTAACCAGATTTTCAGAAAAACATCAAGTTTTAATACAACTATTTTAACTTGAACTCTTGGGTGTTCATTTCAAAAGTCATTAATGTTTTTTTTATATTGTAGCTATTTCCCCCCCCCCCCCCCCCCCCCACCCCCAACCTTCTACAAATACTTGAGCCTATTTTGTTCTAACAAAATGCATACAAATATGGTTGTCGTAGTTTATATGATGATATTACTTAGGAAATGATAAACATGAACAAGAAGATGATGGAGTGAATGGTGAAAATGTAGATAATGAGAAGGATGAAGAAGAGGATGACAATATTGAAGATGAGGAATATTATAAGTTTTGTAATGCACTAATATGTTGATGATGATAATGAGTAACTATAATTAATTAGGTTGAAAAACATGTTGATAAGAAGTGGAAAAAGAAATACCATGGCATCAAATGATCCAATTGAGACTGTATATGAGTATGTAACCCCCATTGAAATTGATCAAGGAGAGTAGAGATAATATAGGGAACAAAATCACAATTACAATGATGAAATGGATTAATCTAAGAATCCAATGGTGAGAAGAAGCAAGATAATTCAAAGGAACAAAGAAGCAAAATAAACTAAAAGGGAAGAAGAAGTGTTGATGTTAAATTTAGATGACATAGATGATGTACTAAGTAGATTTGCAGGGGAACAAAAGGTATGAAACCATGGTAGAGTGATGATGATAATGATTATGATCTACTTCACACACCTAAAGCCACTGATACAAAGTGACAGAGAGGAGAATATCGTTTGTAGAGGCAAAAAAAAAAAGAGTTGCATAAGAAATATCATGAATTTTCTACTATCACACCTATATATAAAATTGAATTTGAACCTAGGGTGCTATTTGCTTCAACACAACAATTGAAAAAGGCAATTACAAACTATGTAGTTGCCAAGCAAAATAAAATTAGGTTTACAAAGAATGAAAGTGAGGATTTAAGCAAAATGCAGAAATATTTGGAAATTGCTTACAAGCTACAGAAAAGGGGAGCTAGGTACATTCTAGATTAATACATATATCAAGGGCAATAGTTGCATCATTGTTGGAGAGAATAAGCTTGTGAAGTCTAAGTGGTTAGCTACAAAGTTTGGTGATACGATTAGAGAAACCCCAAGATTAAAAGTAAATAATTTCGTAAAGGATATGAATGAAAAATATGGATTGACAATGCCCAAACATCTTGATTTAAGCGCAAAGAAAAAACTATGTTTGAATTAAAACACATGTTGAAGGAACATTATCCTACGACTTGACTGGTGTTTCCTTAAATATCATGTCAAAGAGAAATTATTGATTGGCACAACTACGGATGAGACCGATCAAATGTTCCCAGTTGCTTGGTCAGTGCTTGATGTGGAGAATAATGAAACATGGTTGTGGTTTGTGCTGTTAATACAAGAAGACTTACACCTTACTAGTGGTGATGGATTTACATTGACATTAGACCAACAAAAGGTAAGCCACTTTTAGTATTGTTTGTTTACATATATTTCGTAGTTGGACTGTAAGGATGTACTATTAATCACTATAGTACATTAATGTTGTATAGATGTATTGTTGACTGTTTCCTTCCTACTGAGGGTGTCCGAGTTCCGGTATGGGATTTTTGGGTCTATCACATGGACTTCCAGTGAAGTTGAAGGGATTGAATGCAACTTGGGTAATAATGGACAGTTGAAGGGATTGAATACAACCTGGGTAGTAATGGATAGGCTGACCAACTCTGCTCACTTTTCACTAATATAGGAAACGTTCACGATGGATCAACTAGTCAATCTATACGTGAAAGAGTTTTAAGGTATTATGTTGATGATGATGATGTGATTATTCTTTTGTTCTTTTAATAATTGTGCACTTGTAAATACTCAAGGTGTTTTATAAACCTTAGTATATTTGCACAAATAAGCATTCACTAATAGACAACTTAGTATGTCAGGGAATAGTCAATATTGCATTAGGAAAGTCATCAGTGGATATCTCAAAGGACTTGTTAGTGTCAGAGAATGTCTAATTGTACTTAATGTTCAAGTATTCCGCACATTATGCATTCATGAAAAGGCCAACAAAGTATCAGTGGTTAAAAATATTAGTATTCAAAAAGACATTAGTGGATAAACCTGTGAGGGGATACCATCAGGGGGATAGCCTAAATACTGCATCAGTGGATAAAGTCATTAGGTGATACCATTAGGGGATAGCCTAACTACTGTATCTATGGATGTCATCAGCGAAAAATGCTAGGACTTATTATTAAGGGATCAAGAAACATTGATCTAATTCTACATTAGGGATTAACATCAGTGGATAATGAAGCATTGATCAAGCCTACATTAGGGCTTGTCTTCTACATTAGGGATTAACATCAGTGGATAATGAAGCATTGATCAAGCCTACATCAGGTTTTGTCATCAAGGGATTCAGAAACACTGATCAAGTCTACATCAGGGGATAGTTAAGACCTAGTCTATTCGTCATCAGGGATTACAAGCTATGCATTGATACTTGACATAGAAGCAAAGGGTATATCTGAGAAAATATTGCTTAGGATATGGTGGTCCAATAACAACATTTTGCACCAGAACTACATGAAGAACATGGACTGAAAAAGAAGCAATTGTAGCCAACAATAGTCTGACATTTGTCTCTCAGAAAGACTAATGACAGGACATACTGCGACTATGTTGAAAAAGATGCATGACAAACACATGGTTTCAATTTTTATGTTCCTATATATGTAAAGGTTGTTACACACTGTAAAGAGACGACGACGAACTATTAACATAGACATATCCATATTGTCTTCATACTTTAGAGAGGCTTTGTAATTGTTTATAGAGAGATTTTGGCTAGAAGTTTGAATAAAAAGAAGTTGTATTTATTTATAGATTTGTAGTTGTTTAATCACTTTGTGATTATACAAATTCCCATAAAACTCCCAAGATATAATACGACTATTTTAACTTGAATGCTTGTGTATTCATTTTAATTTTAGTACAGCTTTTCTATGTTCATCCTCATTAGTGGATAACATTGCAGCTATTCCAGTTTTCATTTATTGAGTTTTAAAAGAGCAAAAAGTTTGTGGTGTTTGTATTCAAACAACCCCCCCCCCCCCCCCCTTCTACAAACGTTTAAGCTTATTTAGTTCTAACAAAGAGATAATCAGGTAACATAGAGTACTAATCTCAATTCTGTCATATCATCTCTCGCGATTCACATCAAGATTTTGGTAGAGTTTCCAAGAGTATCTAGGTACTCGCTTAGATATGAGTGCAACCTATCATTTTGCAGTTTGATGGACAGTTAGAAAGAATGATCCAAACTTTGAAGGATATGCTAATGGTGTGGTCCTTGTTAGACTTTCATTAATGCGATAGACATTGATTCACATCAACTTACATGCCCAGAAACTTGATTGAGACACTAGAATTTACAAAAAATCAAAACTAACCTTGGTTCATAACTTATTTGACAAAGATGAACCAACCACTTGCTTTAATCTCCTTGAATTTGATGTAGAAATTCTTAATCTCCTTGTTCTCAATCTTGCCCTAGGCTTGCTTGAAATTTCTGTCAGTTGGCACTTCAAATGGAGAGTAAAAACCATGTATATAGTTAGAGAGAGAGGAGCCATTTAATTTTAAATTTTAACTTAAGTTAGACACAAATATACACTCCATAATAATATATTTATGTCTATGTCTCTCTTAAACTAGACCAGTATGTGTTATGAACTTGTATATGCTTTAGTACATTAATATACACACTTGGACCACTTAAAAGACAATAAAATTGTCAAAGGGTAGGCTTTTGTCGCAGGTTGCGACTCCCCAACGATCAAAATTGGAATTGCCCAACTGTCATATGTCGCGGGTTGTGACATGTGTCATAGGCCAGGACACTTTATTGTCGTAGGTCGCGACATGTGGCAAGGTCCAAAAGCAAGCTTTTTGCCGCAACTTATTACTTTTTCTGAGACATGTAATATTTTGTTCTCCAACAATCTCCCACTTGGTCTGTGTGTAATACAGGTTTAGTATACAAGTTTTAACACTCATAACATCATTTGCTAGCAACATTAACATAATTTGGTCAACTTAAAGCAGTAATACAACTTAGATTCATATAGATCATAGCGGTTCTATGTTTATACACATAGTTCCTTCTATGTACCATATATGAACATAAGTGCCTTAAACATTAATGAGAAACATCATTAATTTCAATTTAAACTTTATATTGTAAACAACGACATTGTTAAACATAATGTATATACAAACATAATATAATGTCACAAGATACAAATGAGAAACTTATGGCCATAAGGTGTCTAAGCAACATAACAAACATATGATCATCAACATGGCTTTTCAATAAGCTTCTTCCCAAAGACATGATCAATACATGTCTTAGGAGCTAGCTCTTTAGTTAATAGATCGACAATCATTACTCGGGTACTTATATGTTCTATAGATACCTTTTGTTTCTCAACCTCCTCTTTCACAACAAGAAACTTTAACTTCATGTGTTTAGCACCCTTCGAATACTTGTCGTACTTAGGGAAGAAAATTGTTGCATCATTATCACAATAAATTCCCAGCAGCTTGGCAATACTATCAATAATTCCAAGCCCTGAGACAAAGTTACGCAACAATAATTCTTGAATTATGGGCTCAAAGAATGCCACAAATTCTGCTTCCATAGTGAATGTCACAATGATGGACTCCTTCGCACTTTTCCATGATATTGCCCCTTTGGCCAATGTAAAAATATAGGCAAATGTGGACTTCATTGTATCATTACATCCACCAAAGTCTGAATCTGAATATCCAACCACCTCTAGGTGCTCGGATCTCCTATAAGTGAGCATGCAATCTTTGGTCCCTTGCAAGTACCAAAGAATATAGGATGATTATCATATTATAGTACATGCAAACAATCTATAATCATATGATTATCATGTTATATTGACCACAATATGTAAATTTTCATTACACGTGGATAAAATTGACAAAGACAACACTTTAGAAACATATAGGATGAATTTGCTAAAAAATAAAAAGATTCAACAAAATTCAAACCATAAACAATAAGTAAAACTTTATGACATTGAAATTTTTTTCATAAAATGTATGGTAAACTTTAATCACAACTCAATAAGCAAAATTGTGGCTAATAAATTACAAGCAATCAAATTGATTCTACTATTTTTTTTAATAATAACACTATACTATCAAAATCAACAAGAGAAAGTAGAAAAATTAAATAAATACATGATAACAAAGTTCAGATAAACAATTAAAATTTAGTGTTGGTTTGCTTCTTCTTCAATTGTGTGATACAAGTAACACAAGATAAAATTCATCCCTTAATAAAGCTTTATTAGAATTACACAAGCTTAATTTTAAACATTATATAATAAAATTTGTGGGTATTGCTTACCAACTATAAGATTTGGGAAATCTCTGTAATTAATCCTAAATTAGAAAAAATTGTTACACGCATCTTGATTTCAGTGTGTGAATATCTCTCTAAGTTTAGGTATGATTGATTGCAGTGTGTTAATTCGTGATGTGTGTGTAAATCGTGGTGCAATGTGTTTATATAAATCGGGTGTGGACTACGAAAAGTACCTATAACTTGAAGAACAACAACCATAAGGAGCGTGACAGAGGAAGTCAACCATGAAACTAGATGAGAATGCAAATTTTTAGGTTGTAATAGTGGAAGTTAGCCATTAAGAAAGTGATGGAGCGTAAAACAAATCCCCTCTCTAAGGACTAGATATTCTTTAAGCTTAGAACTGAAAGAAGGTTATTAGAAATTCAATTCTTTTATTACATTTGGAGGTAAAAATAAAATATTATAAATTTGGAGGAAGGAAGCTTTAGTTGAGACATTTTCATATAATGTCATTTCTTTCATTATATTGAGCACATGGTGGCAAGATCACCTTTAATAACATTTATTTGAGACATTTTTGAAATCATGTCTTCAACAACAATGTAACAATTGCTCTTTTTTTTTTTTTTTAATAATATTATCTTGTAGCATTAGTTAAGTTTCTCCTGGTTGTTTATTAATATGTTATTTTTTATAATTCGGGTTGTCCATGTTTAAGCCCTCTTTAAGGTGTATAACTTAAAATATATTTATTAAGCTTATTTTAGTCACTTCTATTTGTACCCGTTTAATTACAATTATTATTATTACCCCTTTTACTTTTATTATTATTATTATTACCCCTTTTACTTTTTTTCCTTTACATGTATCAATGTTTCAATGGTATTAGGGCTTGTTTGAGACTTATTGTTAAGTAATTTTCAGTTTAAAAGTTATTATTTAGACTAATAGTAAAGTTTTTATATTGTTTTATTACTAAAAAAACAAATTTTACTTATATTTTTAAAAATAATTTTTGAAATTAAATTACATTATATAATCCAAAAGTAACTTTAGATTGCATAACATGCCCTTAAGGCTTGTTTGGGAACCACTTATGCCTTTTAAATTAAAGTTAATTTTACTTTTTAGATTATAAGTTGAAAAATTACACATACTTGCTTTTCTAAAATGACTTAAAATGAGATTTTAAGGCCCCGTTTGAATTCTTTTTCATTTTCAAAAATAATGAAAATGAAAAGTGTTTTTATTTTTATTTTTTTTGAAAATGAAAAGACGTTTGGTTAGAACTTTCTATTTTTTAAAATTAAAAACAAAAATGCGTTTGATTGGAACAAATTTTTTTGTTTATATCATTTATTTTTAAAATAAAGTATAATTAATTGGTTGCAAAATTGTATATTTTTCATGTTTCTATATCATATGTATATTATATATATAGGTATATATATATATATACCTATATATATATATATATTTATTGTAATATATATTTTAATTATTTAATTATTTATTAAAAAAATCAATAATATAATAATTTTATTTGATTATAATATTTTATATAATATAATATACATATATATATGTATATATATATATATATCTATATCATATGTTTATTATATATATATAGGTGTGTGTATATATATATATATGTATATATTTATTGTAATATATATTTTAATTATTTGATTATTTATTAAAAAAATCAATAATATAAAAATTTTATTTGATTAATTTAATTATTTAATTATAATATTTTATATAATATAATATACATATATATAGGTATATATATATATATGTATATATTTATTGTAATATATATTTTAATTATTTAATTATTTATTAAAAAAATCAATAATATAATAATTTTATTTGATTAACTTAATTATTTAATTATTTGATTATAATATTTTATATAATATAATATAATATACATATATATATATGTATATATATATCTATATCATATGTATATTATATATATATAGGTATGTATATATATATATATATATATATGTATATATTTATTGTAATATATATTTTAATTATTTAATTATTTATTAAAAAAATCAATAATATAATAATTTTATTTGATTAATTTAATTATTTAATTATTTGATTATAATATTTTATATAATATA
>CM025788.1:149443-180619 GCA_014636745.2 Centella asiatica
ATATATATACATATGATATATATTATTTTACACACACATATATATAGTAGTATATTACATTTTTATAATTTTGAAATTGTTGAGAAAAATGAAAATAAAAAAAGTGAAAACACATTTTTTGTGTTTTCAAAAATGAGGGTCAAAATGAAAACGTTTTCATTTTTTTTGAAAATGAAAATAATACCAAATAGTTCAAAAATTATATTTATTTTCAAAAACTAAAATGAAAATGAAAAAAAATTTAAACGAGACCTAAGTTTTTTGCTCCCCAACAATTTGCCTTTGCATTTTAACTTAAAATCAAAAGTTAAAAAAACCAGTTATTCCAAATATGCCCTTAATCATTTATATTCCTCTTCAATTCGATTTTGAGTCAAATGTTTATTCCGTTGATGAGAACAAGCATCCCGTAATTATAAAGTTGATTGAGGGCTAGAATACTAAAATGTGAGGGAAATCACGACGTCACGTGTTGGAGGGCGGAAATTCAAAATTCGAAAGAGCGATGGGGAGGGAAGCACGCGGCTTTGGTGCCGTTAGTGGTGCACTGATGGCTACAAAAAGGTTGACGCTCTCGGCTCATTGGCTTGTCTTTTGAAGAAATTAATTTGGATTTGACTGGGGAGGTAGACGCTCGGGAAAGAAAGAAATGGAGGAGAAATATGAAAAACTGGAGAAGGTGGGGGAGGGGACGTACGGGAAGGTGTACAAGGCGAAGGACAAGGCCACCGGACAGTTGGTGGCGTTGAAGAAGACGAGGCTTGAGATGGACGAAGAAGGCGTTCCTCCCACCGCTCTCCGGGAGGTTTCCTTGCTCCAGATGCTTTCTCATTCCCTTTACGTCGTTCGTCTCCTCTCCGTCGAGCACATCGGTTGCTGCGGCGGCGGCGGAAGTGATGATGACGGTAAGAACGATAAGAAGAAGAAAAAGAAACCCAGTCTCTACCTCGTTTTTGAATACCTTGACACCGATCTCAAAAAGTACATCGACTCTCACCGTAAGGGCCCAAACCCTAGTACTCTCCCTCCTTCCCTCATTCAGAGCTTCCTATTTCAATTGTGCAAAGGAGTTGCTCACTGCCACTCCCATGGGGTTCTTCACCGGTCAGTCAGTCTCTTTTCTACTACT
The DNA here is from genome assembly GCA_014636745.2 of Centella asiatica. Classification (NCBI taxonomy): domain Eukaryota; kingdom Viridiplantae; phylum Streptophyta; class Magnoliopsida; order Apiales; family Apiaceae; genus Centella; species Centella asiatica. Next base: position 150,573 of record CM025788.1, read on the forward strand.
ATTCGTCTTTTATCAGAGGATTGATATAATATCTCGATCTTACCAGTATAATATTCTCAGATTAAATTATTAATTAGCATTTAAAAATTCAGAGATCTGAAGCCTCAGAACCTTCTCGTGGATAAAGAGAAGGGCATTCTCAAAATTGCGGATCTTGGTCTCGGGAGGGCTTTCACTGTCCCTCTCAAGAGTTACACTCATGAGGTACTACCAACCCTTACTCCTAATTTTGATTCTAGGGTATACAAGGCTCACTTCTTTCCACTAATAACAAACCCCATTTGGATTCAATTGTGAAATACTGGGAAATTGATTTCAATTCCTTTAGTTTCAATTAATGTGAATGTCAATATTGTAATTGTACTGTTTTAACACTTATTCAGAATATTACAATTTGATTATGCTTCATTCATTCTGTTTCATTCTCTCACCTGCTATTTCTCTCAATACCACAGATTGTTACTCTTTGGTACAGAGCTCCGGAGGTTCTCTTGGGATCAACCCATTATTCAACAGCCGTTGACATGTGGTCTGTTGGTTGTATTTTTGGTAGGTACCTTCTATTCCTGCTTTTGGTTTTCTTTATTCCTTAAAATTGTGTTAGTTTCAACTAATTAACGTCTTCTTGATTGATCATTTGATTAATATTTCCCCGTTCCTTGTAACATATAGGGAAATCTAATGTTACATCTTCTGAGTACGTGTCTTGCTTAGTGATGACAATCTTATTGAAAATCCGTTTTACTCTTTGCAGCCGAAATGGCTAGGAGGCAGGCTCTTTTCCCTGGCGACTCTGAGTTCCAACAACTGCTTCACATATTCAGGTACCTTTTATAGTTTTGTGTGTGTATATATATATAACATCTGCTTCACATATTCAGGTACCTTTTATTGTTTACTTTTAGTAATTATTGTCTATACAATTTAGTAGAGGTCTAGTTAAATAAAAACATTAGAGTACAAGTAATAGAAATTGAATTCAATAGTAAAGCAATGGGATTTTGATAATTTTGTTGTTTAGAAAAATTCTAATAATAGAGGAAAGGAATTTAATAGGGTAAAGGAATGTACATATGTAGATGTCTGTTGGCCTACCAAATATATGGTAAATGATGTATATACGTAAACACAAGTATTTGATGCAATGTATTTCTTAATAATACCAAAAAACTGTACTTCCATAATCACTCCTTGCGAACTCTTGAAGATGGTTTCAGCAACATCCACAATGATCCTGGATTAAAATGACTGTAGGATGGTAACCTTTAGCCTTAGTTTTTTGTGCTTAAAAAGCACAAAAAATTGTTTATTATAATTCCTTGAATAGTTTGCTGAGGTCTTCTTATATTTATGGTTTTGGAGTTCAAGTTCCATAGCATGACGAAGTGATAAGTAACATACTGCACATGATCTAACACTATTATTCCTGAGATCTACACAAGTGAAAGTGAAATGTGAAACGAAAAAAAAGAGTCTATGTTAATCAACATAAATATGATAATTTGTGGAATTGTAGATATACATTTGAACTTTTGAAATATGAAACTAGACGGTTTTGATATCCAATCTTTCTGTACAAAGTTGGATATACATTTGATTTGTGAAGGTAATATTTTACGCTTAGATATACATGCTTTGCTTGGATTGAAAACGGGTGAAGCAATAAGCTAGTGACGGCAAGAACTGAGCAGTAAAAGTGAAGGAATAAATTGTTTCTTTTAGGAGTCAAAGCTCTCTCTCTCTCTCTCTCTCTCTCTCTCTCTCTCTCTCTCTCTCTCTGCGCAAAACTTCACACGACAGTCAAAACATGATTTTACCTTGAGCTTTAATCTATACTATATTCTTCTTTGTATCTCTTCTGTAAACTATTTTCTCCATCAAGCAGTTTATACAATTATGTCATTTATATCGGGCAAAGAAACAATAATTTCTTACAAGTTTTTATTCTCTTTAAATAATCATTCATCATTCATTTCTGACCAGTAACACTGAGATCTTCTATTATGTGTTGGCGTTTTGGCGAGAATGCCATGTTTGTAGATAACCTTTTGGAAATTATTTCAGAAGTAGATTGGGAATGTCTTGGAATTTTATGGTTTTCAAAATAAAATGCTTTTTCCTTCACTAATTTTGAGCGAACAAAGTAAAAGAATTGTATCAATGATGAGGGAATGAAGGGAGTATCATCATGTATAATGCCCAAGTAGAATGCCTACTGGAAGACTTTATCTGCTTTTCATTTGTTCTTTCCCTTGTGTTTTCCATGTCCAAGTCCATCCTTGAAATTTTACATTGTTATCTTTTCACTGTCATGATGAGTTACTGTGTTATAATAGGTTTACTAATCGTTTACACTATGTCAGTGTTGGTTATGTCCTAATATCCAATGTCAAATTTGTTTCTCATTTTGACATCGAAATATATCCCATCTCAGGTTGATAAGACAGGAGCTAAATCTTCAATTTTCTGAGTAATTTTTTTTATCCGACTACAAACTTACTCATGAGATCTACTACGTCTTAGTTGCTATGACTGTTGTGAACTAGCTTAAGATGGGCACACTGTATTTACGGCTTAGTTGCTGGGTGTGAGACTTTTTAAACTTATTGCAATTTGTTACTTTTCATGGACGGGTATTGGGAGCATATAGGGATAATTCTAACTTTCTAAAACTTTGACTTATGGTAAACCTAGAAATGGTTTAACTGATAATCTGCTACTGCCATATGTTGTCAATAGCACAACGCTTTTAGATGATAGCTGTACTCCTAAATATGTTTGCTGTTCCATTTCAAGTTTCACTTGAACCATGTCCTTTTTGCATCATGGAAGGTTGTTGGGGACACCAACAGAGAAGCAGTGGCCAGGAGTTAGTTCTCTGCGGGACTGGCATGTATATCCTCGATGGGAACCACAGAACCTAGCACGGGCTGTTCCATTGCTGGGACCTGATGGAGTTGATCTTCTATCGGTAAATACTCTGCTTATTTGATAGATAAGTTTTGCCTCAAGTACAGTTTTGAGGGTATTACTATAGGTTTATGCCATTTGTTCTCTCTTGAGGTTATCTTTATACTTTATACTTAATTCAAATCATTTCTTTAGGATTGATTTAGTTCTTTGGGAATATTTGAAATCAGAGAATAGCTCTGGTGATGGTAGTTTCAGGGTTGAGTTTAAGTGCTATTTGGGAGAGACTTTTTCTTATCTTAGATATATTAGTGAAGATGTCTATGAGCAAATCAGGATGTTGCTCAAAAGAGTCATCTTAGTTTGCTTAACTCTTATATTCATATAAGAATTTTACTAATTTTATACTAGTTCGTAGCCTGGACATGCTTAGAAGAGTCATCATTTTGCTTGACGGTTAGAGTAATACTGTGCTGCTGTTTATATGCTATTGCAGAAGATGCTTAAATATGATCCAGCAGACAGAATATCAGCCAAAGCAGCTTTGGATCATTCCTATTTTGACAGTTTGGACAAGTCTCAGTTCTAAATTTGCCTGTTGAAATTCCTTTTATTAATGAGGGATGTCATCGTCTTGGTGATTTGTATTGTCAACCAACTTGGACAAACTTCACTGTTTTCTCTCTTTAATTTTGAGCTTTTTGCTTGTCCTTTGATCCGTAATTGATTTCTTTTTGTGTTTTAGTGTACATGTTTAATGTTTAACGGGCTATGGGAGGAACTTGACTCTCTAAATTAACTCTTTCTTTCAATTTTCACAATCTACCTTGTAATTTTATATAAAATTTATTTTACATAATTTAAATTGCATGTATGAGTATAATATAAAAAAATTTGAGAGTATATCAAGTTTCATATAATTTAACAATATAAATACATTTATTTTAATAGTTAAAATTTGATATAATTTAAATAGTTAAAATTTGATTATTTTCAATTGTTAAAATCATATGTTTTATATTGTTAAATCATATGAAACTCGATACATCTTTATATTTTTTTTTTCATGTTTTATTTATTTGTATTATTAAATTTACATAAAATAAATTCTGTTTAAATTTATTAGGTGCATCTAAGAAAATGAGTCTATGAGAGGTGAAGGATTTTGTATATACAAAAACTTCTAAGTGATTTAAAATAAGAAGTTACTTTGAATGCGTTTGATAAAATTAAATGCTTAAATCTGAATGATTAATAGATCCGAATAAAATAGAGCATTTGTATAGAAAAGAGCTAAATCTATTTGACAATTGTTTTATATATATTATCTGAATGAATATATTTACCATCATACCCTTATTTAAAATTTTATAATTATAATACAATAAAACTTCTATAAGTTAATATTTTTGGAATCGAAAAAATTTATTAATTTAGAGAGGTATTAATTTATCTATAAATTAATAATTTATTAATTTAAAGAAGTTTTTTTTAGTTCAATATATACATAAAATTCAATAATATATATTATAAAAACTAATTTATTTAAAGATTCATTGTATTTATATTGTACATGCATATAAAGTATTGAAATAAATATCATAAATTCATTGTTCTTGATACTTATATAAAATTCATTGTATTAAAATATAAGATGATTCATGAATTAGAAATAAATATTAAATGTATTATATTAAATGACAATATACTGCTGTATATAAACAACACATAAACAATTCTCCAAATATTATACAATAATGACTTTCCATTCTCATTTATCAGGTGTTCAAAAATCAACCATGATTGATCAGATACGCAAAGTATTATGTGAGTATAGATAACCCCACATGCACTCAAAAAGACTTACAATATTGACTTGATGAAAAATATCATTTAAAAGCCAGTCAAGGTATAATATCAAATACTCTGAAGCGTTCATCAGAATATATTTCAACTAATTTAGAAAAAGGAGGTGATGTCAAATGGTACAAACCAACAAAAATTTCAGAAATGGAGAAAGTAATTTATGAGTGATTTTTTCAATACCAAGATTGTGTGAATACAACTGGAGAGCTAATTCTGGAAAAGGAAAAAGAGACAATGAAACTTTTAGACCCTCAGCAACCTTTTGATTGCTACAACTTTTCTCAAGGTTGGCTTGAGAAATTCAAGCAAAGACATGGTATCAAGTCATTTTGCCGATTTGGAGAAAGTGGTTCAGTTGACACAGAAGATATGACAAAGAAACTGGATGCCATAAGAGAGAAAATAAACTAATTTTGTATGAAAAATGTCTTTAATATAGATGAAACTGGTTGTTTTACAGGTTACAAGCTGATCATTCTTTACTAACAAATCAACTTAAAGGAAGAAAACAAAACAAAGAAAGACTCACAATTGTTATTTGTTGCAATGAGGATGACTCAAAAAAATTCCTTTATGGATTATTGGAAAGTTTGCAAAGCCACGTTGCTTTAAGAACATCAACATGAATAGCTTCAATTGTCAATATTGTGCAAACAAAAGAGGTTGGATGACTAGCATTTTTTTCGAAAAATATGTTCATTGGTTAGATCATCAAATGCATGGTAGAAGAATTTTGTTGGTGATAGATAACTGTCCAGCTCATTCAAAGAATATTGAAGGGTTACAAAATGTTGAGTTATTCTTTTTGCCACCAAACATGACATCAAAAATCCAACCATGTGATGTAGGGATAATAAGAACTTTCAAGATGCATTACCGGAGAAGATTTTACAAGAATATATTGGAAAGCTATGAGTTGAGATGATCTGATCCAAAAAAGATTAATGTTTTAGAGGTCATCGATTTTGCAGTCTCAACTTGGACGATAAATGTGACGGCCCCAAAAATCCAATACTGGACTTCGGAAAACGTCAATAATTGACAAAAGAACAATAATAACATCCAAGCATACATGACATTAAATTAGAGAAATAAATATAATTCTCTATTACATTACCCAAAATGAATAAATATTTGACAGCGGAAGTCTATGAGAGGTCCACACAAGCCTTACAATCTAAACATTTCTAAAATATCCTCACACTTCACTCCTCCCTTTAAAGCCACCCATAAGCGGGCGATCAGGAAGCGTTCAACATGTCATTCTCGTCTTGTCTTTATCAGACGATTCGGCCCTTTCGCCAAAACCTGTGAAAACATTTAATAGAAGTACCATGAGCGATTTACGCTCGCAAATATATAAACAAGTATTGGGTAAGCTTTGAAAGAGGGATAATTTAGTGAGCGTATGTGTTCATGAGGTTTGACGGAAACAAAGTCAACACCTCTTAATATCTTGAAAAAGATGGATTCTAGGATCCCCGAGTGATAACGAGGGGTTTTGACCCTTTTCTTAAAAGAATAAAGAATACCTTCACATGCGCCTTATAACCATGTCCGTTTGGCACACGTGCCCTTAGGAACTCATATCAAACAGTTTATCAGCTGGCCAGCCTGACCACCGTCTGATTTCATCATAATGACATACGTAGTCGATTGCAGAAACCTTTTTGTCTGCGAGGATCCGGTTACCGATGCGTCGGTTCCCGTTCCCTATAAATCTTAGGATCGGGATACCAGGCAGATGCATCCCATTAGCCTTTAGTTACCCATACGAATATACTTTACAAGTATGAGGTGAAGAAATAAGGTTTCTACATCCGTATATGATTTTCTTTGGCGTGTTAGCGGAATTTAAATGGCTAACCACCGCCCAAAGAGCAATTGATTCAAATACAACATTTTTCACGTACATCGGATCAAAGGATCGTACGTTACTTAACTTTGAAGAAATTAAATCATGAATATTGACATGCAAAAATCTTGAATACATTACGTATATCGAAAGAATGATCATACATATTAATTGAAAGAAAGCAGAGTGAGTATATACTTGCCTCAAGTCTGTAGTGATAATTTAACACTTGCGTAGAAATGATTCTGTAAACATTTACATGAAATAACGTGAGGAATTTCAACTTAAATACACATGCAGATGCACATGCGAAGTGTCTGCGAAAGTCTCAAGTCCGTGATTGACTAATTGAGTCGTCATTTGTTGAATTGGGATTTAGTTGGAACCAAATCGGACTCCGAGAGATTTGTGGACTTGATAAAACGTCGATCATAGGCTCTCGATAATTTAGATTTAATTATTAGAGGCCTTAAATTAATTAATTAAACAATTTTATTAATAATTTAGTATTCATTAAAATTTGTTCCTTAATTATTGTTTAATCGTTTTAATTAAACAATAATCATTTCTTAATCAAAATCTTAATCATAAAAGATTTGGAGATCTTTTATCAATTATTAGACATTTATTCTTAAATTATTATTTGATTACTTTAATTAAATAATAATTATCTATCATTGAAGTAATTTATTTCTTAATCACTTTTAAATTAAATGATTTATTGATCATTTAATAATCATGTAAAATTTATTTAATAATAATTGGTATTGATTTCTTAATTTAATTAAATCAAGAATTATTCTTCAATAAATCTTAGCTTGAATGATTTATTTAATCCTTTAATAAAATTTTAGAGTTTATTCCTTAATTGTTTCAATTAAATAATAATTATTTATGAATTAATGACTCGTCACTTAATTTTGGTAATTAAGAGACTCTAACATCATAATTTATTCTTATTTTTAAATCATAAAGTTTAAATCCTGTAAAGGTTTATTTACATGTCAAAATAATTATTCAAAAATTATTTATTGGAAAATAATTAAAATGTATAAGTATTTTTGATTTATTTTATTTTATTTTATTTTTAATTTGGATTGGGTCGGATCGGGTCAACAGTGAGTCGGATCAGGTCAAACCGGGTCGCGGACCGGGTCGAATTGGGTCGGTTCGACCTGACCCGTCACCATCTTCTTCTCCCTAGGGTTTCTGCAGATTAGGGTTAGCAGCAGCTGCGGCTGCCGCTGACAGACCGCGACCTTCTCTTCCTGTTTCGCACGCACACACGCACCGATCGGAGGTGAGGACGCTGTCATGGCATTTGCCATAGGCGAATGTACCTGTAAGCACCATGCTGAGACCTACAAACCACCGTAGCAGCAGTTCGTGGTCGCCGGCGGTAGAAACCTCCATGAACGCCGGCGAGACCGTCGGGGTCTAGCCGTTCATGGCCTTCTCGTGGCTATTTCCGTCGATTCATGTATAGAAATGAATCTAGAGATTTCCAGAAACCCATCCAAACAACCAATTTCTATATTCAACAGCTCAAATGCAAGAAAATGCAGAATGAAACATTCGGGATTTTCTGAAGTTTCGGTCGGACTTGAAGACGTGCAAAACCAGCTCATTTTTGAAATTATTTGAGGGGAAATGAAGCTAACAACATCAGGAATGAAACTATAAAATCAATTCAAACAAATATATAAGAATCTGGCCGGAAAAATCAGTCAAAAAATCTAGGGTTCATACGGGTTTGAATATGTTCTTGAATATTTATTTATTTTTTTGTTTAAACTTTAAAAATTAATAACTTACAAACCATAAATGATATAAACATGTGTTATATATGAAAATGATACTGAAAAATTTATTCTATACAATGGTGTAAACAGAAATGACAATAAAAGTAAAAATACAAGAGCAGTGTGTATACCTCTTTAAAGGTTTAAATGAATTAAAAGTCCAAAACTTCAATAAATGCAAGTCCGAATTTAAATATGTGTTTAGTGAGTTTGCTGAAAGGATTTGACTGAAATGGAGGCTAGGATTTAGTCAAAATGATATATTTATATTACTTGCAAATCATTTTTGGCCATTGGATTGATCTTTGAAAAATTTACTTGAATTGGAAAGATTTTTTCTTGGATTGAAAACACCTCCTTTTTTAGCCACTTTGAGAAAATGCTGAAATTTGAAGTAATTAGTGTTTAAATTAAATTGTTTATTCACTAATTACAATTTAAAATGGTTAAACATTGATTAACTGCGTAAACCGGAAAGTTTAACCGTATAGGTGAGATAAAAAAAAAATTATGAAATTCTTGACATGGTTTGTGCCTCATAAATATTAAAGTAACAAGTTCGTTATGATTTATCGATAGTGGACGTGCGCATTGATTAGCGTGATTTGGGCGTAAACTAAAACGTAATATTTGTCGGTCGTTGAAAATAAACGAAAATTTCATAAATAACGAATTTAATATTCGTACATTTTATTTGAATTTCTGATTTTGTTCAATAGTAGACAATACAAAATTGTTTTCGACACTGCAATATTTGTTCAGGGGTTGAAACAATATCAGAGAATTTAAATGAAGCAAATAACGAAGAAGATACTCATGAACTTGAGATGATGATTAAAAGTCTTGGTTATCACAATAATATTGTTGTCAATCATCTGTTAAATTATCCTGATAAAAATGATGAATGTTCACAACTTCAAACTCTAGAAGAAATTATGGAGACAGTGAAAGAGAATTCAGTGGATGATGAAAATAAAGACGATTCAGTAGTTTTGGAACCGGTTACGCGAAAGGAAGTAATAATAACGTCAACAACTTTTCACAATTTTTTGCTATAATACGAGAATATAACATCGGAACTTCTAAGTGTAAGGAGAAAAATAAGAGATGAAATTCACCTAAATGTGAATTTCAAAAAAAAAAACAAATAACAATTGATTCATAATATATATGTAATTTTAAAAAATTATTAATTTATAATATTGTTGGAATTATATTTTAGTACAAGCTCTTTCTAAAAATTATCATTTTATTAATTTATTAAAATTTTTTATTTTTTAAACTGGTCTAACTTAAAATCGAAATAAATTATTATTTTAAAGAGATTATTAATTTATCGAGTATTAATTTATTAAGTTCGTACGGTATTACTGCCCATTATCTTCCTATAACCCTCTTTCCATTAATTCTTCCTTTCCGAACTGAAGGCTCGCGTGTCTGCCATTATCCTAGCTTCTTCACTAATTTGTGGAACAGATAGATTTGATATAGTAAATCACTGTTATCTTTGATTTTCATGTCAACAACAAGAAAACAGAGATTCACGACTAGAGGAGGATGCCACCATTTGGAACGAGGTAGGAGCTTCAAAAGAATTTCATCTGAAATACCAGAAAGAAGAGTATTTTCCAGAATTACGATGAAGAAGATGAGGATATATTTGCAAAATTTCAATTCAGAGTAGACTCTTAATCATTTAGAATTAATATTTTCGCTTACCGATTTAGAGGGTTTCAGAGGTGAGAAAATTATTAACCCATTTTTCCTCTTACCGAAAAAGACACACTCCGGTTCGGAGTCGTTCAGAATTAAACAAAGACAGCCTTCTTCTTTTATTAAATATACGACGTTTTAACTTTTTCAAATGTAGTTTTATATGAATTTTTTTATATATTAAATATTTAAATAATATAAAAAAAATTAATTTGTACGCAAATAAATGTGTAAAAATTTATGTGGAAATAGATGAGAATAAATTGAATGGACTTGCATCTCTTTTCTACTACTCTATATAATATTAAAAATATCTTTGATGTGTGTGTAAAAATATTGATTATGATAATAATAACAGACTTGATTTTCATTTGATAATTATTGGAATAATACATTATGCATCCTCCAAATAAAGTCGAGTCTTTGTTAATTGAAGACTTGAGTTGGAAGTCTTTCATTTGTACTTGGTTTATTTTATTGGAACTTTTTTTTCTCTCAGTAACAGGAGAAGGAGAATATCACAATCTTAGTAGTTTGTTTAATGGGATTAGTAATATCTCCAAATTAATAATATTTTATGATTGAATTAATAATTACATTAGATTGGAGTGTTGTATTTAAAAAACATTCTTCATGCAATTCATAATATTTTTACTTAAAAGTTATCAAAAATAAAATATTTTATTTTAATTTTAAATTATAGAATTTTGTAAATTTATTGCGTATGAATTAAACAAGTATCTCAAAATTTAAAATGTAGAGAGTAATTTTAAATTTTTTTTTTTGGGTACTCTACACCAAATCCTGTGCTGATGAAAATGATTTTGACAATATTGTATATATAGAAGAGTACGGACAAGTTGGGCAATTTCGCGGTTGGGTACGGAATTCATAGAGAATGGGGATTAAAGGAAAGGCAGGGAGCAAGGGCATAGTTGGTTATTTACAACCAACCGGTCCAACCGAACCGACGTGGGTAAATGAATCCGAGGCTATAACTTAAACAACTTATGATAGCCTGATAGGGTAGGATCATGCATATATAAATTCGATTTACAGAGGATTCATCGTCAGAGGGAAAAAGGGTTCAGATACACATACATACATTATATAAGATTACTTTTTTTCCCCCTCTATCTCTCTTTTTCTATTTTTATTTTATTTTTTCGTTTCAATTTCTCCTGCAATTTTCTTGAGAAGTACCATAATTTTGTTTTGTTGGCGAGATAGAGGAAAATTAGTTACTCTTCTATATATATATATATATATAAAGATATAAGGAATGCATTAGACGAATTTACCTAAGATTACTAATTAAAAATTCAATAGCCTCTCATAAAAATTTTATTTCTTATTTTAATAAAGTAATAATTAAAATTATGTCATTTTATTAAATAATAATTAACACTACGTTATTTTATTATCAAGTAATTAAAAAAATATATAATTAAAATTATATCATTTTTATTAAATAATAATTAACATTACGTCATTTTATTATTAAATAACTAGCTAAGCCATAACTTCAATTGCCCCGTAATAATATATATAGATTCCAAATCGAGGAATGCTACTGTATTATTTAGCCAAAGGAAAGAAAAGAGGCCGAGCCTTGCCAGGACAGGACGCTTTGATTGGCTGGTAAGCGAAATTTTTCTCTCTCTACCTTCCCTTTTCTTTTCCTTTCCGGAGGAGGAGGACGATGATGATGTTTTTTCTCTCTCTTTCTCTGTCTCTCTATATATAAATAGCATGAATTCTTTTTGTACTTATATATAAATTTGATCCCATGTTCTCGAATTGTATGTATGTATGTATGTATGTATGTATGTTTCGAATTATAGGTTTTTATTTGAGTTTGGTTGGCTTTATAGTTGAGATTTCCTTTCTTGTCTCTCCGACGATTCTCTCTCTAAGTATCTATACACACGTCGTCCGTCGGACGTCTTTTGTTATTCTGTCTTCGTTTTTCCCTCTTTTATAAAAAAAATCTCACTCATAGGCCTTTTGTCTTTTTATTCCACCTAATATACTTCCAGGTACTCTCTCCAACCAAATACATTTCAATTTGATTTGTTACAATCTGTGTAATATGTATATATCAAGAATTTATAATCACAAACTTAGTATTTACCGCTGCTTTTCAAATAGTTTAGAAAGTTAACTTTATCACCAATTCAAATTAGATGAATTCACATCAAATTTGTATACTTGAACTTCACAACGAGACTAATTTAAAGCTACTTTTCTTATTACTAATTTACTATTCAAGTGTTCGATTTTAATTCTTTTTTTTAATCAATTTTCAACTTAAAAAATGTAGTTCCGAACAGGCCATATTCTGTCCTCACTCCTCAGTCAGGTCCAATTCTTCCTTGTTAGTGCACAAGGTTAATTTAGTTACTTTTTTTTCTTGCTTCTATTAATTTTCTTTCACAAACGTATTTCATTATCTTTGCTGAATCTGACATTTTTGATTTCCCAGTTGGAACTGCAAAATAAGACAAAAGTCAATAAAAGCTGCAGAAGTTACCTCCGATTGGTTTGTGTATATATATCAGTTGGTTTGGAAACCTCTTTCTTCCTTCAATAGCTGTTCTGGAAATTGAACAGCAAGTCTTTGTATTATGATAGTGAAGTCAAATCTTAATAATAAAAACGTGTGAAAGAGAGAGAGAGAGAGAGATTGCATCAACTGCTGCGGCACAAAGGAGGACATTTTGTTTTGTTCCATCTTAGCATGATGGATAGGATTCTTTCGGAGGTTATCGTGCAAACACATGGGGGAGAGTCTCTTCTCGGTAGTATAAAAATTGCAGTTTTACCTATTGCCAAAGTTTTTACGATGTGCTTCATGGGATTCCTTATGGCTTCCAAGTATGTTAACATCTTACCTGCAAGTGGAAGGAAGCTTCTTAATGGGGTAACCAAGCTCGTTGCATTTTGTCTTCTTCTGCTTATGGAAACCAATTTCTCATACTTATATGCCATGCTTGTATTTTCTTTATTAGAAGATATGATCATACTGCATATTTCATGGATGTAGTTTTCTTTATTCTAATATGCTTTAAAGTTGTGATTTGATCACTTGGATCTTTTTATATACCTGGTGATAGACATGATTTCACTTTATGTATTTATACTTACTCCTTGCACTACCTGATGCAGTTGGTCTTTTCACTTCTACTCCCATGTTTGATATTCTCTCAATTAGGACAAGCAATCACTTGGGAGAAAATGCTCGAGTGGTAATAACAAAATATCTTTTTTCTTTTCAATATAGAATAGTGATATCGCAAAAGCTTGCCATTTATGTGTTTCTACTCCCCCCCTTTTTTTTCAGGTGGTTTATTCCTTTTAATGTTGTTCTCGCTACAATATCAGGTTCACTTATAGGATTACTTGTTGCCTCCATTGTCCATCCACCATACCCATTCTTCAAGTTTACTATCATACAGATTGGAATTGGTAAGCTACTTCAATTCTGGAGTAAATATCTAATTAGCTTCTTTCAGTCTTGTTACTGTATCTCCAAGAGCTACTTCAATTCTGGAGTAAATATCTAATTAGCTTCTTTCAGTCTTGTTACTGTATCTCCAAGTGTTGTTCTGATCTTGATGATTCAATTCAGAATCAATTTCAAGTTCTGTCCCTCTTTCTTTATTAATTTTCTTATGTTTATCACTTAACAAGCTGTGTTCTTGCTCTTATTATTTACCGGTTGGATAAGCAAAATATTCCAGTCTGCCTGTACAATTTGTTGATTAATGTTTATAGCTAATGTGAATTGGCATTCACGTTATTTTAAAGTTTAAATTCTATCAGGGAATATTTTTATGCACTGCCTGCTGTCATTATTTTCTACCACATAATTAATGTGCCCATATCCAGTGGGAAGACCTTCAAACTCAAATACCTTATCTTTTGCTTATCCTGGGGTTGTATTTGACAGGTAACATTGGGAATGTACCACTTGTCTTGATTTCTGCTCTATGTCGAGATAAATCAAACCCTTTTGGCGACTCCGATAAATGTGCTCGAGATGGAAATGCATACATATCGTTTGGGCAATGGGTAGGCTGCAAAACTCATTGTAGATTACTTATCGTTCTCATATCAAGCCTTTTCTCCTTGTGCTCCCTCCTCTAATAGGAAAAGGTCTCAGCCATTACTGAGACTGTATTAGATCAGTAAACTTTTCTTCTTCTTCCACTGTAAATGGATATAATTGGTTAATGCTAAATAGTTTATCATGTGACCTAGAAGTCCTATTTAGGTTTATCAGTACACAAAGATTGCTACTTGCAGAATCTACATACTTTTTACTTAAAAAATGTACTCACATTTTATCTTGTTTCTTTCTGGCTCTTTGAAGTGGATTTAATTGCACCAGAAGTGAAATATACTCTTTAATCTATTCATACCAAAGTTAAAAAATCACATAGAATTATGTGAGATACAACATTTAATACGCGAATGTCCCAAATTCCGCATCACAAATACCTTTAGGAAGTGCAGAATAAAGTCAAACAATGTTATTTTAGTTAACTTCACGAAGTAATTTTTGGAAAAGAGGGTGTTAATTTTGTTTGTTGTGTTAGAGATAACTGTACAAATAAACCAAGTGGTAGAGGGTTATTAATGTTGTTACATGCCACTCGAATTGAAGGGTAAAGTGGACTTTCTATCTAATGGAACAGTAGTGTATATATAAAGGATGTAACAGTGCTGAGGTATGAATATGATTAAATGAATGATTTATGTTTTGGTTTCACGTGATGTCAACTGCCTTCTCTCGCCATTCTTCTCCAACTTCCCCTTCTTCCCCAATTTATCTCATATCTAACCCTAGTTCTCCATGAATTCTCTGTATCTTCTTTTCTGTCACTGTAGTACTGTCGTCTGATTCTGACATGTTTCTTCCATCTATTAATTTTCCAAAGACATTGTTAGACAATTCTTTTGGATAATAGCATTTGATGTAGGACAACGGAGGAAATAGTAATAACTACATAGAAATGAAAATTATCCCTGCAAGTAGAACTTGTCTCCACACAAAAGAACAACGAATTTGAAACTGCCAAGTTTACTATTTGGAACTTTGTCTGCAAGGGTTCAGCGCAAACCTTAACATGTAAAGATTTGCAGTTCAAGTAGAACTCTTCATTTCCATATGGAAGCAGAATATTACACAAACATGTATAAGGAAAAAAGGGAAATGTGCTATAACTCATTTTTGTAATCCTACACACTTGTTGTGCAATACTTTGGTTTCCAAAATATATGAGAAAAATCTTCTTGTACGGATTGGTAGAACATGCAAAAATAATACAATACATGAATTTTTTGAATTTATTTGTTAGGATCATGTAGAAATCAATATATCTTAACCTTTGAAAATGAACTAATTTTTCATGGTTATAAAAATCATGTTATACACCACAAAAGTTGAGAAAATTATGTACCCCTCTAATTTTTGATAATCTATCAATCCGTACAATTAAAATTTTCAAATAGATTGTGGATTTATAAATGTAAAACTAGTGGGTAACATTTGAAAAGCGAGCCATAGCACATTTCCCTTTATATGTATGTATACATACATTCATATCATTATGTGTCTTGATGAGGAGCAAATAATTGTGAAGTAAATTATATTTTAATTTCAAGTAAAGCTTGTGTACTAAATTTTTTGTTTAACTATATTATCATATCTAATACTTTTTAAATAGGAGAATTATTGTTAAAAAAAATGTAGAATAAATATTAGTAGTTCAATGTATGTGTATGTAGGGAATAGTTTTTATTAGGTATTCCATTTCATGTTCATTTTATTATGGTAGCAACTTATTTTATTCAGATTCAAATATTATTACCAATCAAGTATTGTGGGTTTTGTGCATACGAGCCTACTCCTACCACCCCTTTTTGCAAATTTTTGTTAGAAGCCTAATTGTATTTTTGGAATTGATAGTTAAGTTTGAGAAGAGCTTCCATGTAGTATTTCCTGATTCTTTATTGGTTTAAAACGCGTGGAACTTTTCTTTTGAAAGAGAGGAATGATGTGGAGAGACTAATTGTAGAGTTGTTATTAGTTGCAATTTTGTTTGGGAAGAAATTTTCTTGTAATTGTGGAGTTAATTAATAATTATTTTCTGAATTTATTTTGGAATAATTTTGATTTAATTCATTATATAGATCATTTATTATTGTTATTATTAGGAAATAGGGTAATGAATAGGAGTTTGTAATTTATTCATGCGGGAGATTATTATTAGGACTTTCATTTCATGTTAACTCATTAGGGTGTTAACTCCTTATAAATGGTCTAACCTTTTCTTGTATCCAGCTTGAAATATATTCTAGATTTGTGTTTGAGAGGCTTCTGAGCCTAGATAACCTTCTTTTCCGCTTTTTAACCCTTTGTCCTACATCACTTGTTGTAAAATGGATATGTGTTCTGAGTGGTAATTGGTAATACTTTCTTCAAGTATACAAAGAAACTGTTTATTTATGTGTAGCTGAATACTGACAACAGTGCTGGTTGATGAATGCATACAGGTTGGAGCGATTGTACTGTATACCTACGTATTTAATATGCTAGCACCTCCTCCAGAAGGGACCTTTGACGTTGAAGAATGTACTCTTCCCTTAAAGACCCCCAGTAAGGATAGCTCTCCTCAACAAATTCCCTTGCTTTTAGAGGAGTCTGAATTGACAGATTCAAGTGTTCCAACAAAAGGAAAGGTGAGACTGAAACATTTTAATTTTTTATTCAAATGGAAAATCAAGAAGAAAAGAAAAATATGATTTACGAGGAACTTTGGTTTGTCATTTGTTTTGAAAATAAAGTTATGCTTAAATTCTTCTTACACTATTAAATATTGTTATTTTGTGAAGTACATCTATCACTAAAAATAATCTTGTGGAAGGTACCCAAATTAGTCATTTCTTGTTCACATGTCACCTCCCCTTTTGACCTGTTAATGTAGGCTTCTACTAATAAGTAATAAGTAAAGCTTGTTATGCACATGTTGACGTATCATTTCCCTTGCTTTGAAAATCAATCATCAAATAAATGCATGTTGCTTAGAGATCTAGCTATGACCCTGGCAGGATCAGTTATGAAGAGCCTCGTTGCGAACAGCAGTTACGTAGTTTGGAGAAGAATAAGAGATTGTTTAGAAAGAGTTAGAGAGAGATACAGAGAAAAATAGAGAGAATTAGGGCAGAAGAGGGATAGAACCTAGAATCCAAGATAGGAGGAGAGAGATTCAGGTAGCACAAAATGAGAATGAGAAGAAAGAGCAGTGGTAGAATTTAGAATTCTCACAATGTGAATCATTTCATTCAATAGCCTACTAAACTATTACAATTCTCAGCTATTTATAGACATAACCCAATCACAAGATATAACAGCAACAGAAGGAAAATACATAAACACTTAACCAACTACTGTAAGTCTGTAACATGCATGGCAGCTTATTTCCAATGCTACACCACTTGGACACATAGTGACTATAAGATGTAACATCTTCACTAGGCTTAGTGACTATAAGATGTAACATCTTTACTAGGCTTAGCTTGACAGACCCCTTTTTTCTCCCATCTAATCCAACACTTATTCAATAGTAGACCACAAAATATGCCTCATGTTCTCAGAATTTAAGTACCTTGTGTCAGAATTGAGAAATTCTAAACAAAGAAAGAAAAAAAAATAGGATTGAAATAGATTTTTATTGACCAACCAGAATTGTCTCCGAGGGTCTATAATTGCCTTATAAACTCCAATATATATACATTATTGGACCTTTTGAATAATAGTCAATAAACTTGAAAATTGAACATTTTCTTATGGAAGATATAAAACAGATATTTGACATACTAGAAAATTATTTTGCAATTGTTTACAGAAAAGCTGAAAATGGATTTGGATCTTTAGTATAATCCATATATTCGGAATTGGGATAGAGTACCCAATTAAATTGAACTAGTCTCCGGGGGTGTGTCATGAAATAATTTGAGCAGATTGATGAAAAAAAATACTTAATTAAAGGTAAAAGAAATAATGGGAATAGAGGAAAAAAATTAGAGGAAAAACTGAGAAATAAAAAGAAAAAACAGTGATTGAAAAGAGAAGAGAAAGATAAGGATAAGCATAGCATCGACAATAGAGTCCTTCGTGCTAGGCTTTCTATGGGAGAGTAAGATTTTTA
The DNA here is from genome assembly GCA_014636745.2 of Centella asiatica. Taxonomy (NCBI): domain Eukaryota; kingdom Viridiplantae; phylum Streptophyta; class Magnoliopsida; order Apiales; family Apiaceae; genus Centella; species Centella asiatica. Next base: position 168,935 of record CM025788.1, read on the forward strand.
GCCACAAGAAAATAGAATGCGGCTTCCGCGTTCTATTTACAAAATTAACCGTGAAAAACCCTTCAGGCTTTTATTACATAGATAATAGATAAAAATAAATATATGTGTATTTAGGGAGAATTCACTTTATTTGAATTTGAAGCAGCTAGTCCCTAGATACACACATCGTGGTATTTTATTTCACAATTGAATGCGCAATTGAATGAATTTCAAAATTGAAAAAATCCCTGAAGTTCGAGATTTATCAATAGGTAATTTTGCACCAAACCCAACCAAAGGAACACTGCTATACCAATCAAAAAGACGGTTGTCATTCCTGGACGACGAAATGGTTATAGAGCGGTGTACTGGTATTATATTGGAATATTTTAGACAATAGATAACTACAAGGATTGTGTTTCCTTATTTAATTAGATTTCGTACTTATCCTCCTAGTGTTAGGGTATAAAATGAGATGTAATCTTACATTTTCAATTATAAAATAATGAACTAATATCGAATTTAAGCAGTCTCTTTGTGGCTATGCCCTGATTACCCTTCTCTTATCTTTTGTTCTTGTCTAATCTGCCTTACATTAGTGAGAAACTATAAATTTCATATATTTGATCTGTTTTTCAATCAATTGCTCTATGTACTTCTTGCTGTTAAGTTATTTAATATATTTTGAAGCAGAAATCAACAGGTCAATGCATTTTTCTTTTGTCTTATGTAAATATCTTTTAATGTTGGTACTGTCTTTATTTCCCCTCCTTTGGAGTTATTTAATCCTTTTCCTAGAGTTTACTAGCTTCTCTATTAACAATTATGTTAGATGTGTGAGAAAATTCCAAGAACTATATTTTATTCTTGGGCTAGGTTTGTTGTTCAACCTATATCATTGTGCTTGGCTGATTCGATACATTACTGATTAGTGCTTCTCATGATATGCAGGTCAAAAGTTTCTTAAAATTTCTTTATGAGAAGCTAAAGCTAAAGCAAATCCTTCAGCCCCCTATTATTGCTTCTGTAAGTCATACTTAGTGTGAAATTTCTTTTTCCTTTCAAGTTTTCCATTTTTCTGTACATATTTATTAATGCATACAAAGACTATAGTAACTAAAAGTTGTCAATATGGTACTAAATTTGCAATAGAAAAGAATTAATACATTAAATGTCTTCAAAATATCTGTCTCCTGCTTGGTCTACCCAATACTATCCATGTTAGAGTTGAGAACAAACTCTCTTCTTCATGTTTGTTCTGGTTGAATAAGTTTACTTTTGCCTGCAGGCATGACATATGGGGAACAGGGGCGGTGATGGGGTCACTGGACTCACATTACCCCACTGAAAAGCAATAAGTAACCTAAATATACAAAATGAGTACTTTCCTTTTGATCCAAATTGTGGAGAAGAACGATAACTGTGATTATATCCTTATTCAAACTGTGTAATGTTAGAGGCCCTAGAAATATAACCAAATGTAAAGTTATTGAATACTGTGAATGAATTACTATTTAATGAATCAGTGGTTATATATCCAAATTAGTGCGGTATAGGGACATTTTTGAGATCTTAATAAGCAGATCTGGGGCTCTTGTACGATTCACTCAAAAATTGGCTATAGAATAGTGACAATTACGTCCCTCATTACAAGCCTTCACATGTCTCAAGAACTACTTGATTTGCTACAGCCCTAGGTGCATTTCTACAAAGATGTCCTGTAAGTAAAGTGAAGCTGGAGAATAAGTAGAATAAATGATGAAAAACATTCAATTGTTTTCAAAGTACATATGGTTAAAACTGAATAGAGAAGACTATTCTTCTGAATGTTTTTAGTATAAAGGGGAATATAATAATCCATAGAAAAAGAATCTGACCAGTAGAAATTTGGTTATGTAATTCTACTGTTTTTATAATACACGAGGGAATAACAATACAAAGAAGACTACCCCTTCTGAATCTGTTTAAAATAGATAATAATCCATACAACAAGAGTTCTGACTAGTAAAATTTTGATTGGATGATTCTTGATACTCTTATGTATTTTAACAAAGAACAAGTAACAAGTAAAACAGAAATTTGCATTAATGAGAAGTGGTTCAATATAATGATTTGAATCTCTTTATTAGGGAAAAAAAACAAAGAACAAAATTTGAAAAATTCAAGTTCAGTTTTAGAAGAGCAACTACTAGATGAGCAACTATAGAAAGTTTAGTTTTGTTTTGTATATTAAAATATCTCACATTTAGATGAGCAACCACTAAAGGACATTTTTCTATATCTCTCCGAGGCAATCCACCATGATATACTTTCCATTTTTTCTTTGCCTTGTTAAGAGTACTATCTCCTGTGTTGCTTATATATGCTTCTTACTCTAAATTACCGGTAGAATTTCTTTTAGTTGTTCTTCTATTAGAAGACAAAAATTCTTGTAGTTCTTATTTGAGAAATAGAGTGTCATGCACTAGTATGCGTCTCCTGTACAGAAGCAATCACCTAGTTGTACATCACTACTTGAGTTGACTACCCATGTTCTTGACAATCAGAAATGCTTTGTATGAGTTGTATACTCGGATAGTTTGAATTTTGATTGGAGTGCTGGACTTTTCATACTGTCCCCTAAATCTTATACGTAAATTGTACCTTTCTTTCTACTACTAATTTAGGTATATTTACAGATACTGGCCATGGGAATAGGAACTGTACCATTTTTGAAGAGACTAATTTTCACTCCAGATGCTCCGTTTTACTTCTTTACTGACAGCTGCTTGATTCTTGGGTATGCTAAGGTTCTCTAGACATGCATTTACTAATTAGCTCATTTGCCCTTGCTGGCAACATTTACATATCTTCATCAGTTCATACATGTCTGTTTATTTTTCCCCCATATTTATATTTCAAGCCTAATTTTATATTATTCTCAATATATCTCATAGACAATAAATCTAATTTGTTTTCTGTCCCTTAATTTATAATTTTATATTATTGTCAGCATTGATTATCCCTCCTTTATAAGACCATATGCACACTAATCTATCTATACTTCTGTACTTCTATACTTACATATTAATTCACGAGAGCCGTTCACGGACTAATTCGACCGTGAGTAGGAGTGAGTTCTAAACACTTAATTGAGCAATTACAATCAAATTAATCATAATAAAACCAATTATTAATCAGATCTACCTAATTACAATACTTCATCCGTCCCAAAATAAATGGTTTAACTCACTTTTTTGCATATAGTTTTAGGTATAATTTAATATATGTTAACTATTGTATTTTTTTTAATAAGATAATGAAATAGAACTACAAGAAATGAAGGTTAACGCCATAAAAAATTGAATTTATCTTATATATTTATCATATAGTAATTTTAACATAAAAGTACGTTACACTACAATAGCTAACACACTTATTTGGGATGGAGGTAGTAATTTTTATCGAATCAATAATCACAAGAAACAATCATAACTGATCAATGACAATTAGATCAATTATAATTACTTATCATTAATTAAATATATCATAATTAAAGTTATTATAATCATACGAAACCAATGACTACAAACTTACCTATGTTGTGCACAGGTTTTAAAGCTAGTTTGTAATGGTTCATCAATAATGTTTATATTACTGATAAAAAATCAATGATATGAGTTTCTAAATTACAGTTTTGTTTCCAATGAATATTATGCATGAAGTTTAATACGCACACTGTTGTTAAATAATTATTAATAGTATTTGGTGGAATTTTACTGTTCCAAGGACTTGAAACTATGATCTCCTGGACCTCAACTCGGAATTAAAACTCATCATCCCAAAACAACTCAGCAAATACGAACCAAATACCTTAGCAAAAGTCAACCAAAAAATAGAAAGAACAAAATTGATGGCTGAGTTCACTGAATTTCAAAGGAAAAATACCCGTTTAACTCATCACCTGAATGGCTCTTGTGAGCTAATAGATAAGGATAGATTTGCAGAATCCTAAAATATGAATTTGATGCAAATGAATTGATTTTTTGATTCATTGAACAGTTTAGATATTGTAAACTACAAAGATATCCTAGAGAAGTAAAAACAATCAAAATTTGAAATTCTAATTAGTCCAATTCACAAATTCAATTCTATGATCTCATAATCTTAGTACAAACAAACTCCAATGCACTTGTAATTGTGGAATAGAGGGAGTCTCATTCTTTTCATGCTTCTTAGATTATCTTAGAACTTTGAAGTTCAAAATTAAATGAAGGACTAAGATGTTAAAACTACAATAAAAATGACAATTGGAAATTAAAAGTACTACAGAACTAGTGATGACGATAGAACATGAAAATGATTGGGAAAGTGCAGAATCTAGAATCCAAAAGAAAGATAAAAATTCTTCCCACCTAGATTTGCTTTCAGAAGTAGCGTTGTTCGTCATATTGTTGGTAAACAGAGAACCATAAGAATCGTGTCAGGAATCATTTATTGCATAATAGAGAATAAATTGAACCCCCCTGTATGCAGTTCTGAAGTTTGAAAGTAAAACTGATTTTATGGTGAGGATGATTTCACGGTTAAACTAGAAGAAAAATGATGGCAGAAAGTGCAGCAAATGAACTTAGAAATTTTATTGCAACTTGGTTGGGTGGTGAAATGGTAAGGCAATTTCTTAATGCGAGTCAAAAATTCGTAACCCCTTTATTTATTTATTATTATTATTTTGCTGACTCATATATACATGACATTTGATAAAGATCCTGTGGAGTTTATTTATATATATATAAACGAGGAATGCAATTATAATTTAGTGGCAGACCCACCGCGGGGTCAGTGACATCTGCTGATCACACTCGACTCTCTAGTATATTATACTTCCCTTCCAACTTAACATTATAAGTGTTTTCACTGGCATTTCGGGTGCAATTTGTTTAGGCTTAGATTCAGGTTTGAACTTCAGTATGGATTTGGTTTTCATATATTTTTATGGTTTCAGCCTTTTCTTATTTGCATTCATTCAAAGTATATGGTTAATGGTGCTCAATACCTGTCAATATCTGGCGCATTGTATCAGTATTTGAAAACGTATATGGACTACAGAATAATATAGAATATGATTTTGGTATACAACATGAACGGAAATAGATTTATATTTTCAAAAGTTAATGCAAATAGATGTGTTATCAACACATGGTTATATATTATGACTAGAAAAACATATTTTTGGTGACTTTAGTATTTGTTGAGAGAAAAATAAACTTTTAAATTGGGTGGTGTTCATGATCTCTACACCTATACTCTATTTAGCATTGTATCAGTATTTGAAAACATATACGGACTACAGAATAATATGAAATATGATTTTGGTATACAACATGAACGGAAATAGATTTGTATTTTCAAAAGTTAATGCAAATAGATGTGTTATCAATACTCAATACATGGTTATATATTATGACTAGAAAAATATATTTTTGGTGACTTTAGTATTTGTTGAGGGAAAAATAAACATTTAAAACGGGTGGTGTTCATGATCTCTACACCTATACTCTATTTAGCAATTAAAATTTTCAAAAATTTTGGGATAACTTTTTTGGTGACTTTAGTATTTGTTGAGGGAAAAATAAACTTTTAAAACGGGTGGTGTTCATGATCTCTACACCTATACTCTATTAAGCAATTAAAATTTCCAAAAATTTTGGGATAACTTTTTTGGAAACAGTCCCTTAAACTATCGCAATAAAAACTTGACCCATTCAATGAAATTTCTGGGCCCGCCAACAAATACCGCTACTTCAACAAAGCTTCTATAGAGTCATAGATGAAAGTAGAGTGGCTGTTAACATGTAATGCAACAAACATTAAATTAAATCAGAGGGTTCTGTAGCACTCTTGTGTGCAATTTTAAAGCCGAAAACAGATTAGTAGTTTTATAATGCACCAAAGTTGTAGCCACATTTGCTGAGATTTAAGTAACTGAGCGGCAGGTAAAAAAAATCAAATGCTATCCAGTACAGTTCTAACCCATTTGGTGCTCTTTCAGGACAGCTCTGACCCATCAAGGTACATTCCTTGCCAGGTTTTGGGTGTGATAACTAGTATGGTACAGTACTTCATTTTTCTAGCTTTTATGATAGGATGGAACTGTGGTAGTTTCACTTGAACCTTTACTGATGCAGACCCAGTGTGTCGAGATCCTTACTAGAGTTTGTCATACAGCTAAATTTGGGGGTCAAGATAAAGGACATTAGGGGCTGTTTGGACACCAAACCTGTGGAGTTATGGTTGCTATGACCTCTGATCTGATTATAATAATCAATGATGTAATAATTATAGATTTTGGAGATGCAAGTGTGAAAATTATGGAATAACAAATCAAGAGGATGCCAGAATAGGACAGAGGGATAGCATGACCTGAGGTCACGACGAGTAGGATAGTCTGCACATCTCAGTTCACTTCCCAAGGAAAATATTTATGAGATCCCATAGAAAGATCTAGCTACTAGCACCAAGTGCTAGACCAGATACAAATATAATGTAAGAAAAAAGTTGTCGACAAATAATTTGCAGGAAAACAACAAATCTATGACTAGATTACTAGAATAAAACTCCAAAGTTCACTATCCCTAGAATATTTGTCCACCAAAGAAAACTAAAATATTAATTTCAAATTGAAGGAGATCTCAATAATCAATAATCAATTGCATGTCAATTAAGCAGCTTTTTTGGCCTTATATATGGACCAGTGCTACTCTTCTAATCTAAAATGGCATAGAACATCAACCCTAGTTAAGTGAAACTTTATTATGATGAAGCTACTGACTTGTTAAGTACTAAATAAATTATTAGATAGATATCAGTAATAATAATGATTTCTAGTCAGTACTGCCAAGTGACTGCTCTAAATAGCGCACCTGAAAAGCTAAAAAAAAACTGGGATGATGTTATTACTGCCTGATATGAATTTTGACTTTGAGATCGAGTCCTTTTTCTTCTTTAAGATGTTTGTTCCTTGATATGTACAGCATCTTAATCAAGTATTTGTGAGAAATTTATACTTTACACATGGTCGCTGCTTTAGGATACTACACTAAGAATTAATTAATTCATATTAACCCTGGTCAATAAACGTATCATCATCAATTTTTTTTCTTTAATACTTAGATCCTGAATTTTGGCTCCACGATTATCTTTGTTAAATAAAAGCTAATTCAGAAACTTTATTAGAATTCGGTTGGTGCCAAATGTCTTGCCAGGAAAAGGCTAATCCCGTAATCCGCATCATCATGCACTATTATAATTATTAACGTTACAGTACAAGTTGTAAATCCTATATACGTTTGCCTTGTGTCTATTGTATACTGTTTGTATTCTTTATCCAATTTCAGGTAGGCCTCTGTGGTTTTAATATAAAGTTTCAAGATTTAGCTACAAGTGGAAGTATTACATCAATCTAATAATGATTACGATAAATTTGTCAGGGAGGCCATGATTCCATGCATTTTATTGGCCTTGGGAGGCAACCTTGTTGATGGTGAGTTATCTGTTTGAGTTTCCATGAGTTCATTACTTGAGACCATAAAATCTCAAATAAATCATGTCAGCAACAAGGTAACTGTAAAATCCAAATAAGTCATGTCAGTAACGGGGTAGCCACTCTTTAGGATTTTGATGAAACCCTTATATTAGAATGATTCTTGATGCAACTTCTATGCTACTTTGTTGGCTACTACTAGCTTACAGTAGAGGAAGATGGCCTTATAGAGCTTGTTGACTTGCATGCAGGACCTGGAAGTTCAAAACTTGGCCTAAAGACAACTGCTGCTATTATATTTGGGCGGCTGGTTTTGGTTCCTCCAACTGGACTTGGCATTGTCTTGTTGGCTGATAAGCTCGGTTTCCTTCCCCCTGGTGATAAAATGTTCAGATTTGTCCTCCTCCTTCAGCACACAATGCCAACTTCCGTGCTTTCTGGTAACAAAAATCCCGTCTGTAGAGATATTTACAGGAACTCGGAGTAATTATTCAGCAAAAAAAAACTTGGAGTAATTATCAAGTTCAAAAACAAGATTAGTGTCAAGTGTATTTGCTGTGTATTTGTGTGCATAACTCCCATGGCTTTAGATAAACAACTGACGTACATGTGTGTTATTGAGTAAGCTAGGAGTAGCTAAACTACATTAAACCCATCAAAGTCATCAGTGCTTTCGTGTTGCTGTTCACTTTTGACACGCGTATTTATAACTACAAACGTGTTTGCGTCAAGTCATTTTGTAATGGATTAGGGGTAAAACTATTTTGCTCTTAATGCTTTTATTGTCAATAAATGCATGATTAACCTATGAAAATCTCTTCCTTTACAGGTGCTGTTGCTAACTTAAGAGGGTGTGGGAGGGAGGCAGCTGCGATCTTGTTCTGGGTTCATGTATTTGCTGTCTTCTCTATGGCTGGGTGGATAATCCTTTATCTCAACTTACTATTTTAAAACTGAATGATACTATTAGTGATGAGTAGTGGGATGTAAGCAGCTAGCTGTTCTGTTGTAGCGTCATATTGCTGTTGTTCAAAGTTGCCTCCGCTAACTCAAATCTGTACCGGAATGGAAGCGCCTATTAGTTTCTTTTCCATTTGGATGAATGTTATGCTACTAGTAATGATTGGAGCTGAAAATATTTGTACAGAGGCAGTATCAATAATGATTTCAGTTTTATTTGCCGGTTGATTCTATGTGGTATTTTTGTGCGTGAGTAAAGCTGGTCTCTATAACTTAAGGCACTTGGTAGATTCCCTAAAATAGGTATTGTCTGAATTTTAGGAAATAAAAGTGGAAGAATTAGAGAAAATGACTAATGCAGTAATTTCATAAAATAGAGAATTGTGTATTTTAAGAAACATATTTGAACAGTGGTTTTCTAAACGTAGGGAATACTTAAATGATATTAAAATATTCTTTTGGATATATATTTCCTAATCCTCAATATTATATCCTATATATATATATAGTATAATTTAATATAAAATATGGGGTATATTATATTGTATAACCTAATAGAATATAATGTAATATACAAAAATATAATATAATATTAAATAACATTATTATGTATGTTAGATATTATTATTCATAATAAGAATTAGTATGAATAATATATATATAGATCTGATATATATATATTGATATTTTAAAATTATGAATTTGTATAATAAGAAATTTGGTAGAGGTTATAAAGAAATGTTGTTAAGAGAATTTGTAGAAAGTGTATTGTTGACTGTAAAACAAAAAATTATTAAAGAGAAACTAGTGTAAATGCTCTTATACCATTAATACATATTTGACTCGTGAACGAATCTCATTTGAGTGCACAGATCTGAATTGTTAAGTGGATAGATCCGATCACAATTTTGAACATAGGAAGAACCATCTTGTTCTCCTAAGAAATTCAGTTGCATGATTCGTCTTAAACAGCTCCGCCTGCTCCTGGAGTCAAGGTAGTTAATACTTGGTGCCGTTTCAAATTTCAAAGATGCGTGTGCGTGTACGTTTATCTATACCGTTTTAAATTTCAAGATATATGTGTCTATATGTATCATCTACACAATCAAAATATCCATCGAATAACTGATGAGAGAGTATCAAATTTTTATTAATTTGTACGTTATTTTTGTGAATTTGTTTGTGTGCGTGCTCTTACTTTTTCCTATCAAAAGTTCGTTTTTCAAACTCACGAGGTCTGTTTTTATGTACTCCTATTTTGAGAAGTCAAAGTTTGAGTTGGGTTAATTTATGGAGAGATATCTTAGGTTTCTACTTCTGCTGATTATTCTGAGTATTCTTCATTAATTTGTAACGAAATTTTTGGCTTGTAATTCGATTCTGTTAGTTGTTAACTAATTAGTCATAGCTGAAATTAATCTTTATTATTATGTAGAAGGGATAATTATAAGAAAATACCATCAACTACATACTAATTTTCACTTTACGGATCATTATTTTAATTTTTGTAATTAAGAAATTAAACTATGATCAGTGGATTCCACTTTAGTGACCGTTCTTTTCATTTTTACAATTGAGACATTCAACTATAGATTAGTTCTCACTTTAGGAATCGGTTCTGTATTTTTACAATTACGTGATTTACCTATTATATTTTTTAAATATGATGTAAAACTTAATGTATTAAAGACATTTTTAATGAAAATATCATTAATTTTTTTTTTGAGTTACTTAGTTTTTAATAAACATATCCTCATAATTTATTATTCGCTAACATGTCATAATAAAATGTCTATTAAAGACATTATTTAATGAAAGGTAACATTAAAAATAAATAATTGAAATAAATTAATAAAAAATGACTCAATTTAAAGAAATCTGAGTCAATAGTTTCTTTTAATTGAGTAATTTTTTATTATCTTCCTTCAATTACTTAATTTTAATGATATTAATGACTTTAATTGATATGTCATCAACGAATAATAAAAATATTCAAATATATCTTTAAAATTGAGTACTTGAAAGAAAATTATAAAAAATTGATATTTTTTTTAATTAAAAGTGCTTTTGATTCATCAAATTTAGATTATATTAACAAAAACATAACAAGTAAATACCTTAATAGTAGAAATTAAAAGAAGGATTCTAAATTAACTTATAGTTGAATATCTTAATTACAAAAATTTTAAAAACAGACTTAAAGTGGAATTAATTCATAGTTAGAATCTGTTAATTGCAAAAATTAAAAGAGTTGTTTCTAAAATGAAATTAACTCATAGTTGATGATATTTTTATATATTTATCCTTATTTAGAATCGATGATATCATACCGTCTGTGTTTTTGCTAATAGTAATTATTTTGTAAAATGACTTGGAAGAAAAATCATGTTGGATTTTTTTGCAAGGAAGAAGGAATGGCAGAATAAGAAACAAGGAGTCCGTCCCAAGTAAAAAAGTAGTACGGTATAAATTTGGATTTTTTTCCTAAAAGCGTACGTGATGCTATAAATAATAAAATATTGGATCTGACAGTTACAAAGGACGGACAGTTGTCCAACAGTTGGAGAAGAGAAGAGAAGAGACATTTCTCGATCGAGTCCTTGCTTTAATGTCTCAACTAAGCACATTATATCAATCTCATTGACTTGAAGATCGAGATGCTAGCTAGCTGACATATCTAACATTCATACATGTATAACTTACTTGTCATCACTTGAGGGCTGGGTTAATTAATTATATTTTGATTATGATCAATCAACTAGTTTATGATAGCCCGCTATATATATATATTTAGCTATCGTGACAGGCCTTACGTGGTCCAGGAGTACCTGTATATATGTTAAATTTGTTTCACGTACGTACTCTTGATGTGGAAAGGATCGAATTCAAGGGGTTGAGATCGATTAGCATTTGGAACAATCAAATTAGGGGGCTGGGTTTTAATGTTGTTTTTCCATTTCTGAAAGTTCAGTATCCTCCATTTTTGTAGAGTAAATAAGTGTTAATTAATATGAATACACACACACACATATATATTTCCAATGGTAGAGAGGGCCATATATATGCGGCTGTTGCAAATGGAGCTTCATATATAGTTTGACATAAAGCTGTTTCAGCCAGCATCCCCCAATAAGGCATCAGGTGTGCTATTGATTGTTTTAAGCTGTTGCTGTTGCATGAATGGATATCCAGGTGACATGTATAGTTTGGATCATATATATATA
>CM025788.1:181019-238519 GCA_014636745.2 Centella asiatica
AGGAGAGATACATACAAAATATTTGCTGTACCAGTTGACCCAAATGAGGTTTGTTTTCTGGTACATGGAGTTGTAGAATGATGTATAGGTCTTATATTTATTTCTCTTCTACTAAAATGGAAAAAATATATATTCTGCTTCTGAAGGTTGAGGATTACTATGAAATCATTAAAGAGCCTATGGATTTTGGTACAATGAGGGCTAAACTTCATGAAGGAATGTATGAAACTCTTGAACAATTCGAGGTTTGCTCCTTTAGTTTTCTCCATTTGTTGTGCTTTTTCCTTTTGTTATGTCTTTAGTTCATAACCTTCAGTGTCTTGTTGTGATAGTGCAACTTGCACGTCATATTCATACATTAACATATATACTTGCTTAGAGACCATGTGAATTGTCTTAGACTACATGTGTATGTGTGCTTATATATACACAAATCATGTTGTGACAGAATTTTCTAATTTGATGTACCTGTTCTTGTATTTTGTTTCACGATCTGATCGTTCCACGTTCAGATTCCATCAAGGCTGTTACATTTACATCTTTCACTATTATTATGCTACCAGAAATCAAGTGCAGTGTTGTCTTGATTAAAAGATGGACACATTATTTCTCCTTGATGAGTGAAATTGCACAAAGTAAAAAGTTTGTACACGTGTAACGCTCAACATATAAGTTAGTGAATTTGAACTCAGATGCCATGATTGAAATTTGATGGAATTTGTAGGTTGATTGAAAGGAAAAAAAATCTATGACAAGTTCAAACTATGGAACATATGTTTCATATCATAGTTCAATATTGTTCATTCAGATTATATCTTTATTGAATGCAGACAATTTGGTTGTCTCCATTAACATAGTTTTACATTTATCTGTCTATACTTTTGTTCTATTTTCCTTTTCCTTCCTTCCATGTTTACCAAGTTGAAAATGAAGTCGTAAGCTTCTATATTGTCTCAATTCTATATTCTACAACTTGATTGATTATCCATGAGAAGCTAGGTCGATCACAGTTTATGTTGCTACTAGTTAGTGTATACATCTTTGATAACTGCGAACATAACTAAACTGGACTAATTAAATTCTCTTGAATTATAAATATGTATCGTGTGTGTGTGTGACTTGACATACACAATTATCATTAATATCTCACTTTGTTACTTGTGTACAATTCTGCAGCATGATGCATTTTTGATATCAGGGAATGCAATGCATTTTAATTCTTCAGGTACCATTTACTTCAGACAGGTATGTTGATCATGCATTCAGCTCCCTCAAAATTTATATTAAAAAGATTATATCACAAGTATACGTATACATGCACATCTAGTATATGTGATGATCATTATATACTTTGTCCTATGTATGTTGGGATCTCCAATTATATACTTTCAGGCTCGCGCTATGGATGAACTAGCGAAGAAGGTTTTTCATGTTCTAAAGACCGATCCGGAGAATTTTGAATTGGAATTCTCGGGTACAAGACGAAGATCTGGTAGGAGGCCTTATCCGGTTGAAGCCAAGGATTTTATTTCTAACTCAAGGACTGGACCTGCGACCAATGATGTCTCCTCAAAGGACAAATTGAAATGTGATTTAACTGGTCCATCTAGTTCCAGAAGATACATGAGAATCCCTGTAGTTGCTAGTACAGGTGCTCATTCTATACTTGTATGTTCTGGTAAATCTTTGAGATAACTTTCTAAAACTAACTCTGAGTTTGAATTGCTTGAATGGAAAATAAGGGGAATGAATTTGGTAAAGAGTGATGGTAGAAGATATTAGAACAAATAGGAGCAATGTAGTGAGTTGACTCCCGACCATGATTTCCATCATGACCAACTTCATTCCATTCCAGGACAAACTTCGTTGTGTATATCCTCACGTTCCTCCTATGTCTCCTCCCGTCACTATCTTTTGCCAAATTTCTTCTAATTTTTAGTTCATTCCCTTCCATATTGCATCCATGCAATTTACGCAGAGTGTAAATATTGTCACGAAGCCTAATCTAAGACCTAAATTTGGTACAAAATTTTCCAATCCGCCCATCATCATTATCCCTATTCATCTTAGCAGGTGCTCGTAATGGTAGAAGATCTAGTCCTTCAGGAGCAGATAAGCGTAGCACATATAATCCTGGGATGCTTTTCCACAATGAGAATGTTTCGATGCTTCAAAATTTTCAGACTGATCCCAAAGTGCTACTTCTTGTAAGCCCCATGACCATTTTTGTACTTTAGATAGTGCCTACTACTCTTAAGGGTTTGTTTGAGCATCTGATCCGGTTTGTTTGAGCATCTGATCGATCAAGTAGCTTCTATCTTTTGTTCTTTAGGTGAATCAAAACGATATTAATTATTGTCAGAGCTTGATGTTGTTCGTGAAAGACTTAGGACCAACAGCACGAATGGTGGCCAAGCGAAAGTTACACACAAATTCTTGTAAAGCCGAGGACAACACAAGACTTGGTCAAAATCCAAATACATGTTACTCCTGTGCCCTGAGTCCCTGGGAAACTGATATCATGTCTAATACAGTATCTGATCCGAAGGTAATTGATCTCCTTCAAGGCAATCAAACTGTTAGGAGAAAAAACAACGAATTACTTATAGATATGAATGCTGCTGCTGATCATGATGGAGAAGATGCAAGTACTTGTACCAGTCTCACAAGAGCCGGGGTTCCCTTTCACAACAATATTATTGGTCAGAGATCATATGCACATAATGGTCTAACTTTTATTCCAAGAGATGGAATAACTAGAAATCAAATGACAGAAATGCATTGCCCAAATGTTGAGATAACGAATACCAGCAGTGGCAGTGCCAATTCTACTTCTACTTGTACTTCAACAGCAGTGCCGTTGGTTGATAATGGTATGTCAAGTGAAAATGTGTGTACAATGGCTAAACCTGAGCTGAAGTCTACAGCATCAGAGACACGACTAGGACCCAGTCGATTAGTTTCTGGATCCAGTCCGAAAGAAAAGATGAGCTCCTCACTATCTTCTTCAAGCACAACAACCTTTGGGTTTTCAAGTTTTAGTAAAATGGGCAGCAAAGGATTCATGGGTTTAAAATGTAAGGTATCCACAAGTGGTCCAAGTAAAGGACTTGATGGATTGATGATGATCGTGAGTAATCACTCTATTTCTTCTCAGGCAGTGCAGAAAAATCTATGGGAATCAGCTGCCTCCACCAAGTTCACTTTCGACATGCCGTTCTTGAAATCGCAACTGAATAAGATGAAAGTTGTGGGGCAGCAGGACAAGTTGTTGCACACAAGTGCTGCTGATGAGGTTCAGAATCAGGGTCATGGGACCTTGTTTAATCCTGCAAAGGGCTATATAAAGGTACCAGTTCACTTTGCAGAAGAAGCACGCTCATGGCATACGCCGCCTTCGTCGTCCACCTTCCTAGACATTACTACCAAAACTAAAGCTGACACTGATTTGGCCCTTTAGTTGTGACTACTTGTGATCGAGCACACAGCGGATACTGTAAACTGAATTCTCTGCCTCAAAACTTTATATGTTATTTGCTGTAATGATCGATGTTACTTAATTACCAGAATGCATTGTAATTTGCCTTTTCCTATTTGCAAGCTGAAACAGTAGAAATACATGGTACAAGAGGAAGAAAATGCACAAGCACTCAAAAAATTCTTTATTTGTCTTTGGTTAAATCTAACTGATCGATTGCGCTTCCATCAGGTAGATGTAAGTGTGTTTGTAGAACACGACAAAAATGCACAAGCACTGCATATGCAACCACCACTACTAACACTTTTTTTCTTAACTGCTAGCCTACCACCACTACTACCATCATACCATCTTTATTAAATAAGAAAAAGGGAGGTGTGGAACTCTATAGAAACAAAGTCTCCCTATTTACGCTACAATAATATTAAATTTCATATTTAGCTCCCGTATTTCAGATAATTTGGAAGATTTTATATGTACAAAATCCCTCACCTCTCTATAATCTATATCAAATTCATAATTATAATCATTAATTATCTAAACATACGCATTGCGTGTGCACAAAATTGCAAAATAAAAATTTTATAAGGAGTATAAAAATATATGTAACCAAAAAAATTCTTTTACTAACCCACTTCTATACAAAAGTGTAGTAAAAATATTTTCATAAATATTGGAAAATATTCTAAAAAGTATGTTTAAATATTAAATTGAAATATATAGGTTCGATATAGATGCTTTTTAAAATTTAGGGTGTGTACAGAACATTTGGAATAAGTAGGGGTGCCAAAAGTGAAACTGTGTACAGCAAACATGCTGAGTATTATTATGACATTATAATATAATATAATAATATTTTTTAAAACATATGGAACTGAAAAACAGGAGAGGTGGTTATAAGGAAATAGATTTTATAAACGGACATCATTTTGTTTTGTTTTGGCGTGTCGTTCGCCTGGGAATTCCGCGCTGTGGCGCTGCTGCTGCTCTTCTGGTGGTGGTGGTAGATCAGCGGCTGTATTGACTGATACAATTGGTTTTGGTTGAATAATTGATTGATTGGGGCCAAAGGCAAAATGGCGTACAGAAGAAGGCAGGGGATCACAAGGGCTTCCACGTTTAAGGAAGAGATATACCATCCTCTTCCAACTCCTCCTCCTCCCTCCGGCGATATATCCTCCTGCCCCTCCTCATCGTCGTCATCTCTGGCGGCTCAGGCGATCAGAGCCTCCGCCGCTCATCGCGATTCGTCTCTCTCTTCGGCTTACGGTGACTCTGCATTTCATTCCTCTTTCAGATCAGAACCACTAATATCAAAGGTACTAGCTAGCTTGCTTCTTTTGAATCACCTATTCTAAATTTTTATCTCTTCTAAGAGGTCATTGTGAATTTAGTCATTTCTTTATTCTCTTTCCACCTGATCATATCCATCAGCACCCAAGACGTGTCTAAGTTTGCAAAATGTCTTCTGTTAGAAAATCCAACCATGTGGTGTGGGCTGCTCCAAAACTTTTTAACATCTCTCTTAGAATTTTTAAATTATTCTTTGAAGGCCAACTACTGTCAGCATTCTCATCCTTTTTTCTAAATATTATGTATTTATTGTGTGGCTTCTCTCCACTTCTGCACACATGATTACTTGACAACTATGTTATTACATTCTTCTATTTCCGTTTTTCTACATTTCGAGTCGCTTAATTTCAGTGAACCTCACTCCTATCTGCAGTAATTTTGATTCTCTTGATGCTTTAGTTGTTTGAGCAATTATATAAGCTAAGGGATTTCTCTTTTTCTGGCTTATCCCTCTATGAGTTTTATTTATTTTTTGGTTATTGCTTTGAAGCTTCAATAGTGATCCTTCTTTTACTTCTCATATGATGTGGTGTACGGATGCATAGAGCCCTGGAACTGACGATTGTACATCATTGAGAACTACAAATGAAACAGGAGGATTTTGGGGTATCCTAGCAAGGAAAGCTAAAACAGTCCTTGATGATGATGGTAACATGTCTGAAAAATTTGGAATGACTAATGAAGCAAATCCCCAGATGCCTTACCATTCTAGTTACTCATTCTCTGGTCAGGTGAACATAATTTCCCTTTCTTGTTTCTGCATAAATATATTCAGAAAACTATGACAGAGGCAAGTTTCTTTCGTACCACTTCTATAGTTATTGCCTTTTGTGAAGTAATCCTCAGTTATAAAATTGTTGACTTGGCTTCTCCTATGTGCTAGCTAGATTTGTTGCATAGTAGTGCAGAATTGCAATTGTCAAGCTGCAACCTTTTTTGATGGTAGGAAACAACCTTGTTGTCTGTAAGGTTTTTCAATGGCATTAGTTGTTAGGAATGATAATGGAGCGAGACGCGGCATATATAAAAGCCATTCAGGCAAGAAGCAAATACACACCAAGATGCTCATTCTAAGGAAAGCGAGAGATAAAAACTAGAGGGGAGTTCTCTGAGTGGGTTTCAGTAGAGACAGAACAATATTAGTGAGTAATCCATCATTTTTATTAGAAAGTGGTGAAGTTAATTTAAGTACACTCAAAGGGGGTTTTATTCTCTCTAGTTTTGGTGTTACTTTAATTTTCTTTCATTAAACTTGGAGAGAAGTAATGTACTATTATTTGAGATAATTTATTCAGAGATCTCTCAACTTAAGGGGATTTTCCATGCTAAATATTGGTGTTCTTCTTTTGCCTTTAGTTTCTGCCTAGTTAATTTATTAGAGGTAAGAGACGATTGTTGGTCCCAACACCTTTATATACCAACATAGATAGAGGCAAAGAGGGATGGCATGATGATGCACTACACATCCGCAAATTTTTTAGCTCTTTTTTAGCTAAAATCTTAAGTAAAAGGGAAAAAGATGTTTTCTGTTTTTCTTTTTCTTTATTCTATAAAACTTTATACACACACACACCACCCAACCCAAAAAAAAGAACCCTACCCCACCATGACCACGAGTAAGATTTCATGGCTGATATATTGTTGGAAAAGTTTGTAATTCTGCCTCCAAAAGAATTGCTGATATTTTCTAATTTTGTCAATAATTAATTTTTTGATATAAGAGTATATATTCCTTCCTTCCGAGAGTAAAAAGTTAGTTGACTTTTGATAAGTCAATTTAAACTCTTTTATAAATCAATATGAGTTGAGGTCAATAGATTATAGTGAAAAGTGATAATTCTACTAGTGCTTACAAGATTTGATTTTTCGAACTCGGCTTAATCATTTTCAAAAAAAATCACTTGAGGTAAATGTAGTAACGCAGTGAAAAAATAAATTAAAACAAGTCGAAACCCCCAAACGATCCATGCGAAATAGGAAATACAGATTTGTTAGAAGGTTTACCAGTTCAAACTGGAGATTCTGAGATTTGGCTTCAGACCGGAGATTTTGAACTCCGGTGGAGATGATGATGAACCACAAGTACGATCCAACAGAACCGAGACTCTACGGAATCCACACAAGTGTACTGTCTGAACAAGGAGATGGACGACTTTCCTTTACAGGTACTAGCCAAAAGGAAGACGAAGAACAGTCTCACACGATCTGTTTCTCTCCTGCTATGGCGTCTCTCGCTAAGTAGCTAGTGCTCTATTTTGTTTTCTATTTTGCTATTAAACACCTTAGTGTTTGTATTCACGCATAGAAAATGAGACATGATATATCATGTATATATATATGTTGCTCGCCGCCTTTAGCTAACCGCCTTTAGCCAACTGCCTTTTATAAAGAAAGCATGATATATCATATATATCTTTAGAGATAGAGATCTAGAGATCTGGCTGTAGTTTTTTTATATAATTGACTAAGTCAACTACTTAGTTAATTTATATTAAACTTGTATTAATTCTTAATTACGAATTTAAATAAGCCAATCATATTTACTTATTTAAAATGGAATATCCGAATTAATTTTTCTTTTAATTATGTTTTTATTGTGTGACTTTATAGGTTATTATTACATTGACAATAATTTTATAATCATATTATAAAATTATAAACAGTGAGTGTCTAGTAATACATCACTGTTACCCGAGTAATAATAAAGTTGGTGATTCAACGTAACCTTTTCTTGTGACTAATGTTTCAATGTAATATAATTCCTTTTGTCATTAATATCCTAGATTAAACTCAAGACATGAAGTGTGTCATCCTCTTTATAATTTAATCTTTGTTTTCTTGATCGATGAGTAAACTATAAGAGACAAATCACTATTTGAGTATGATCATGCATTTCATAGTTCTACTCAATCAAGAAGCCCAATAATATCACTCCTAATATATAGAGGAGGGTCAAATCCCTTCTATATCACTCCTAATATATAGAGGATGGCCAAATCCCTTCTAGATATCACTCCTAATATATAGAGGAAGGTCAAATCCCTTCTAGATCATTCACATTTCTCACACGACTCATAATATAGCCAACAATCACCCTTATGTTCCACATTGTTAAAGATGACTTTTGGTGATATCAAACTATATAATTCATCGTGTAGAAATGTAATGACTTCAGGTTAAAGGATCATTACATTATTGACACTATGAGAATATCTTATGACACATCACATACATGTAGAATTCTCATGGTGGGTCAATCTAGTACACTGTTCTCTAACATGTACCTATGTGTTGACTTAATATCTCATATATTTATGACCAATGAGATTTAGTCATCAGTCAATCCACATATTAGTCTCAATGTATTATTGTTGTCCCATTAACAATAATATTTGACTAGGGATGTTTAAGAATAGTGATATATTTTTTAACTAGATGATCTCATGTTCCAAGTCACATACTTGAACTCATATAGCCCGTATTCATTATTCTAGGGATGTTTATTATCTTAACAATTATAACACACAGTAAATTGAAGCATAATAAACAAAAACATTATTTATTAAATCAAAATATAATATCAAGTGCACCATAACAATCATCAAATAATTGGCTCCTAGGGCATACACTCTAATAGTTAGGAGCATTTCCTTATGACCTAGAGATCAAGAGATCAAATTTCATGGGTGAGAATTAAATAGGGTGAGAATTGGGATAGTGTAAGAGGAATTTTTCCGATCAAAAAGAATAATGTAGTGAAGCAAGATTAACTGAATGATAGATAAATTAGTGCATGATTTGTACTAGCCATTAGGATGAACCGGCAGAGTAGAGGAAAACTATTGTCATTTTAAAGGGATTGAGTTTGTAATAATATTAATAGATTCAACGTCTATTTTTTTTTCCCTTTGTTTCTTTGTTTTTAAGTATTATAATAGATACTCCCTTCGTTTCAAATTATAGATACATACTCCTTTTTTTATTGCTCCCAAATTAGAGACATTTCTATTTTAGACTATAAAAGGTCATAAAGTTCCTTAAATATCATTTTATTATTCTACTACTCCAACTAACTCCACAATCTCCACTACTTGGTGGCCCCTACCATAACTACCACTACTATTACTTCAAATAACATGATATGAACATAAAAATTGTCATTAAAAACTGTTGTTTAGAAATGTATCTCAAATTTTGGAATGGAGGGAGTATTATTTAAGCTTATTTCAACTTATCTGTCTTTTTCTTTTTCTCGTTTCATTTTTGTTTTACGCAATCTCTTATATTTGGGTTCATCTACCGCCGAACAAGCGATCACAACTAGTTTAGGATAAATGCATTATTGATGTTGATGTTGAATTTTAATAGCGCAACAGATATAGAACAAAAGAAAGCCTCCTCATGTTTTAACATTTCTACAAGTGTATATTGTAGACTAAGGGGCCGCACATGGCCTATAATTTATATATTCCTTGTTAGTCTTTGTCTCAGTTGATAATAAGTTTACCCGGTGTTGGTTAATAACAAGTTTATCGAATAAAATAGAAACCTTTAAGTGAAGTATAGCTAATAATGATATTGTGAATTTGAGATCAGATGCCCAAATAACTAATGCCTCTAAAATGCAAAATGAAAGTACTTTCTCACAAACTAAGGGGCCGATAATAGAATTGAGTAAAAAACATTTGTTGCCAACTAGAGTAAAAGTCCAATTTAAAGTTTAAGGGTGCCCCCTCTACTTTCTTTGTCCATCCCTGTATACCAACTATTTTTCTTGCCTTTGTCTTACTTTAGTACCATTTTTAATTGTTTTTCTCTAATTTTCCAGTCTACTTTGGTTATGTTACTTATTTGTTGTTGGATCTCAGTTTCATCAACCATATCAGTCATCTGAGAGCTCTAGAAAAGTGGAGAATCCTGCATTGCGGAAGGGCTTGGATGCAATCACAACTTCTCTTAACCAAATTGGTGGTACCATTGGAAATGCCTTTGAGGTAAATAATATTATATTATGTACTTGTTAGATATGCTTCAGCTTTAGATTTTCTGAGACTTAAGTTTCAATATGGTTCAGCAGTCTAAATATATAGAATTACTAAAAGACAATTTTTAAATCAAAGTGCACAAGCTGAAATGATTCCTAGCTTTTTGTATGGTGATTTGGTTAAATATACTATATTGATGTATAATCAATTTTGATCTATGTTCTGTAATAAGAATGAGATTCATAAATATTCGATCATTTCTTAACTATTAGTATTTAAAACCTTAAACAAGTTAGGAATTTATCTGTCTCTTATATTTATATGGACAGGATGTAAATATAAATTCATTCTAAATTAAAAAATTTGCGACTAAATTGAGAAATATGCTCATCATTTGTAGGTTTTGGTGTTCAGTGATTAAATTGGAAGAGAAATAATTATTATAGACATAGATTTCTAAATATGAGAGAGCGAGCTTAGAAATGCTGGTAAAGTGTTTAGATGTGATCTGAATGGTCAGTGGAATCAAGTCCTACGTGCAACTTTACAAAGATGTGGTAATGTATGCCTGTCGTGGCCCTCCCCAGACCCCGTCCTGCCTCGAGAGCCTTGTTCATTCTGTTCACCCTTTGTTGGTTTTTTAAATATGAAGGGGGTTTACTCTGATCATATATGAACAACTGTAATGTCTATGCAAGTGCTCTTACAATTAATATGGCGACAATCGAGTAGATTGACTAAAGATTAAGTAATTCAACTCAGTTGAAAAGTTAACTTTTAAAAAATAAGTCCTAATTGACTTGGTCATTAACTTAAGAGTCATATTGACATGAATTTTTTGTTCCTTATTTAAAATTCAATCAAATCTTATAACTTTATGAAACTCATCACAAACTCTCAGACCATAACCATGAAGTGAAAAGGAGAGAAGAGTGATGGGATCTGATAATGAGAAGAATGATACAATTTGGCAAATTGATAAAAGCTGTTAAGCCATATCTAGCACAGTTATCTGGACAGTAGGACCAACAGCAACATCAAATCTGCCTTTAACCCAAACTAGTTGGAGCCGTTGAATATTTCCATATAATGGTCTTGAAATAAGCTACCAATGCAACCTAACGGATTCAGCATTTTTGAGCTCAGCAAGTCTTATTTGTAAGCTAAACAGATACTCCAATCGTCAGAAATTTGGCCAATTGCCAAATTCCGACCAAAACGGACCCAAACAAAATGGATGAATGTTTTGGAACTTATATCTATTATTGATTGATAGTTATCTGTTATTGTTTTTAAGTGTATCTGCTCTCCGTCCCAATCTATGTAGGTTGTTTGGGAGGAATAGGTGATAATGCCGGGGTTTAACTGAAATTTTTGAGATTTGGATTGAAGAGAAATTTACAAGAAAGTGAAAGTCATGAAAAAGGGAACAAACAAGCAGAATTGTGCATTTTCTTGTTTGAACTTGAGCCAATTTAATTTTTATGAGCTCGAGTCAAACTTTCAAAAGTGAGTTTGAGTTTGGCTCGAGCTGTAATTGAGCTGATGGCAAGCCTATATGAGCTCGATCTTGAGCTGTGTATTCGAGTTGTTTGGTTTAATTGTAATTCAAGCTTGTTTCAAACATTGTTTTCGAGCTCATCTCAAGCCAGCTATGTTCAAATTACCACAAAGTAAATATATTTCCAGTCAAGTAATGTATCTGTTTTCAGGAAGGTCGGAGTATGGTGGAGAACAAGACTGCAGATATAATCCAAGAAACACGCAAGCTGCAGATCAGGGGAAAAGGAACTAATCGCGAGCAACAGGTTGAGGTCTCTGGTGTACGTAAACCATGGCAGGAACCTCCAATGTATTCTGCACAATCACAGTTGCATTCAGATAAAGAAACTCAGCTCATGGCATCTCGAGATGTAAGGTTTAGTAATGTTTAACTGTGTTTTGTTGGTTGACGTGGTATAAGTCTGGCAAACCAAATCTAAAAAGTGGTTGAGCAAATAATCCATTAAAAAAATTTAACCACTTTATGGTCCAACTAGCACAGAACAGTGGAATGCTGTCGTTCCTCTTAATTGACCAAACAATAAAATTTTTGGAAAAACTACTTCCTGATGTTTATAGTAGAATTTGCACCTGCGTAAATCAATACATTTTCCATTTTTCTGGTACGTCAGTCAGTTCAAATTTGTTATGGAGTAGTTAAGTTCCATTCCAAATTATCTCTTTGAATCAAGCCACTTAAGTGAGATAGTCATATTCTTGCATTTCTTGACAAGAGCCCATAGACTCAATACCCTTGATAGATCCATTGACTTTGTTCTACACAACCTATAACTGTGGTTTGTTAAGATCATGGGGTATCATTACTATACTGTACAGTTAATTAAGCTTGTGGATATATTGATATAAAGCAAACATGGGGACTCTTCACTTTATCTGAAGCATAGGATACTTGAATTGCAGACAAGTGTGTGAGTGTGTTGAACTCGTCAAAGTACCTATGTCCAATACAGCACACAACTAGTAACTTTTTTTACCATTAAATAAAATTGATGATTTAAGTACTCTAGTGTTTGGCTATATGTAGGATCATGGACCTAATTAACTATGAGTTCACCGTTCTAACATTAAATAATCTCCTAACCTCGTTTCTCTTTGTTCATGTTGGCTCATTTGGTCTCTTTTTCCTTTTTGGCGCTCCTCTGTTGTGGAAGGTTCAATGGGTGGGAGCTCCTACCCTCAGTTTTCTGTTTTTCCTCTTGGCTCATTTGCTCTCCTGAGGTTCAATGGTGCTCATCATGGACGAGCAAGGATGAAGAATCTTATGGATTGAGTGGTCCATAAAGAGATTCCATCTGCAACATGAAAATGAAAGCCGTTTTGGAGCAACAAGGAGAATAAATAAATAAAATTGACTCATACATCCCACATCACATATTGCAAGTGGCATAGAGATTGATGGTAATCCTGATTAGTGACAATGCGGTGATGAACTGATGATAATGGTGGTGCTTCGCATAAAGAAGCTAGCAAGAGATGATGACATGATCATTAGTAACACACACACACACACACACACACAGAGGCACTCGTTTATACCAAAAAAACATTGAATGGAGAATGGAAGGAAATTATTTTGAAAATAGCAATTTGCCAATGATAATAGTGTAGCCTGCTAATAATAATGCAAAATGTATCCCTATTATATGATTTGTGTAGATGAACTATAGCCCGAAAATGTAGCAGGCCACTCTTTCGCATTGGTTTCACATAAGCATATGTGAAATCATGCACCACTCTTTTTAGTAAGCCTTTCTTTGATTTTATTCTCTTGCATCAAACCTTTCTTATTCTCTGGTTTTCTAAATTTTAAATTTTTTTTGACAAAAATGGATTGGTAATAAATACCATGGGAAAGCTCTTAAAATGCTAATAAGTTTGTGTATTTAAAATGATAAAATGGCATTGACATATATAAAATGATTTTGTTATATACATATTGTTCTGGTGGTTAGGAATAACAAGAGGACAAAGCAAGCACTGCGAAACATATATCAGGCTACAGCAGAAAGGGTAATTGATGACCTCTCATGCTTTGAAGGACATTATATTGGAGGGTGACTGTAAATGACATAGTATATCTACATGGATTTGTTGAAAGTTAGAGACGGCCAATATTAGCCATAGGCCACGCCCCCTGTTGTGTTTATTGTTGTTTTCTATTTAGTTTTGCAGACAACCACTTGTTTCATCTACTGGATTTTGAAATGAATTGTTAGCATTTGTTTTGGTTTACAGGTAGCACTGGCAACAGCTGCTAAGGCAAAATTACTACTACGGGAGCTGAAAACTGTCAAAGCAGATTTAGCTTTTGCTAAGCGAAGGTGTTCTCAGCTAGAAGAAGAAAATAAAATCCTCCGAGAGGCTCATGAGAAGGGGGACCATCCCACAGATGATGACATGGTACGTATGTATGTGCATATGTATGTACATGTACATATTAATAAAATGGGATGTATTGAAGACCCAATAATGGCGATTAGGCACGTTTAAGGTCCCAGCCTAGCATTTAAACTAGTGATATGCAAAATTATATTCTTGGCCCTCTTAAACTGAGAAGATGCCTTATAGTTTAACCTTTTCCAGCACAAAGAATCCATCACACAACATTAAAAAGATCAAACATCTAGGATCATAATCTAGAGAGCACAAGGTCTCCCTGTATTTAAAGGCGGATTTGTACAAGACCCTGGGGTGGGCGACCCCCAGTCCTTTCACTTCTAACATAGCCATAGCCCCTAGGTTCTACCAGCAAATTATGGCCCAGACTCTTATTCTAGAAGCTTGTCTTGTCCTCTAATGTTTTCTCTTATAATCATCAGAACTGACTGGTATAAGAAAAAGAATGATATCGGCTAAACAATTATTGTTACTGGCTGCTGACTAGAATTTAATTTTTAAATGTATATTGTAATGGTAGTTTATGCTTATTATGTATCTGTATAAGCAGTGAGAACACTAATTAGTTATCAATTTACCCCAAAAAATAGTACCAGCCAAAAAATAAATAATTAAATAAATAAAGCACATTGATGAATATTTGTATGATAGTTTACCCCAAAAAAAGAAACATGATCGGCCAAAAAATAATAAATACAAAGCACGTTAGTTTTAAAAAAAGATTACAATATAAATTTTAATTGTTGTCCACCCTTGCCAGTAGGGCCATAAACGAGTCGAATCGATCTCTAGTCGAGATTATTTATTAAACGAGTCGAGTCAAGTTGAACATGTATTACTTAACGAACAAAATTTTGTATTCTAGATCAGCTCGTTTAAATGATCGAGTCAAGCGACAGTATAATTAGTCGAGTCGAGCCTAAATTATTAAACGGATAGAAAATTGTATTTGAGCTCGGCTTGTTTAACAACTCGAGCAAGTCAAGTTGAGCTTTAAACGAGTCGAATCGAGCCGAACAAATGAGTAGTTTGGTTTGTTTAGAGCTCTACCTGCCAGGATCCACTGCACGTACTTGATATGGAAGGGAAAATTATTATTATGGCTTTTTGGCCAAAAATTTTATCTAACTCGTGTATTATTTTCCTCAATTTGTCATGATAATCAAATTAGTCGCTGATCATGTGGATGATGTATATGTCCTATATCTCAGATTCGTCTTCAACTTGAGACTCTTTTGGCAGAAAAGGCTCGCTTGGCCCATGAAAATGCAGTCTTGGCACGTGAGAATCGATTCTTAAGGGAAATTGTTGAATATCACCAACTAACTATGCAGGATGTGGTGTATTTGGACGAGGGTATTGAAGAGGTTACAGAGGTTTACCCAATACCTGCAGTTTCAAGGATGCTTTCTGTCTCCCCACCTTTGCCTGGATCCCCACGCCAAGCTCCCGAGATTTCTCCGTGTAGCAGAAGCCCTGGTGTTAGTAGCAGAAAGGGAAAGTCTCCTTCTCCTTCTCCTTCTCCCCTTCCCGTATCATCACTACCAATAGCCAATGGTCTACAGTGTGAGACTTCTCCTTCCACCCTTCAGCTGCAAGCCAGTGAAGCCCCTCCAAGTTCCACTACTCCATCCTCCATCCCAAAAGAACAACCAAACCATTCTGCCTAATCTAGATTTAACTTGCCTTTTTATTCTTTTCTTAAGTTTTATGTAACTACTTAGTAAGCTTTCCATCACCTCTTCACCGGGGTCACTTGTCATTCAGACAAGGAGATATTAGGAGGTATGGTATGTGGCTATGTGCATAGGAGAGGAGATTTTGTAGTTCTTCACTGTATGTTTTAAGCGAAGAAATGGGCACATATTGGCATCACAAATATTGCAAGTCTTGATCCTAGGACCCTCGTCCTTCTTCCTAATTAGAAATGTATTTTGATATTTGAATTTTTTTTAAAGTCAATTTATGGAATTCAAAGTTATATCATTCTATGTCCTGAAAACAACAAAAATAATAATTACTATTACAGATAATCTAGTACATAATGTTTTTCTTATTGTGCTAAAATCAAATCATTGTGTACAAGAAGTGTATTTTAGAATTTTTCAAATGACTTCAAAAAGTTGGAATGTATCTGTAGTATAATCCTATAAAGAGGAGACAATATTTCATTATGATATACAGTTATGAAGCAATTGTGGACAGCTAAAGCTCAAAGAAAGAAATTTACGTCTCTGCACGACAAAAAGGTTGTTTAATAAATTGAAAGATAACATTAGTTTAATAAATTCATGTGTGCATATTTTATGTATCAGTATCACCCATATTGTCAGGTCAACTTGGGTGCCATGGTCGGCAAGTGACGCTTCTGAGCCCTCGTTCCTCAATATGCAACAACGCCCGACAAATGTGCTCCTACAACAAAACCTCAATGACTCGTTATATTTAGCAACTTACCTCAGAATCAGCGATAAAAATTCATGCACGTTACTTATAAATTTGTAATTGTTGAATTGAATTGAGTACTCCCGCCGGGCCAACTCAAAACCCAACTCTACATCTTGTCACTGTCCAAATCATTTCGTCAATCACTTTATTAGGTCACCTGAACCACTTTGCCGTCATCTGGACTAATCCAAATGGAGGAATGAAGTTTTCTCAACAAACTTCACATCACATCCACCAATAGAGCCCGTCGAATGCATGTGAGGGTACTATTATAAATACCCTTTCAATTCCTTAACAGGTAATGACACTCTAACCATTTGAACACTTTTATCTTTTACTATTAGCACTCCCCAATACTTATTTTTACATTAGACGAGTGTCGGACACTCGTCTTACACTAGAGGAGCGTCGGACAAACAACGTTCGACAGACACCAATTTAACATTGCCTCATATCATAGCTTACTCTGTGGATTAGACCCATTCCAATCTTAGATCCATAACCCAAATCCATCTTCCCGGTTTGATCCGTAAGAATTAATGAATTAAATTGTAACTGTTTCATTAGGTTAGGTTTAATTATTTGATATCTTAAACCATAATAATTACATTATTTTCCAACTTTGAACCAATTACACTTCTCCTACTCTCTAATAGTATCTTCAGTCTTCACCATCTTCATCTTCACGATTTCACTCCTTTTTTTTTTTATATAAATTTAAATTTCATTTTAATCCGAGAAGTGAAATTATTGTAAATCATGCATCCCTTTCTCTCCTTTCGCAATACTTTCTTTTTCTTTGTTATAAATTCTTTGCATAGTCCGAGTTGAGATCTGCAATGTTAGTGGTGGTGGTGAACGATATTTATGGTATTGGTAGTACTGATTGATACCCTGTGATGAAGAACTTCAATATTTTGTTTCTTTGTTTGCTTTGCTTTTTTATTTAGTTTTTGTTTATTTGTTCTGATTATTTCTTTGTGAACTTTTTTTACCATCTTTTCTTTCCTTCCTTATTATACGGAGTATATACTTTTGTTAGCGAATGCCATATTTGAAACTTGACGCACAAATTCATTGAACGGAAAAGAAATCGTTTGACGCAACACATAAGATTTTTGCGCAGTTATAATATGAACGACACCGTCCTAATATCGTTAGTTATAGTAATGTAAATTGACATGGGCTTAATTTCAAAAGGCGTCAATAAAGTCTCCGTGTCAACTCTTTCGAGGATCGGTCTTACCGCTTTATTATATAGTAAATTGATTATAGACAATCAAGCTCTTGACTTTTTCCGTTCATATGACCATCTTATTTACTTTTTTCGTTCACGTGATCTTTTTATTCACTTTTTTCATTTACATGACTATCTTAGACACGTGTTAGAATATATAATTTATAACCAATCAAATTTATATTATAAGAATGTAAAATTTTTAAAATTTAAATTTTAAGATGAAATAACGGCCAATATAATAAACGTAGATCATTCGTTTTTGGATTGTAAATGTATTTAAATACTTTACCAAAAGTTTCAAAGGAGGGAAAATCTAGCTTGAGCACAGATCGTTTCTATAAAGTTACTCCACTGCTCTTAAAGCATGTTTGGAACAATTTATTTTAGGGTTATAATTCGAATAAAGTTATTTTAAATTATAATTAATGAATAAGAATGTAAAAAGGATGAGTTAGAATAAGAGCATTCGCATCTGTGTAAAAAAAAATGAATTGCACCTCTATATTATCCATTGTCGTCGCGATCAACGCAACCGTTAACACCGTCACTATCACCACTACTGCACTAGCACAAACCAATGCACAACGTCATCACAATATGAACACAATCATTGCGATTGAGACGAACACACAACTATCATCATCAAGTCCCTATCGCTGACCACCAATATGCAATCTCATAACCTAAATTTAAATTTTATGAAACAATTATCAAAATAATAAAACATGAGAAAAAGAAGATGCAAATTATAATAGATAAGGAGAAGGATGAATCATGAAAATATTGAGAAGAATTGGTTGTTGATCGGTACAATAGAGACTTATGCAATGATTTTCATTGTATTTGCTGGACAAGTGAGTTAGGATTGGGATCATAGTGTGTGTTGATTGAGTATTACTAATGTGAGAACTCGAAAATTCAAATAAAATGTACGAACATTGAATTCGTTATTTATAAAATTTTCGTTCATTTTCAATAACTGATAGATTTTACGATTAAGTATACGTGTAAATTACGCAAATTGATGCGTGCACGTCCATTAACGTCAAATCGTAACGAACATGACATTTTAAAATTTACGAGACACTAATCATGACAAGAATATCATGAACACATTTCTATCTCGCCGGTGCGGATAAACTTTTCAGTTTATGCAATAAATCAATGCATAACCATTAAAATTGTAATTAGTGAATAAACAAATTAAATTAAACACTAATTAATTCAAACTTCAACATTTTTCCTAAATGACAAAACAAGGAGGTGATTTCTAATCCAAAGGAAAATTTTTCCAATCCAAGTAAAATTTTCAAAAACTAATCCAATTGCCAAATATTATTTGCAAGTTATATATATACATCATTATAACTAAAATCTAGCCTTCACTTCAGTCATTTTGCCTCCAACAATTCCACCAAACAAAAATTTAAAATTTATTAGGAGCAATTATTGAAGTTTTGGCATTTAATTTATTAAAGGTTTAAAGAGGTAAACACACTGCTATTTTATTTTAGCATTTATTGTCATTTATATTATTACCACTGTGTAGAATATTTTTTTTCACTATCAAATTCATGTATAGCACGTGTGTATATCATCTGTAGTTTATGAGTTATTAATTTTTAAAGTTTAATCAAAATAAAAATAAAAATTCAAGAAATAATTAAAGAACACAAGAACCCTAGATTTTTCATATCGATATTCCGGCATGATACTTTTGTGTTTGTTCAAATTGATTAAACCAATGCATTCCTGTTGTTCATACCTTCATTTTGCCTCAAATAATTTTTAAAAATGGTCAAGTTTCGGGTATGTTCTTGTCAGTCGAAAGCTTCAAAATACCCGAACTGATTTTTTTCATTTTTCTTGCAAATTTGGTGTTAAACCTTGAAATTGATTGCATGACTGTGTTTCTAGGTGTTCCCTCTTTCAAATCCATGCTTGTTTCGTCAAGAATGGATGAGAAATGAAGGTTTCAAGCTTGATCGAGAGTTTTGTCGCCGTTAATGGCGAGCTCGCCAGTCGCGAGCCACAAACTGTTGCACCGGTCACTTTCAGACCACGGCGTGTGGTCTAGGGGGGTATTCCCTTATAAGAATTGTCATGGCAACGTCCTCACCTCCATTCTGTGCGTGTGTGTATCGCGTTGGGCAGTGACCGCGGCTTGCCGTTCGGTCGAAACGGCATCGGCGGTAGCCATTGCTGCTGAAACCCTAGCAAGCTATTGACATGGACGATGGGTCGGACTCGACCCAGACCGTGACCCAGTTCAACCCAGTTCTAACCCGGATCCAACCCAATCCTATTTATTTTATTTTTGGCCCAATCCAAATTTAAAAATAAAATAAAATAAAATAAAATACCTATACAATTTAAATTGTTAAATAAAAGACTTTTGAATAATTATTTTGACATGTAAATAAACTTTTTACATGATTAAAATTTTTATGATTCATAAATAAATCAATTAATAATGATAGAGTAGGGTTTCGACAAATAAAATGCAACGGAATAAAAAAAATGATTTAAAACAAAATGAAATCCTAACCCGATAATCTATACGAAACAATTTAATACAGATGATTTAAGATTTTACTGATTAAGCCTGCAGAATCCGAAACTTTGATGAGGGTGTTGAATGTCTCCGAATCTTTAACGCAATCCAACTGGACGACGCCTCTACGGTATCCACACGAACACCCCACAAATTGTCTCACGATTCGAAGTAAGGAGGATTGCAGTACTAGCTGCTGAATCTGTTTCTCTCTCTCTCTCTCTTAACTCTAGTCTCTCTCTGATAAACGGCTAGAGGTTTTAGAAAACATATATCTCTCAGAGAACAACTGATATATCCTTATATAGTTGTGTATAGAGTAATTTCAAACCCTAATCTAATTAGGAAAATAAAATCTGAATTTTATATTTATTATATATTTTAATCAAGTCTTAATTAATTAATATATAAGTCAAATAAATATATATTCATATTTTCTTCCAAAGGATTCTAATATATATACATATTAAATACATATAATTCAAAGCCATGATTTAAATAAAATCAATCTCATTGATATATTAAAATCACTAACATTTAAATTATATCTCCTTAATGAATGTTCTTAGTGCGCGACCCTGTAGGTTATTATTACGTTAGCAATAATTTTAAATCATATTATAAAATTATAAACAATGAGTGACATCTAGTAATGCATTATTGTTACCTAAGTAATAATAAAGTCGTTGATTTGACGCAACATTTTCGTGACCAATGTTTCAATGTAATTTAATCTTTTTAACCTTGATATCTAAGATTAAATTAAAGGCATGGATATGTTATCCTCTTCACAATTTAATCTCAGTTTTCTTGATCAATGAGTAGACTATATAAAACAAATCTCTATTTGAGCATAACCATGCATTTCATAGTCTCACTCAATCAAGAGGCTCATAGATATTACCCTTAATTTATAGGAGGGTTAAATTTTATCTACATCATTCTCATTTCTCACATAACTCATAATACATCCAACAATCATTTTTATCGTCCACCCGGTTAAAGGTGACTTTTGGCAATGTCAAAACACATAATTCCTTATATAGAAAAGTCATGACTTCAGGTCGAAGGACCATTACATCATTGTCACTATGAGAATTACTTATGACACATAGCATAATACTCCATGTAGAATTCTTATGGTGAGTCTGTCCATTACACTGTTCTCTAACATGGTACTTATGCATCAACTTAATATATCTCATATATATTTATGACCAATGAGATGTGGTCATCAGTCAATCCACATACTAGTCTCAATGTATTATTGTTGTCCCACTAACAATAATACTCGATTAGGGACATTTAAGAATAATGATATATACAACATACTTATATGATCTCATATTCAAGTCACATACTTGAATCCATATAATTAATATCATTCTTCTAAAGACATTTATTATGTTAACATTTATATAATGCAATAAATAAAATATAATAAAAGAAATTATCATTTAACCAAAACATAACATAAATATAGTGTCATAATCATTACATAATTGGTCACTAGGGCATACACTCCAACAAATAGATTATCTTAATTACCATAATTAAGTGACGAATCATTAATTCATGAATGATTACTATTTAATTAAAATAATTAAATAATAATTAAGGAATAAACTCTAAAATTATATTAAATGATTAAATAAATCAGTTAAGTTAAGATTAATCGAGGAATAATTCTTGATTAATTAAATTAAGGAATCAAGACCAATTATTATTTAATTAAATAAATAATAATTAATGAATAAATTCTAAATGATTAGTAAATAATCGATAAATCATTTAATTTAAAAGTAATTAAGAAATAAATTTCTTAATTGATAAATAATAATTTAAGAATAAATGTTTAATAAATGATGAAAGACCTATAAATTTTTTATGATTAAGATTTAATTACGAAATGATTATTGTTTAATTAAAACAATTAAATAATAATTAAGGAACAAATTTTGATGAATGATAAATGATTAATAAAATTATTTGAGCTAAAATTAATTAATTAATGTTAATTAATTTATCTAAGGCCTCCAATGATTAAATTTAAATTATCGGGAGCCTATGAACGACATATTATCAATCTAAATTCTCTCGAACTCCAATTCGGTTCCAGCCGAATCCCAAATCAGCGAACGACGACTCAATTAGTCAATCACAGACTTGAGAAATTTACAAACACTTAGCATGTGCATCCTCACGTGTAATTAAGTTGAGATTGCTCATTTTATTTAATGTGCATGTTTTACAGAATTGTTTTCTATGCGAATTATTAACTCTAAGTTTTACTAAGGACTCAAGACAAATATATACTCACTCTACTTTCTTTCAATTTACACGTATGATCATTCTTTCGATATACATAATGTATCCAAGATATTATTATGTCAATATTCATTTTTTGTTTTATTCAAAGCTAAGTAACATACGATTTCTTAGATCCGATGTATGTAAAAAATGTTGTACTATAATTAAGTATTCTTTGGGCGATTGTTAGCTATTCAAATTCATTAACAAGCCAAAGTAAATCCTATATGAATGTAGAAAACTTATTCTTCACCTCATACTGGTAAAGTATATTCGTGTGGGTAACTAAAGGCTAGTGGGATGTATCTGTCTGACATCCCGAGCCTAAGATCTATAGGGAACGGAAACCGAGACATCTATAATCAGACCCTCGAAGATAAAAGATTTCTGCATCGATTATGTATGTCATTATGATGAAGTCAAATGGTAGTCAAGCTGGCCAGCTGATATACTGTTTGATATGAAGTTCCTAAGGGCTCGTGCGCCAAACGGACATGGTTTTAAGAGGCGTTGACATCGTTTGCATCCAACCTCATAAACACTTAAGCTCAATGATTTATCTATTTTTCAAGACTCACCAAATACTAGATTATATACTTGCGAGCATAAATCGCTCACTTTGCTATCATCGAATGTTTTACAGAATATGACAAGAAGGTTGAGTCGTTTGATAAAGGCAAGGCGAGAATGACATGATGAGTGATTCCTGATCGTCATCTTAGGCGAGAATGGCATGATGAGTGATTCCTGATCGCCATCTTATGGATAGCATTCAGGGGAAGCGTGAGACGTGAGGCCATTATTGAAATTTTTAGATTATAAAGTCTGTGTGAGCCCCACATAGACTTACGTTATTATATATTTATTACTGGGATAATATAATAGAGACTACTAATTATTTTTCTTAATGATATGCATGTTTGGATGATATTAATTTTTTTTTGTTAATTTTTGACGGTACCCAAAGTTTGGTATAAAATTTTTGTGATCGTCACAGAAGAGAGAATTGGTAATAATTCGTGAGAATGTATGTAATTTTGGTTGTGTACGTAAAATGAGTTGAGAAAATACCAAATGCAATGTAAAATATTTTATTTTGATTTCGATTCTTACCGATTACAATTTAGACAATCATTTCATTCCATGGTAAACTGTTTTCGACAAAAAGGACTCATAAGTTTTACTCCCTCTGTTTAAAAAAAGAAAAAAGAAAACAAAATTTAATAATAAAATTTGTTTTAAAATAATAGTAATTTTTATATTTTTTTATTATAATGTTATATTTTTTAAAATTTGTTATTACAATTTTTTAATTAATTTTTGATTAAATATTCATAATAAAATTAATTTAAAAAATTTATTATTTATATATATAATTTTTAATCAAACATATTATACTAACATTTATTCAAAATTCAAATGTAATTTTTTGTGCCGGACTGAGAGTATAAAATCACTTGCTTCATTACGGAACAACCTCTCATAACTGTCTGCTCATAAGTTGGAACTCATTAGTTTAAGTGGATGTCAAGAAGATTCCATTTATTCACAAAACATACCACCAACACTTCTCCGTATCATACACACACACACACACTGTTATTATCACCCATATCCCTTTAATATTACGGGTACAAAGTATATAAACACATTTCTTTTTCTGTCCTCGTCTCTGTCGGGCTCTCTTCTTCTTCTTCCATTTTTTCTTTTTAGTTACTGTTACCTTCATTTCAAAATACTTTTTTTCACGAATTTTTAGATAAAATTTAATACATGATAAATATATTATATAATTATAATTTTTATATCATATTAATTTTCATTAAAATATTTTTGATTTTTGATTTTTATTTTTAAAAAATAAAATATTAACATATATTAAATTTCATCTAAAAATACGTGTAAAAAGTCAAACATCATGTAATTTGGAATTGAATGAGTATTTTTTTTAACTAAAATTTGAGATACATTTTAATTTTTTCTAGTCAAATGGTAATAATTAAAATTTAATGTCAATTTATTCAATTTTAATAGATACAACCTTTATAATGCTATAGTTTGTAAATAAAAAAATTTATTACAACACAATTTGTATCAAATTTTGCATAAACTACATAAATTTATAAGTTTAATATACTCCCGTTTAACTTTAAAAATTAAAGTTTATTTTTAAGTTTAAAATGGAGGAAGTGATACTCACTCTATCTCATGGAATACTAAGAAATCCATGTAAATTTAAATAGAACATGGAATACTAAGAAATCCATGTAAATTTAAATAGAACACAAATTTAACTTTATACATTTTCAATACGTATAGTCAATTTTTTTTCTTCTTTCTCCATTAAATATCCAATTTCCAATCAATAAATTAATGATAATTTTATAAAAGAAGCACTAAATTCTACTTAAAAAACAGTGGATAATTTATTTGATGAAACAAATATAAAAATATAAAATCAAGATTTAATGATGAAAATATACTTCTTATATGAGGAATAAATTTTTGTGAAATAAATGCCCGACACCAGCGAAATAATAAAAATTCTATGAAATTCAAATAGTTTAAAATTTTCAGTATAAATAATAAGATGATTTAAAAATGAATCATGTACAGTACCTGATAAATAATTTAAAACCTAAATGACTAATTTACTGAAAAAAATTACCGGTGATATGTACTGCTCCATATGTCAGTCGTTCCATATAGGTTGAGATTAAGCATAATGGTCAGGTGGGGTCATTTTACAGGTAGATAAAAGGAGTATCATAACAGATAAAGGAATAGCACATAGAGGATTGTTGCTCTATTAGTCTATGTCACTCTCTCTCCTCACTCTCTCTCTCTCTCTCTCTCTCTCTCTCTCTCTTTGGGACGTCTCTCCAGTGGGAGGTTGTGGCTGCTCTCTGGACTCCTGTTTCTCTCTCTCCCCCATTCCCTTCCTCCCTCCATCTCACTTGAGGCTTATCTCGTCCGCTAATTAATTAATTGATTCTTCTTCTTCTGGTATATGTATTCCTTATTCAGTAGTTCCAGATTAATGAATAGTACTATCTTCCCCTGCATTACCACTATCTTCTACCTATTTCTCTTTGTTAAATTTCATCAGATTTGGCTGCCCCAATTCTTCTGCCCTGCTCTGCTCAGTTTTTGTGAAATACCCACTACAGTCTCCTAAAAGACATTTTCTCTTCAGGTACACTCACTCACCAATTTTCACTTTCTCCTCCTTTTTTACATGGTATTAATTCCCTATTTTTAACTATACTATATTGCTCCCTCCTTGTTATTCTAGTCCCTAGCCCTCAAAAATCCAACCCCATTTCCTTACCAAATTTATAAAAAAAAAAAAATTGCTGTTTCTAACAATGTGAAAACTAGTACTATGATTTACCAATCTGCAACTTTTGTATCCAACTTCACATTTTTTTTTCCAAAGCATCTATAAGGGGTTTAAGGTTGAATTACAACTACTCCAGTAATGTTATTTTGGATCTTCGTCCCAACATGGATTCCAAAAGGTAAAAGTGCTCTTAGACTTCTGCCCTCATCTTTACCAACGGTTTAAATCTTTATCCCCCAATTTTTGTGCAGATTTGCTTTATTGTTCGGGTAATCCCTTTCTCCTCGGCTACTCTTTTAATTGTAGTTATTTAGAGATCATTTATAAAGACAACAAGGAGTGATTTTGAAGCTAACTGGCTAGTTCTGCTGCCGCTATAATATATAATCCGAAGTTGAGGTTTTTCTTAGTTTCTAGTTCTGGTGTTTTGGATCTGGGTGTCCGGGTATCGCCACATATGGTATATTTGGGGCTAATTACTTTTGAGAAACTTGCTAGTGGGGTTCCCTTCAACTTGATATTCTGCTGATTCTCAAGATTTTGAAGCATCAATGGGGCTTCTTCTTCGAAGTCTCCCGATGCTTCTCCTGTTATTGATATGGTTCTTCCTGCGGTTGCCAAGAGTCAGAGCTCAAACATCATCTGCTCGGGCTGTAGATGCACTTCTCCAAGATTATGCATATCGCGCCTTTGTTCGTCCAAAGACTGGCATCCCCTATGATGGGGTAATCCCCTCAAACTTGACAGGAATTCAGATTGCTGCAATGAGGCTTAGGAGTGGTAGCTTAAGGACTAGAGGTGTTCCCATGTTCAAAGAATTCAAACTCCCTACTGGCATTGTTGAGCATCCTTATGTTGAGAGGCTAGTTCTGGTCTATCAAAACTTGGGCAATTGGTCTGAGGTGTATTATCCTTTACCGGGCTACATCTATTTAGCTCCGGTGTTGGGTCTTCTTGCTTACGATGCTTCGAACCTATCAGCAAAAAATTTGCCCGAGCTGGATATCATGGCATCTGGAGAACCTATATCCATAGAGTTTCCAAATGTGAAAGCAGTGCCAGGCGGGTCAGTTGCCAGGTGTGTTTGGTTTGATTTGCATGGTCTAGTCAATTTGAGCAATGTGATTTCTGGCAATAAATGTTTTACAGTAGATCAGGGGCATTTCTCTATTGTTGTTGAGTCCATTGCCCCTTCCCCTGCACCAGTATCTCCTTTACCACCAAATTTACGTCCAACACCTAATGGTGGAGGAAAGAAGAATAATACAAGGATTTGGATAATTGTGGGCTCGGTGCTTGGTGGATTTGCGCTGTTGTTATTGTTGGGAGCAATGATGTTATGGTTGCAGAGGTACAGAAAGAAGAAGAGAATGCAACAAATGGAAAAGGCAGCAGAGGTTGGGGAAGCATTGCATATGGCGTCGATTGGAAGCACGAAAGCACCAGCAGCAATGGTGACACGGACACAACCTACCCTTGAGACAGAATACATGCCCTAATTTCTACCATATTTGTACTGTACAACCTGACCCCTCTTCTACCATTCATATTCTTGTCTGATTTATTCAATTAGGTATTCTTCTGTTCCATCTAATTTTTCTTTGTGCCTTTTCATGCTTTTTTGTTAGCTTTGGTGG
Organism: Centella asiatica; assembly: GCA_014636745.2. NCBI lineage: Eukaryota > Viridiplantae > Streptophyta > Magnoliopsida > Apiales > Apiaceae > Centella > Centella asiatica. The sequence continues at coordinate 208,328 of CM025788.1, forward strand.
TAGTGCAGGTAACACAAGGTGGTTGTGTAAATAAAAATCTGTGCCAAAAAAAAAAACTCATTTAGTTTCATGATTCATTGTGCGCCGTGCACGTAGGTTGTAATGCAGTGTGATTCGTTATTTTGTTATCATCTTTGACAAGTAATAAGAATTATCTTGGATTCGCTTCTGGATATCATGGATTACCATCCAACAGAGTTTGAACATGTTTGTGCTGCACCAACCAAATGGCTCAACTTTTAACAAGGGCTCCTCTCTAATGTATAAGCTTCAAATTTTTCACATTTAGTTGTGGATAGTATCCTATCAGATGACTGCAGAATATTCATATCTGTAGATGCAACTGGAGCCCAGGTTCATTCTTTATTAAACTAAATGTGGTTATCTAGCAGCTCTTTTAAGATAATAATAGTTGGTTCAGAATTGTATAAATGGTAGATGAGCTTTTCATACATTTGCAATGATCGTTGGTGGAAACAAAATCCGACTAGGTCTCTGTTTGAGTTCAATAAAGGTTGCTTTTATGTTAAAGCATATAAATAACCGGGATCTGGACTTGTAGAGTATAGTTTAGGAACCTATTGTTAGATGATAGCATAATGTAAAAACTTAATTAAGAAAACTAGTTCATGTATAAAGTTGACATGGTGGAATAATGATGAACCCAAGTCCAAGGATTGTTAGCTCTGGTTGTAGTGAGTCTAAATTATGTATTTCAGGACGGGCTAGATGCTACCAATTTGCAGAATTAGTGTAGTATTGCATACACCATTTTCTTTTTAGTGTATAGGGCAAACCAGCAAAAGCACTGGCTAGTACTGCCATTAGGAAATGCGAGGATATATAGATCTAAGCACACATTCTAACTCACGGAAGGACTCCCACTTATTTAATTTGAGTGTTGGAAGGAAGCCTACTAATACTATATGGTCTTACATGGAAAAACACACTTTGTGTCCTGCCCAAGCTATGTAGCCATAACCATCCCCTCCTTGGCATGAAAAATCCAAGCAGCCTTTTTAATCCGCGTCCTTGATAATTGTTAGTTGTCACTAAGTTGTAAAGGCTAAATTTTGGTGTATATAGACAGACAGACAGACATTCAAATATAATAATATGGTATAACAAACAGACTGGGCTCTCTGGTCTGGTGCCGGTGGAAGTCTTAGCTTAAGCTTAGCTGCCAACCTGCCATGGCTTTCTCTCTCTCTCTCTCTCTCACACACACATACACACGCCATGAAGCCGTGAAGGTTGCTTGCACATGTGGTGGTAATGCAATTGCCAAGGATCCATTACCCATCCCCCACAGCCTATGGGCCATGACTGACAGACAGAGAGGAGAACTCTCTGTTTTGGTTTGGTGGAAGTCTTCTTGGCTTTAGCTTAGCTTAGCTGCCAATCTGCCATGGCCAAAAACACAACTAACTAGGTGCGCATTCAACTCAAAACCAGGGGCGAGGCGAGGCTCACCGGACCGCAACCAACTCAATATATACGCAGTCATTCTCCCACTTAATTTGTTTTTCTACTTATTAATTTACTCACTCCTCACCTTATAATTCATTCTTGTATCTACATACATTACACTAAAACTATGGAGGTTCATTTAGCCTGCTTTTTTTTTTTTAATTTTAATTTATTTACCGAGTATTTTCTTTGGGTAGGCTAGAATTCTAGAAACAACATTTTCCATAGTTCAATTCTTTTGTAGAGTTGTACTACATAGACGGAAGTAGCAAATCGACAATTCCGTTTATTTATTGAACACTGGATCGGAGTATTTAATAATAGGTGGCAGTCCTTTCCATCTCATTTCGTCTGTCTTCTTTTTATTTGTTTTCCGCTTCCCCTTTTCTCTTCTGTCTTTGTTGGAGCTGCGTGAATCAAAAAGATGCTACTAATAAAGAAATGAACGCATTTTGACGCTGCGGGGACAAATAATTTATATATATATATATATATATATATAGAATGACAAAAGGAACCTCTGTATTGCTTGTATTTAAAATAAAATATACTCCCCACCCAACTAAGTTATTCATCTTAATCAATTTGTGACATTACAGTAGTCAGGCGAAGACAAAAGCAAATAATTAATGTTGATGATGGCTCCACCACGACATTGATGAGTTCAATCAGAGATGTGCAACCCTGTCATGCTCCTTCCTTCTATATTTTAAGATTTTTCTTTTTCTTTTTTCATACTTGGTGTGATCCTGTAAAAGGGTTACATTTTAAAATGATATTTATTCGTAAAATAAGTTATGTTTGTATAATTTTTTATTATGATATTATATTTTTTAAAATTTGTCACTATAATTTTTTATTATATCAATAATTGAATACTTATAATAATACTAGTGTTCATGCTCATGCGGAGCACCAATTGTTTTGTTTTTTCTTTTGGGTAATATTAAAAGATCCATGTGCTTGTATTTTGTATATGTACAAAATATTTATATAATATATACATATATTTTTAATTTATATAGGATAAATCATATTGTTTTAATAACTTTTTTCCTTATAATTGTTTTAGTCGTTGCAAATAATTTATTTGTCTTATATATATATATATATATATATATATATATATATATATAGACACACACACACACACAACTTTTATTTATTGTTTTAGTTGTATTTTTTTCAAAATTTAAAAATATTTTTAAAAGATACATGTTTTGATTCTATTAATTCTTTTTTGGATTTACAAATTTTTAATTTAAATAATAATAGAACAGAAACTTAAGTTGTTCGAGTCAAAAATCTGAATAAGGAGAATTAATTATGTCCTTGAAACAATACTTACCGATTTATATATGCTAATATATTAATATTCGTCAAAAATTTAAATATAATATTATTTTTAAACAGAGTATCTCATAATAAATTTTTTCATTGCGAAAACATCTTGCATTCTTTTATTAGGGTATGTTTGTTTCATGCCATATTTATTGGTTATCTTATATTATTGGTAATTTATGGAGGTGTCATTAGGGACATGCTGAAATAAAAAGGTATTGTGTTACCTTTTTAAGGGTTTAACGAATAAAATATCAAATCTTCAATAAATACTCTTAAAACAAATTTAAATTTTTGTTTGGTGGATTTACTGGAGAAAAATTGACTGAAGTGGATGTTAGAGTTTGGTTATAATGGTATATTTATATAATTTGAAATTCATTCTTGGCCATTAGATTAGTTTTTTAAAACTTTATTTGGATTGGAAAATTTTTCCCTTGGATTGGAAATCATCTCCTTGTTTTGTCATTTAGGAAAAATGCTGAAGTTTGAATTAATTAATGTTTAATTTGATTTGTTTATTCACTAATTACAATTTTAATGGTTATACATTGATTTATTGAATAAACAGAAAAGTTTATCTGTACCGGCCAGATAGAAATGTGTTTATGATATTCTTGTCATGATTAACGTCTCGTAAATTTTATAATGTCATGTTCGTTATAATTTATCGTTAGTAGACGTACGCGCATCGATTTGTGTAATTTGCATGTATACTTAATCATAAATTGTATCAGTCATTGAAATGAAACGAAATTTTCATGACTAACATAATTTAAATGTTCATACAATTTATTTAAATTTTTGGGGTTCTCACAAAAGTAGTAAAGAGATAGTGAAGCTAGTTAAATTAGTAGAATAGTTGAATGTCTTTTAAGAAATTTTAGAACTTTTTATCGCCTAAAAATAGAAATATATCTCTAATTATAGAACAACAACAAAAGGAAAATGTATCTCTAATTTTGAAACAAATGGAGTATATTTCACTTGTTATAACTACGAACAATTAGGTAAAATGTATAATATAACCACTCGAATATTAAAATAAACCAAACATATGTATCAAATATTACTACTTTCAAAATTATATGAAACAAACAGTTTTAATTATCATATTATCAAAATTTATTACTAGTTATCTGAACAGTACTGATTATTAGTCATGTCATATTCTTTGGTCATCAAAGATGACACGAAACAATTGTGGTCTTAAGGTGTTGATATTTACAATAATAAAAAAGTGTAAGTGTTATAAATACTAATTTATAAATAAATACATGTATATAAATTGAGATGACTAATCCATATAGACAATTGATGAATTCTTAAGAATTCACATCTTAAAAACTTAATGTTTTAAAATTTATTATATATATTTATGTATTTTTATTTGTGAAATTTATCAATATCTCTACTATCATGGATAATAAAGAGGTGACTCGTTGATTTATTCAACCTCCTTTGATGACTGTTATAGCTTGTAATTGGTATAACAAAATAAAATGTAAATCTTGTATGGTGATGTGCATTTCATCTTCCCTTTTTTTATCTTCAAAAAATTAATCATTGTATTGGTAGATTTCAGTCACCAAAGCAATAATATCCCATTTGAGCTGATTTGATTTAATACCACTCGTAAGTGTTCCATTTTTTTTTATTTTTAATTCTCATTAAATTCATTTGCATCACCTAAAAGGGCGATGTTAATGGCATCATATATACAAATAAATATGAACAAATACGAATATAATTATCTAAATTGGATCGCATATTGAGTTGGTCGAAATATTAATTTAATAGTTTAATGACTTAGTTGGTTCAATTGGTGGTTGAAAATCGATTTTATTATTATTATTGTTATTCTTTGTTGTTGTTGTTCTTATTATTATTCTTATTATTATTATAATATATTTTAAATATGAAAATAATAATAATATTATAATATTATTTATATACTTAAAATTTTATTTTACTCTACCAAAATTAAATTATAAATATATTTTAAATATGAAAATGAGTTTACTAACTAATAATTATTATTATTATAATTATTTTATTACACAAAATAAATTAATACAATATTTAACAAGATAAGATAAACAACTTTAACTAGTATTATTTATTTATTTCAAAACAATTATGTTTTAAACATTAATTCTTATTTTTATGGGATTTATAATTGTGTTAAAAAGCAAATTATATTTTTAATTTTGTTATACACTAAAAAATATGAATTAAAATTATTCAAAAATTTATTTTAGTCAACTAAAAAATTCGGACTGGATTTTTAAAAAAATCATCTAGTTTATTGGTTTTTGGTTCTTAATTCACCAATCAGTCTGATCTGATTCTGATAACTATGAACTCGTATGGTTAACTTTTTTGAAATTGTTGACTCTAAGGGTCTACTATCAAAAAATTAGTACTCATCCCATAACATAAAAGGAACCCTATTTAAATTTTTGACAAATATTAATACATGTTTGACTGAAAGTTACATATATAGATAATAAACTTTTTTCTTATAAAATTTATTATGAATATTCAATTAAACATAAAATACGAAAATTATAATAACAAATTTCAAAAATATACTCCCTCTGTTCCAAAAAAAAAAGTTACATTTGGAAAAAAAAAATTATTCTAAAAAAGAGTTACATTTAAAATTTTTCTTTGTTATTTTGCGATAAATTAAAAAAATTTCAATTACAAACTTATAATTCTCGTCATAACTTAAAGATTCATAACAAATTTCATGAGAAAAACTTATTATTTGTACATTTAATTTTTGGTCAAAAACATAAAATTAATAATCGTTAAAAATCTAAATGTTGTTTTTTTTGTAAAACGTATGGAGTAATATTATAATGAAAATTTTATATAAATATTACTTTTTTTTGAAATAAATTTTATTATCAAAAATGTTATCATTTGTTTTTAAACCGAAGGACTAGTTAATCACTTATCACACTTGTCTATGTAAGTTGTTTATGTTTCTTTACCTTTATGTACGCAAGAAATTAATCGGTGGTGGTGTATATTTGTTTGCGTAACTAGGTATTTTCCTTACCATGTGTTGGCTAAACTCTATGTGTGTATGCATGCATCTTTATATGCATAGTCAAGTCATTAGAGTATTTGCATAGTTTCTTTAAACTAAATTATATTTTTATTTTTATAGAATTTTTATGAAAAATGAGAAAAAAAAATTTTGCACCGATATTCTTATTCTAAAAGTAGTTCGATGATTGTAAACAGTATATCTTTAAATTCATAGTATTACTATTCACATTCATCAAAATTATAATATTTTATACTATTATATAATCCTATTATATTAAATATGTCAGTGTATATATACTAATATATTATTTATATTAAGATATTATATATTAATTTAATATAAAAGTTATATTTATTTATATATAAATTCATTAATACCATAAAGTAAGGTAATTAATTAATACATTAATACAAAATATTACTGAATATATTATTATAATTTGTATTACATTATAATTATTACATATAAATGTAACATATATATATATATATATATATATATATGTATGTATGTATTATAGTATATCATATATAATATATAAAATTAATATATGATATATTAATATGACAGTACTATTATTCATATATATTAATATTATATGTTACAATATATTAAAATATGATTTATAATATACATTAATTTATTATCTATATGTTTTAATATTTAAATATTATATTATGTGTGTGTGTGTGTGTGATACATATAATATATTATTGTATAATATATATTAATGTATAATAACATATTACTACCTCCGTTCCAAAAAAAAATTAACAACATTTGAGAATATGATTTGTTAGAAAGAGAGAGAAACAATTGCATAATATATTTATGACAATTTGTCATTACAACCTTTTTTATTTTATCTTTAATTAAATTCGAGAGGAAAAAAAAGCGCAGTTTTACAAAGGGCTCATGTGTGTGTGTTGGCGGCATTTCTCCAAAGACGGGCAATCAGCTGCATATGTTGTTCACCATCCCGACGGGATCAGGTGTAGGTAGTGGTTGAATCAGCTCCATGTATGTTTTTTTTTTTTTTTTTTTTTTTTTGGTGGGGTACTATTAATAAATTTTAACATCTAATACAAATACGGGAGAGGAAATTAAACCTTTGTCTTGACAAGGGCATGAACTTCTATCATTGAAGCGAATACTCTAGCTCAACTCCATGTATGTTAGCTGTTTATGGCTATGAAATGCTGATTAAATTCTTGGGTCCATGTTTATGCAAATTTTTTTGTTTGAGGTTCGATTTTTTTTTTGTTTGAGGTTCGATTTTTTTTGTGTTTTTTCTCACCCCTAGAAATTGGTACTGAAAATATAATAAAGAACACAAGGATACACTTGTGAAATGAGATGAAAACCACAAATTAGAATTCTCGAAGCAGATAAATGATAAGGAGGAGGTACTTCAGTGTAGTAGTCGGAACAAGACAAAAAATAAGACAGAGAGTGTGTCAGTGCCACCGAGGATGCTGCATGTAAAATGTAAACCCACCCAATTTATTTATTGCTATCTGCCGATTCTACAACCAGACGACATTCATTGCGGAAGAATGTGTTTGTTGCCAAAAGAAATGTGCTTATAATAATTGATCCTCTTGACTCCCTTGCTGGTCAAACATACATTCACAGTTTAGACTTTAGACCCACTCATCAACACACCCTCTTCTTCTTATTGCCACTGCCATCCGTTGCAAGCAAGGACTAATCTTTAGCTTACATATAGATACTCCCCTACATTACGTCATTTTGGAGTTTTTTGTTTTCCCATATCACAAGTCATTCTCATTTTCATAGGAAATATAAAATATTTATTTCCCTAAAATGCCCTTTGATTAATTACGCTAAAAGTAATTCCAACTACTTTAGAATAAATACTACATAATATAAAAAGGGTAATTAGGTAGTTCCAAATGATTATCAATTACAAAAATACACTCATTTCCTTAATGAGTGTGCAACAGCATTAAAAACCCTATATTTTGCATTGAGAGAAAAAAAAAAAAAAAAAAAGAGATTCCACGTCTTTACTTAAAAAGAGAAGTATTTGCTATCAATTTATCTTATAAGCTAAAAATAACTTATAAGAATAAAAAAAAAACCAAGAATGCCAACGACCGGGTGAACACATTAACTACCCATTTAACTCGGCGGTTAAAATGTTGAGTTATAATATCACCCTTATACATTTTAGTAATAACCACCTTTGTAAAAACCACCGTGTAATCCGATTTGACTTTTAGGAGTCAGACAGTTCTCTACCACATAACGTCTCACTCCTATTTTTGATTAATCTCGACAAACTCCTGTTAATGCTCGTCTAAGCGCTATACAATCCCTACCGCCTTGACTGTGCCTAACGTCTTTTGCAACATGGGTTATAAAAATACATACGTAGTTTCCAGAGATAAAAACTAGTATATTCAGCATGAATTACAGCCATACGCAATAGACAAGGCAAAATGTTACAAAGGTTAAATAACATTTCAATTTCCAAAAACAAAATCAGAACATAGACATCGTCCATTAAAGTTGCAGGCCAAAAGATTTCATTAAAGTTGCAAGCCAGCAGATTTCTTGTAATGTTCAATAAAAGTCCAAATTCACCCAACAAATAGTATAAATGAGGAGAATCCAAGTGCACTGCATTTAAAATCTGGTGATCACTTTATTCATAACATCACCATAGCTTCCTGCATGGAGATACAAATAAAATCAAAGTTACGAAAGTATCGGTTAAATGATATTCATGTTCACATTAAAGCAGAAATACCATTTAATGTTCCATTTGAATATGATTTATCCTCATTTTCCGTTAGGATATGACATGAAGGGTATGGAAGGATTGGTTTCGAATCCGAAACCCCTCTCTGTTTCAAAAGTGACTCTTGAGTTCGTTCTGGAAGACCAAAGAAACCAAGTGAGCAAATGTGATCTTCACAGTACTGTGACTGGTGTAGAACAAGGCCTACCACTGTTTTTAAGGATGCAGGAAAGCTAGAAAATGAAATCTACTACTGTTGCTGCTGGAACAACAATGCATTTCAGGTCCGCAATAAGCCCTCAATCTCCTCCTCAACAACTCTCCTCATGATAGGTGGGATTGCGTGCTAAAGGGATAAGGAGGGCTCTAACTCCATTCACAATGTTCTGTATTTTTCTGCTTCTTTGCTTGCTTAACTTGATCAAGCATTCCTTTGCCCAGCAAAGAGCAAGTAGCATTAGCACAGCAAGAATTCCATTTCCAGATAAGCAGACGATGCTCTTGCTTGTAGTCTGTACGTATAGAACCTAATTGTCTGGCCACCCCTTTAGTCATCTTTGAGTTAACACTAGGAACTTGCTCATAAATGATGCCATTCCAACTCACAAAGTGAAGTTCTCTCTATCCATTAGTTCAGCGCTAAGATGTAGAACTAGATCATATATGGGTCAAGAGATGTTCATCTGGGATCATCTTTTTCGTTTTGCAGTCCCTCTTGGTGGTAAATTACTATAATGACTATACAAGGGAATGTACTACAGGAACTTAATCAGTTAAAGAACATTTGAGACTAACAAAATTACAGGCAACTTTTCTTTGACATTTTGGGGTAATGGCGAAGGCTAAAGGTAATAAATATCTTGGGGTCCCTTTCACTTTTTCTGCGCGCAAGGAGGACTTCAATTATATTCATGAGAATATGAGGGAAAAACTTCAATCATGGAGGGGAACTTTGTTGTCTCCAGCTGTAAGAGATCTATTGTTTAACTCATCCCTTTTTTCCATCCCTGTCTATTTTATGTCTGCTTTCTCTCTGCGGTGTCAAATCAAAGACGAGTGTGATAAGATTTCACGCGCCTTCTAGTGGGGTCATGATGAGAAAGGAAAGTCCATTGGATTAACTGGGACGAAGTTTGTTCTTCAAAATCTAAAGGGGGTTGGGAATAAGAAACATGAGGCCTTTTTATGAAGCCCCGTTAGCTAAGCAAGTATGGAAAATAATCTCTAACCCAAACTCTATGCTAGGAAGTATTTTTCTAAACCCTAATAAGAGGAAAGGTTTCTTGAGTGACATGGGTTTTCAGGCTCACAATGCTCTGATTAAAGAAGGCTTGTTAGCAGGATGGAACTGCATTAAAAAGGGATGGTCATTTTCAACTGGAGATGGCCGGAAGGTAAAATTATGGGGGACCAATGGGTTTTCCCAGGGAATGCTCTTCTTCTACCTCCTCCCACCACCAGATGGACAAATCAAGAATTACAGTCACATTCGGTAAATGTTGCTATGTTAATTGACCAAGCCAAAGGGGTGTTAGGATATCAGCCAAGTAAATAATTACATTGCGGATAACCAGAAATCTTTGGTCCTTAAGATCCCAATATCTGTTCTGTGTAGAGAAGACTCCTCTTGGCCTAATTCAACGGATGGACACCTAACAGTTAAATCTGCCTATGCTCTAGTTTCTGGTAACTTAAGTTTGGGGTTTGTGGAGTCCAGTAAACCAGTTGGACACTAAGTGTTGGACTATGGACATTCCCCCTAAGGTTCAACTCTTTATCTGGAAAATCCTTTTAAATGGGTTCCCACTCAATGATAAATGTGGATTTATAACGAAACCATGGAGCATCTCTTTCTTCACTGCCATTTTGCAAGAGCAATTTGGTTTGGTCTGATGGGCATTGACTTGAAAGCCGTTTCTTTAGTTAAAGATCTTCTCTCAGCTTTATGGGCTAAAGCAACAGGGACTGAAGGTGATAATATATGGCAGCCAGCTCTGTGGGAATTTGGTTGTCTAGGAATAATAGTACTTTCAGGAGGATCTCAATACTACCTGCAGGTCTTGTGATGGATACAGGTGCTGGAGTTGGTTTCATAGGCACGATGTCAGATGGATCAACTCTGGAATGGTGTTTTCCGTGTAACAGCTGCTCTCCGTTTCACTCCAAATTGCTAGCTATTCTCTTTGGTCTAATGTGGTGTTATGCAAGTAATTTCATGGTTGTATTTATCTCTACTGACTCGATGCAGGCGATTAAACTCTTACCTTAGGTAGTGCCTATAGAGGCCCTATTGCTACGTTGTTTGGAGACGTTTTGTACTCAAAATCATGTTTCGCGTGCTTTTGTTGCTAAAGCTCATGATTTAGCAACAAAAGCTAGGAACATGAGAATTAGCTAATATATTTTCTAGTTTACCCAAAAAAAAAAACCCAAAGGAAAAAGAAAACAAAGAGACTTGCAAAATGAAACTTCTACTCAACCATAGCCAAAGAGGAATAAATCTGAGCAATCACTAAGGGAGAACCTTAGAAATGGAATTCAAATATCAGACCACAGACAGGGGTATATGGAGAATGATGTAAAACCAACACCAACAATTAAAATGGACCTGCTTCCGATTGATTTTTTAACAAGGATGTTCTTCAGCCAGTTAATAGGAAGAGAACACCTAGCCCATAATCAAAGCAAGGCCCACACTTCATCAAAGAGAAGCAAACGACCTCAAAGATTACTAAAATAAATACATTTCCTATATTGATAGAGATACTAAAAGAAATAAATCCATTAAAAGCAATGAGTTTTATCTCATTTATTAAATCCTAACCCTCATGCTATATGTATAGATCCACAAAATTTTGAAAAATCTGAAAGGATTAAAAAGACAAGGATATGCAAATTTTTACACATTTTTGTAGTGCATAGCATGATTTTTCTAGAACCATGTAAATTTAGTATATTTTAATGGTAAAAATAACTAATTCTTACATGGTTATAAAAATTATACAAACGATTTTACCGGAAGAAAAAAATTATGTATTGGAGTTTGGAAATGTTCAAAAAGTTTGGCCTGGAATGTCCTGACTAGGTTATAGGTTAAGCAACCAGACAGAAGAGTTTAGGAGAGAATCTAGAGAGAGAAAGTGAAGAATTAGATAGAGGAGGATACGACAGAGGAAATGAGACAACAGTGCTAGAGAGAGAAAATTTAGAGGGAAAACTCCTTCATTTCATTCAGCTTACAAATAAAGCATCACAACATTCTATTTATAGTACCATCTTAACCTACACCCAACCATAGTTATAAAAAATGGACTGGACCGGCACGTCCAACAGCAAACCGTGATATTAGCCGGTCTGAATTAACAAAAATATTGGATAAGTAATTAGACCGGAGGAAACCGTAAAAGCGGGCCGGTTTTGTGGCATACCGTCAAACCGGACGAGATGGAAGAAAAACAAACGGTTTTGTAAATTTGTGAAAATTGAAAATTTTTAAAATTGCGCTTTGGCCAAATGCTCTCTTTGTACTTGAAAACTCAATCTTCTGTATCAAATCAACAGACTCCATATCAGATCTTGCAGAGCAATAGCCACCATCATCAGTACAAAACAAAAACATTAAAGAAGTTGAGAGTATAAGAAGAAAAGAAGGATGGGAATCTCCATCTCTGCTATCAATCAAATATAAAACAATAAGACGTTTTCCAAGAAGAAAAAATCTCAAACTCTCATTATTTTGCTTAAAGCGGCAGCTGGATCTTGGTATATGAAGGGGTTTACTGGTTAGGATGGGTAAATCTAGAGACCTTAATAAATAATGGAGGCGGTGGAATGGGAGTGTATAGGGTTGCGTGCACCTGCATTATCACTTACGATGCTTAGGAGGTTAGTAGAAATTTGTTTTTCTTTCTTTTGAGTGGGTAGACCAAGTAGCTTTTGGATTATAATAAGATTGTCACTATTAAATTTTCTTCCTCTAAAACCAAAACCAAATCTACTTGGGTTGGTCTAGGATAATAATATCAGCTTGTGGCCCGAGGAATTTGGGACTTTTGATTACAAAAATTGCCTCCTATTTTATTGATATTTATATCTTCATTAATGAATTGTTCTTCAATATTTTAAACATCTTCACTATCGATGTCACTATATTTTTCATCTTGTCATAATACATTGACATGTTTATCTTTTAGAATTAGATCTTTTAATTTCTTTGTTAAAGTAGCCAAAAATTCATTTTCTGTTTTTGATGAAAATTGAAAATCTTTTGGCGTCATTCTAATTGAGGGTTTTATTATAGGATCTTGGATTCCTAATATTTTTGGCTTATCATTATTTTTCAACAATTCTACCTCTTCCAATTTATCTTCAACCCTAGTTAGTTTTAGTTAGTTGAGATCCTATGGTCTATAGAATTAAATTAGTACAATTGATTTGACCCATATTTTTATTAACTTCTGGAACCTGAGCAATATTAATTTTTGTAAAAGCATTGGCTTTTAAATTCCCACAATCAATCTCTTCTGGAGGGGGGTGAATAGAGGTTACTTCACCCTTGGAAGTTTTCCATGTCTTTTGATATTTTTCTAGTATTTGAATGTTAAATGAATTGTTTTTAAATATTTGTAAATACCAATCTATGAAAAGTATTACTTTTTTTTGTGTATCTATAAAATTATAGTAAATATCTTTCAACTCGACATTTTTCTTTAGAATGGTTTTTAAAATACCATTCTCTAAATTCCTTATTTTCTTCTCTCATAAAATATTTGTTAATTTCTTTTTATCATAAGAAAATTCTTTCCCTATAGCTAAGACTGAAAAATTCATGTCTGAAGTTGTTGGATACATAGGGCCTTTATCTTTATTATAAATTCCATGAGGAATTTGTTGATTAGATTCTTTAATCCCTTCAAATTTTAAATCATTAATTTCTAATTTTTCAGAACTAATAGATGTCCTAAAATCTTTATCAAATTCAGAAATTCGAATGCTAGTCCTACCTAATCTAGCAAAATTAATACATACAGCACCCTCAATTGTTTGAATTATTGATTCAACATGATTATTTTGTACAAGAACTGACGGAGAGGTGGAGGATAATAGCCAATCTGATGGGAGATCAACGTTTTTCCAAGAAATTGTTTTTGGAACCATCCTATTAGACTTTTCTTCATTTATTTGTAATAAAGTTGTAGTTCCTTTATTACTCTTAATTTTAGATCTTGGGGTTAAAGTATTCATAACCTTATAATAAACTCTATAAGTGATAGTCATATGTTCACTTCGATTTTTCATAACATAACCTTTTGTTTTAATATTTAAAATTAAAACATCTAAAATAATTTTATCTGCGAAAGAAACAGTAAAATCTGGAAAACAATTAAAGAACATCGATCCATTACAGAGACTAGTTTCTACCAGCCCTAATAATGAAGCATCAAATTGGTTATGCCTACAGTCTCGTAAGGCGATCATTAAATATGCATTTAACCTTCCCTAGTTAAAGATTTAATACTAATTTGAACTAATCCAATATATAAAAAATTATAATTTTCTTTATATTTCATAATACCTGGATCAAATAATTGAGGGCACATACTTCTTGGGTTCGGTACATGCTTCTAGTCAGTCATCAAATGCCAATATGTTGGCAAATTTGTTTGAAAAGAAGATTGACGAGATTGGCAACGAAAATGTTGTTTACTTGGTCATAGATAATGCAGTTAATTGCAAGGCAGCCGGGAAAATCGTAATGCAGAGGTACCCTACTTTAGTTTGGACACCCCACTGTATTGATCTTGTGATGGAGGATATAGGAAAGTTGAAACCGTTTTGGTCCACAATTACAAGAGCTAGATGTAACACAGTTTTTATCCACATATATAGTCGAGTTCTTGATTCCTTAAGACTGTTTCTGTGTATGATACTATGTTGTCTACCAATTTTTGGCATGATGTAGAAAACTATCTTAGAGAATCACAACCGTTGTTGCTTGTTTTGCGCCTTGCTGATGGAGATGAAGTACATGCCATGTCGAACTCTTCGTGGCTTTTATTACTGCTAAGGAGAAGATAGCAGCAGCATTTGAGAACAAAGAAAAAGGTTGCAGAAGCAAGTGTTTGATATTATTGAGAAGAGATGGGAGAATCAGATGGAAACTAACTTGTATAGTGATGCATTATTTCTCAATTCGGGCAAATACTTTCCCATTTTAGAGAACGAACATCAAATTGCCACGGTCATACGAACTGGATTTAATGATGTGGTTGAAAAGATGGCAACTGATCTTCAACTCTAGACAATATACTTTCTCAAGCTGAGATATATTTTTCTTGTAAAGGAGACTTTGGATAAGAAGTGGCAATAAAGAGTCAGACAACAAGAAGCCCTAGTAAGTATTTTATGTTTAAGTTTTAAATTTAAAATCACACTTATATAGTAATATATACAAATCACACATATTTGATTTTTTTTTTATTTGTGCTAGTTGAGTGGTGGGATACATTTGGTTGTCATACCGTTGAGCTCATGACCATTGCTAAGCAGATTGTTGGTCTTTGTTGTTCTTCATCCGATTATGAACGTAATTGGAGCACTTTTCAGTTTGTAAGTATATATTAACTTTTTAATTAATATTTAGTAGACATATATACTTTTTAACTATTATATAAAGTATTGTGTTTTTCTGTTTTAATTCTAGATTCACACAAAAAAAGAGGAATAGGTTGGAGTTCCAACGGTTGAATGATTTGGTGAACATTCAATACAATCGGAAGATTGAGACAAGGTTTCAAAAGAGACGTGATCAAGGAAAGAGCTTTAATCCATTCATATTAGAGGACTTTGGAATAATGAATGGATTTCTAGTGATGAGTCAAAGGTTGTTAACCACGGGAATGATCTTACTTGGGAACAAGTTGATAAAGCAATTGGTGCTTCTTCCGCATTAGAAGGTCGCAATCTCACAAGGAGGGCACAAGAAGGCAATGCTTATTCTCAACATGGTTGCGGTGCTACTTCGGGAGGATCAAGATTGTTGGACGAAGATGACTCCAATGTCGATGAAGATGTTTTTATTCCAAATGATGATCTAGATGTGGAGGATGATTTTGGCAAAGATCCAATTGATGATTCAATTGAAAGTCCAACACGTAGCGTGGGCGGAGATGATCGTGTGGATGAGTTTGATGATCTTTTTTAAATACTTGTTTGGACCTTAGTTTCATATTTTGTCCTTTTGTTAGATACTTGAATGATTCGTGTATTGTGTCTTAGACTATTATCCTTTTTCCTTATGTTCCCTAGTTCCCTAGTTCCTTTTAATGTTTTATGTTTGATACTTTGAATGTTCTATATATTAGTATGTTGAACTTGTTTTATTTATGAAATTATTTTATGCTTCTAGTAATATTAGTTTTATGGAATACTTTTTTTTTTAATTATTATAGATAAATCTTATTCATCATATGTTATGAACTATTGATCGACTTATCACCGTGCGGGCGCCTTATCGTATAGGTGTCCTAGTGTTCGGCTACCACCGTGAATCGCCAAGGCGCCATAACCATGAGCAAGGCTGGATAGTTATGTTGGAGCAGGTCTTCAACTTCCCAACAGGCATCTTCCACACTTCCATTCTTCCATTGCCCTAAGTACTGGTAAACCATCTTGCTACCTTGTAATCGTGCCTTTCCTACAAAGTTGTCAGAGGTGCAATGCCAAAAGTTGCATTAGGAGTAAGAGGTGCTAGCTGTGCTTGAACCTCTCCCACTGCCTTCTTCAACTGTGATACATGGAATATAGGGGATTTTTGGTAAGTACTAGGCAATTCCAACCTGTAAGTTACCTGTCCATCCTTTTCCAAGACCTGAAATGGACTATAGAATTTATATGCCAACTTCATATTCTTCCTGAGATTGACTGAACCTTGACAGTAGGGCTGCAACTTAAGAAAGGCTATATCTCCCGCATTAAAAAACCCTTTCATTTCTTCCCTTATCAGCTTGACTTTTGACTTTTGATTGTCTGTTGTGACTTAGCCAAGGTTTCCTTCAATAACTCTAGTTGCTGCTTTCTTTCTTTAATGTGATCCAACTTGTGAAGATGGGTAGGATCACTGCAATGCAAAACTTTGTAGGGAGTACTGTTTAAGGAGGTATGAAATAAGGTACCATACCACCATTCAGCCATAGGCAACCAACTACTTCAATGCTTTGGAGTCTGTCCACACATCTCAAGTATTGCTCCAAAAATCGGTTGACCTTCTCAGAACATCCATCTATTTGGGGGTGGTAAGCATGGTATACAGAGCTCATGTGTAGCCTAGTTCCACAATTTTAAACAGGGTCTCTGTCCATTACAATAATAAACAATGGGTCTCTGTCCATTACAATACTATTTGGAAGTTTTACTAAAGCTTCATAACGTACTCTTCCCCAGTAGAAGAGTACATAACATAATCAACCAAATACTCCAACTACTCCACAGCACTAATGTATAGACACATCACACATCTAACAATGTCAAAGGTACTGTGCATATAACCCCAAGATTTTTCTTTTCCATTATCCAATTGATAATCTCTTATGAACCAGAGTACAAAGTCTTCTTGATCTGATATTTCATGTTTCTTTTCTCTTGAGAGCATCTTAAAAACAACATATGAATTAAACTTCAACCTCAATACAACTCCAATCTGTTGTTGAAGAACTATAAGAAATGAGTGTACCATTGCTTTAATAATCTTGTCCCTTAGAGGCATAGCAGACCAACCATCCTTTAAATCTTCATATTCCCATGGTAGTTCTTCTGCTAACAAGACATAAGCAACAGCTGAAACAAAATCAGCTATTTCCTTAACTTTCACCCAAAGTTGATTCATTGTTTGAAAATCATCACCAATTAAAGCGGACCAATCCATGTTCTGCCGTCGACAGCATAAACTTCAGAAATTACAGTGAAGCAAGTTTGAATTACATCTTTAGCCACAACATTACCAAAATCAATGGAAAATATGCCTCCTTTGATTCTAATTCCAATTTTTGACTTGCACTTTCTTGCCTTTTCTCCTTACAAAAAGACTTGGGACTTTATTAGATGCATTTTTCTTATGGAAAATTGATGCAGGACAATATTAGGATCGAAGACTAGGGTGATTTAGACGACCCACTACCTCTGGGGTTTCCCAACTTACCCCTAGGGTTTCCCAACCACAGGGAGAAAATTCATTAATCGCAACCAATGGAAGAGAATAATCTCATAAATCAATAATCCCAAGTCATAGTCTCAAAGTACCACATACATTGTTATTTATAGGGAACAAACCCCATTCAATAAAACCCTAAGCCCATTGGGACTAATAAAGCATAAATAATAGTCTTCTAAATATTACTACTATAAATAAATAATACTAATAATAACTAAACACATAAATTTCTATAATGATAAGATCCTCTGCTAAATATAAGAATTTTCACAGTTTAAGTGTTTGTTAACTACTTATTAGTAGACTTATAAGTAAAGAAATAAGCAAAATAAAAAACAAAAAATAAAAGCAAGTGTTTCTTGCTTATAACTTTTCTACTTATAAGCAACAGAAATACAAGTTTGACCAAATGTTTTTGCAAATATACCCACTAATTTCTATGCCTTCTAATAATTTGTCTTTCTTCGTAATTTAACATTCAAATTGTTACTTATAAGTTAATATTAGGCTATTAGCCAAACACTCTTCTTATTATTTTAACTTATTTTTTAACTTAAAAGCCAAATTTATGCCAAACACTTTTACTTATAAATAAAAACTTAAAATCATTCAAATTTTACTTATAATACTACTTATAAGTATGCTAACTATAAGTAGTTGCCAAATGAGCCCATAATCCAGTTTCTCATCACATTCATCCGATTTCTCATCGTATTGTCGTAGTTTTTCATTCATATAATCCATGTAATTGAGAAGATCATCTCCGATCTGACAATTTCTAGGAGACAACTGAGTTGCTACACTATTCACAATTTCTGGAATTTAATCTCAAGAAACAATTTTAAGACCAGAACTGAAGAAATTTACGCCCCAACAATGTGATCTTATTTCTCAGAATAGTTGAATTGGAATGGTTCCTAAACCCTAGAAATTGATATCACAAAGACGAGCAAATTCTGAGTAACAGCCTTGGTTCAAGACTTTTAACAAACAGTTGGGTATGCAATTTTGGACATGAAATGAAGTAAAAGAAATTCCAAGAGCCTAAGCCTAAAATAGCTCACATTAGATGTGAACGGAATAGATTGAGCCTCTTAAATGCTTGAAACAAGCAATTAAACAAATATGAAGTAAATTCTTGCGCAAAATGATGATGAACGGTAATTCGCAGAAAACAACGTACTGTATTATGAGTTTTTTTAATTTCTGAAGTTCAATGTTTTTATGACTGAGGAAGACAACACGAAGATAGAAGAAAAAAATTCTAACAGTTTCTCAACACAAAACAACAATCAAAACTGATATGAAGTAGGTTCAGAACATGTTCTTCATGACATCTTGCCATTGTGATCTGTAAACACACAAAGAGGGTCCAATTTCATCTCAGAGTTCATTTGGATGAATCTCCTACTTGTTTAAGGTTTCCTAGAGTTGTTTTGTCTGGAGTTGTTTTACCAAATTTTATGATTGAAATGGCAACGAGTGATTCAAACAAATAATTGCTCAAATCAGATGTAAGAAGCTAAGGTACCTGAGAACAGAGTGTAATGGAGAAGAAGACTGACAATTCCAAATTGAAGAAAGATTGGAGGGATTTTGGAATTGCAAAGTGCTCAATCAACACAATCGAGACCGCAGATGACAAATTTTTTGAAGAAAGAAGAGAGACTGAAGTAGAGAGAATGAATAAATCTCAGAAGATTGAAAGAGGAAGAAGAAGATCCATAAATCATCCATGCTCTGATACCAAATTTTAAAGCCTGAAATGTCCCGACTAGATTAAGTAACCAGAAAGGAGATTAGGAGAGAATCTAGAGAGAGAAAGTGAAGAATTAGAAATAGAAAGAGGATCTGAGAAAGGAAAAGAGACAACAGAGCTAGACAGAGAAAATTTAGAGGGAGAACCCATTTATTTCATTCAGCTTACAAATCAAGCATCACAACGCTCTATTTATAGTACCACCTTATCTTACGCCCAACGCTCCTATCCTACGCCACATATACCTAACTACAATCAACACGACTTAAGTCTTATTCCTGACAATCTATTATTCTTTTATGCACTTTTCAATTTGTACGGTTGGATTTTTCTCATATGTGGGATTAAGATCAATAAGTTATTAATTATTTTTTCAATCCAAACAGTTATATTTTTCTTATATATTATAAATATGAAGCAAAGCACGCGCTTACAAAAATCTACATACATACATATATACTGAAGCACTCCACCAATCTCGTTAAAGATGTTTTATCATATCTTATAGAGTCGCATTAACTGTTTTCTTTCACATAAGATATTACTTGAAAAGAATGACCGGATAAAATTACATATACAAATTATCCCAATATTAACAAGTTACATATTCACAAGAATGACCGCATAAAATTACATACTGCTAGTATGGCCATAAAAAACAAAGGATGTTCATTTTGGTCTAAATGCGATGCAATAGAACAAGTGTTTGATTGTAAAGCTTTAAATAATGTAAAATAAAAAACTTGGGTCCTCAAAGGGTTCTAAAGAAAAGATATAATCTAAGACACAGGGATCTTCTATAGGTTGTAGAATCCCCAGATCTCGTTCTTAGATTCTTCTGTACTTCTAATTATAGTGTGATTCTTTTGAGAGATTCTTGTGTAGTTTATGATTTGTTTTGAATGATGAAATAATGCAACTATAACTACTTTTATATGTTGTACTAATTAATATAATGTAATTTGGAAAGACTATCTCAGAAACTAACACAAAAATGAGAACGATTTTGTTTTTCTTGTATAATTCTATGGTGTAAATGTATAAATTTATATGTGCCAAATACATGAATCCCCATTTTGTGAGATTTTTCGAGCTGCCAAATCCCCATACAGAAAACCTGAATCATCGAACCCAAATCCTTGAATATAACATATAATTGTATTATAATAAAATCCATAGTTTATGAATAAACTTGGCCTACTTAGTTATAATAAAATAGTATTACTACTAGGAATATTCTACAGAATTTGATACGATAATAGAGTTATTTCAGAAGACACAATCTTTGGAGTTAGTGAATTTTCTTTGTCAATAATTGTAGGAGTACTATTTAAAAGGTTGTAACTTATTATAAACTGCAGAATTATATTATGTGCGAATTGAGTTATTCTGCGTGTGGAGTTTGTGTGAGAAGCTTTTGGGCCTACTATATTCCTTTAACCCCATTGTCCTACATCTCTCAACTAAATTCACATGTTCTGTACTTATTCCAGATCTTATAACAGTTCCCCTCTGTTTATAAATTAAAAGAGTTCCATGTCTCACTTTTTGACAGATTCGCACCTGCTCTTTGCAGAATAATTGAGAAGAATTTTATGCAACCTAAGGCTAAGTTTCATCCCATGAATTTGTCTAGCATCAAATCCAAGTCAAATTCTCACAGCATTATCAACAATCACAACCCAAAAAAGAAAAGGAAAAAAAGTGGAATTTCAACCATGAACTTTTCTCTATCCTTCCAGTATAAAGCATCAATATGAATTACATCTACCAGCATCCAGCTAGATGCATAACTCTAACCATCCTTCCTCAAGCCAGTCGACTAAGGAAATCTCTCATCATAAAATAATTTTATTGCAATTTGCCATATACATTAACCACCAAACGATCTGACAGAAAACAAGTGTACTTCAACAACGTACCAGCAGTAACTACTTTCTAACCCTAAATGTTCCTACAAACTCACCAAACCATTTGAAACTATAAAAACGAAAATAATAAGAATAATTGGTGAGCATTTTATTTGTCGAATCCATGAACTTGTACTAGCATTATAACCTCCTGATTTATAATCAGTGTTCAGAATCTCATTAATATAAAAATGAGGCTAAAATAATAGGGTTAAATGATTTTTTGCCCATTTTACTATATTGGAAGTTACAAATACATAAAACAATGAAATTTCTCTAAAAAAATCACTGACCCGTCACAGTAAGAAACCATTAAATATTTTTGGGACTCTTATCTTTTGAAAGGAAGAAATGACATGGGTAACCTAGTTGGCAAAAAAAAAGAAGTAAATATGTCACATGACTTTCTTTTATCTTCATATTTCCTCATAGAAGACGATTGGGAAAATATTAGGGTTTATGCAAGAGCAATCAAATTAGGGTTTTTTGTTTCTTGATGAAATTGGTGATACATAATTGAAATTACACGCAAACAAAGGCCCATCAGAGAAGAACAGTTTTCCACCTAAGATAGCCATGTTATATTTCCATTCAAAGATAATAATTTCAGAAATTTTTTAACAATATGTTCTATTGCAGGATTCAATGATTTTTTCTTTTGCAGAAAATTTTGTTTTGTGATATATTTGTAACTTCAATTATAGACCTATAGTACAATGGGTAAAAAGTTATTTAATATCCGACAATAATATCATCGACCACACAAAATTCGTAATGTTTAGTCCAGAGATAATTCCATTAAACACGTTGGAAGATAAAAGACACAGTCTGACAAGAAATCTAAATTAAAATAGTCGACTGAAACAATGTAATAACCAACAGTAAGGTATCATAATGAAATTGTACCAGTAAAAACTCAAGGGGTGATGTCCATTATTGGAAAAAGGAATCTAGGAGTTACGTGGGGAGTCCATTATCGAACCAAAGCAACGGTCAATCACAATAACTAAAAACCCTAACTTAACAACGAGATGAGAAATGTACAATTAGTGAAAAGGATAAAGAATGAAAATTACCAGAAGAACTAATTAGAGGAGGAAGCTAAGGACTCGACGATTTTCTTGTCCCTTCTTTCCATGGCGACGTCCCACATATCATTGCCGATGTGCTTCGGCTGTTTGATAGAGAAATTTTGAAGGGAAAAAAAGTAAATTAATCAAAATGCAGTCCAGATGGAAAAAGGAGGATTGGATCTGAAAAGGGGTAAAAAAGTAGGCGGAGAAGACGATGGAAAAGAGACAGACCCGGCCATGGGCAGCTTTGTGGATGAAATACTGAGCATTGCCGGCAATACAGAGCATGCCAGCAATGATTCCTAATGGCAGAACCGCTTCCAATATTACCCACGCCATAGATTTGCTGTTGATTGCACTCTCCTCTCTCTCTCTCGCTCGCTCTCTCTCAGCTATTACCACTTCTCCCCCTTCTCGACTTCTTCGCCTTCTAGTCTTTTATTTCTGTTTGGGAGTTCACCGAGAAGGTATGTTTTGAGCCGGTTGTAGTTTGCTCAACACCTGTGCTGAGTTCGGTTCGGTTGGATGGAATATAATGAATTTTATAGGAAGTATCATTTTTGTGTAAGCTTTTTTATTTTTTTTACATATTTTTGATAAATATAATCTTATAAAAATCATAGATGTTAGAGGATATGTTGATAAATATATCTCGTTAAAATTACATAATATGTTTTGTGCTCCTAATCAAAAAGTACTTGCTTATTTATTTTTTCTCCACTTATCCAAATTCTCAAATCTCAAAAATATATAAATGTAATAAATTTGCTAAATACTCTCTTTGTTAAATTTGAAATTCTACGAAATGCGGTACTATTTATGTAGTATTTGTCTTTTACATTTCTTTAAAATAAGACTCGTTTTTTTTATTAGTATATATTAATGTATTTGCAATATTGATGATTAAAAAATCAAAATCATTTAAATTTATATAAAATTTTATAGATGTATTAAAGTATCCGCAATGGAAAAAAATTCCGTTCTTGTGAATGGTCATGTTGTGATATGACATGACATTGGAAAAAGAAGGAACGATCAGTCGATCATGCAAGTGACTATCGTTCATCAACATTAAAAATTAAAAAGAAAACGTTGTTCACATAAGCACAACTCACACAGGCCAACCATCCATGCTATAACACATGTAATCTTTAAATCATTCTCCTCATTTTTCTTGCACATCTCATAATTTTTGATTCATAATTCTAAAAAAAATAAATTAAATGTACCATTTTTTACCTCTATAAATAGAGCACAATGTTGTATAATTTTCTCACAATTTTCAGATTTCTCATATTTCTCTCTTTAAATTTCTTTCTCTTTCTCTTTCCAATTTTTTATACTATTCAAAATAATATGGATGGCAATAATCCACCAAATTCCCTTTTTCCATCAATTTTGGTGAATTTTCACAGATGTGATCATATAATCTCAATCAGTATCCACAATTCATATCTAAATATCCTCCAAGCATTGGTTACCCACTAATCATTTGAACCAACACTACCAAAATTTCTCACAATTGAAGATGTCGTACGTCTCTACACGACAATCTTATTATCCAAACTTCCCTCTATTAGAATTATTATTTATAATAATAATAATAATTTATGTGGACTACATATTTTAATATCAATTATATTTGCTATTTGTGTATTAAGTTTAAAATAAGTGATCAAATAAAGAGACTCAATTAGATTCTAATTAAGTTTAATGAGTGAATACTTAATACCGAGCCCAATTAGATTCTAATTAAGTTTAATGAGTGAATACTTACTACCGAGCCCAATTAGGTTATAATGGGAGACCTAATTAGACGGTATATAAAGAACACAACTCATATCCTAAAGAGTGTTTAATTGAGGAAGACGACAACACAAGTTCCAACATCAATGAATTCAGGTACGCTTCTGTGTGTTATTAATTATATTCTCAATAATTGAATATGAAGGATTACGATCTATATTTAGTGATAATAGTTTTAATTCAACAAGTGGTATCAGAACCTTCTTTATATTGATTTATTGAAAAATCAAGTTTTATTTAAAATTTTATGTGATTACATTAAAATTTTGTAATTCCGAGCATAATTTTTCTGTTAGCGGTCGTCATGTTATGTTGTCGTAAATGTATTAATTTTGTTCGTGATTATTCATATATGGTGTCTATAACTTGGCCGACCTTACATGAACTTGTTAGCTTTCGTGGCTTAACTGGCTTCACAGCTAGGGCCTCCGCCGCAGTCTTAGATGTTTTTCCTCTCTGTTTCTCTTTCTTCCTCTTAAGCTTCAATTTTTTCTCCTTCTTTAGTGGGTCAGTTTCATGGGTTTCAAACCTGGGATTTCCTTTGGATATCACAAGATTCACTGAACCATGACTAAAACTCTTAAAAACCCACAAAGGAATTGATTGATTTAGTACATCCAGTGGTCTCAATGGGGTAATTTTTGGTTCTGGGCGGTGAGGCAAAAAAAAAAACACTCTGATATATATGAGATTTATATTTCTGT
Organism: Centella asiatica; assembly: GCA_014636745.2. Taxonomy (NCBI): domain Eukaryota; kingdom Viridiplantae; phylum Streptophyta; class Magnoliopsida; order Apiales; family Apiaceae; genus Centella; species Centella asiatica. The sequence continues at coordinate 233,430 of CM025788.1, forward strand.
GAAATAATTTTTTTTTTGGATGTGATATATATGAGATTTAAATTTAAATGTTGGCAAGTTTTAATTTATTAATTATTTCAGTGTTTGATATTTTGAATTAATTAATTGAAACAATATGTTACCAAAGTAAGATATTAAGATTAGTAGATTAGTTAATTCAAAATATTAAGATATTTAATGTGTGTTTAAATTTTATGCGAATAATTATCGGCCCAAAGGAAGATATTATTTTGCCAAAATTAAAACATGCTTGTGGTGATAAGTGTGTAACAATTATTAAGATTTTCATGTATATAATAAGTCGGTCCAAAGAAAGACATATTATTTGACAGAAATTTATTGTTAATATTTGATTACTGCATCAAGAGTACCAATTACAAGTTGACTTTTCTGTCCAAAGACTAAATTTCAATGTTGTGCTAGGTATCTTGTGATGGGATTTGCCATTATTTAAACTTGTTTATCACGTTAAATTCAGATATTGAATATGAGCTTTCTTGTTTTGTTTTGTTTGTTTTCTTTATAGTTTCTGCTACTATTAATACCACATCTGCTCAATTGAATATGATCTCAATGCTAAATGAGATAAATTATGTTACATGGAAAGAAACTGTTGAAATCGTTCTTGCCTATATGGATCTTGATCTTACATTAAGAACAGAGAAACCCACTCCTACTACGGATGATCCGAAAACGGATAAAATTGAGAAGTGAGAGCACTCTAATTGCATGAGTCTAGCGATCATGAAGAGAACTATTCCAACAGGATTTAGGGGATCTATTACTGAGAGTACTAATGCAAAATTGTTCCTCAAAGAAATTGAACAATATTTGAAAAGGCGGAAACGAGTAACATTTTGTCAAAACTCGTTACCATGAAATATAAAGGAAAGGGGAACATAAGGGAGTACATCATTGGGATGTCTAATATTGCCGGCAAACTCAAAGAACTCAAGTTAAAGCTTACAGATGACTTACTCATTCACTTGGTTCTAATATCACTTCCTGCACAATTTGTCCATTTTATGGTGAGTTACAATACTCACAAGGAAAAATGGACTCTTAATGAGCTCATTTTCCACTGTGTGCAAGAGGAAGAAAGGTTGCAGCGAGATAAGACTGAGAGTGCTCATTTGGCATCAAACTCTCAAGATAAGAAAAGAAAGAGAGCTAAGGATACTACAAACGGAAAACCTAAACAACAAAAGGCAAGGCATGATAAGGAACCTACCTGTTACTTTTGCAAAAAGGCAGGACACATGAAGAAAGAGTGTTCTAAATATGTTGTTTGGCGTGAAAGGAAGGGTAAAACTCTCATTTTTGTTTGTTTTGAAGTTAATTTAGCTTCTGTACCTAAAGATACTTGGTGGGTAGATTCTGGTGCTACTACTCACATAAGTGTATCTATGCAGGATTGCCTGTGGAGCCGACCGCCAAGTGATGCTGAAAGATTCATCTTTATGGGCGATGGCAATAAAGTTTCAGTTTAAGCTATAGGAACATTTAGATTATTATTAAAGACTGGTGTTTATTTGGACTTAGTTGAAACTTATGTTGCACCGTCATTTAGACGGAATTTAATTTCTATTTCCTGTTTGGACAAATTTGGTTATACTTGTTCTTTTGGGAATAATAAAGTCAGTTTCTTCTTAAATTCAACTATGGTTGGCACTGGCTCTTTGATTGATAATCTTTATATGCTTGAAACTGTTACTTTTGATAATGAAATCTTGCACTCAAGTGCTAGAGGTACAAAGTGTAAATTAAATGAGGATTCTGCTATTTTATGGCATAAGCGTTTAGGTCACATATCTAAACAAAGAATTCAAAGGCTTATAAATGACGGAATTCTTAATCCCTTAGATTTAAGTAATTTTCAAGTTTGCATTGAATGCATTAAGGGAAAACAAACAAACTCAAAAAAATTAGGTGTCAATAGAGCTACGGATGTCTTAGAACTGATTCATACTGATATTTGTGGACCATTCCCTACATCTTCTTGGAATGGTCAACAGTATTTTATCACGTTCATAGACGATTACTCTAGATACGGTTACCTATACTTAATACATGAGAAGTCACAATCTTTGGACGTATTTAAAGAATTCAAGACTGAAGTTGAACTTCAATTAGGTAAGAAAATAAAGGCTGTCAAATCTGATCGTGGTGGTGAATACTACGGCAGATATGATGGATCAGGAGAACAACATCCAGGCCCTTTCACTAACTTCCTAAAGGAGTGTGGAATTGTTCCTCAATACACCATGCCGGGTAAACCTAGTATGAATGGTGTTGCTGAGAGACGAAATCAGACTCTTAAAGATATGGTGAGGAGTATGATAAATCATTCTTCTTTACCTGAATCACTTTGGGGAGAAGCATTAAAGACTGCAGTTTACATCCTTAATAGGGTTCCAACAAAAGCAGTGACCAAATCCCCTTATGAATTATGGACAGGCAAAAATCCTAGTATTCGACACTTACACATTTGAGGTTGTCCAACTGAGGCAAGGTCATATCGTCCATTTGAAAAGAAGTTGGACTCAAAGACAGTCAATTGCTATTTTGTTGGATATGCAAAACACTCTCGGGGCTTCAAGTTTTATAATCCCACAACTAGGTCTTTTTTTGAGATTGGTAATGCAAGGTTCCTTGAGGATATTGAGTTTGGGGGGGAAGATAAAGGTATAGTTGTTGCCTTTGAGGAAGAAACTTATGTTTCCATTCCTGACACTGTTATTGACAATGTTCAGATTATAGTACCTGCCATTGTTCAAGATGCAACTCCGGTTTATGACAACAACGAAATTCTCCATGTAGGACCTACCAAACAATTTCAACAACCTCAAGAAGTGCCATTAAGGAGATCCACTATAGAACGGAGGAATGCAATCTCAGATGATTATATTGTTTTTCTCCAAGAACATGAAGATCAAATAGGCATAGGCAAAGATGATCCAATCAGCCTTTAACAAGCCTTACAAAGTTCTAGTTCTCAAAAGTGGATGGATGCAACGAATGATGAAATGCAATCTACGAAAGACAATAATGTCTAGGATCTTGTCGAGTTACCTCAAGGGTCAAAGCCTATTGGTTGCAAATGGATATTTAAAACCAAAAGGATTCGAGTGGTAACATCGAAAGATACAAGGCTCGTCTAGTTGCTAAGGGATTCACTCAGAAGGAATGCATCAATTATAAAGAGACTTTCTCTCCGGTTTCTTCGAAAGACTCTTTTAGAATCATTATGACACTTGTAGCTCATTTTGACCTTGAGTTACATCAGATGGACGTTAAGACAGCTTTTCTCAATGGTAACATTGATGAGACAATTTACATGAAGCAACCAGAAAACTTTGTGTCTGGAGATCCAAAGTCTATGGTGTGCAAATTAAAGAAGTCCATCTACGATCTCAAACAAGCTTCCCATCAATAGTATCACAAGTTTCACTAAGTTATTACATCGTATGGATTTGAGGTAAATATGGTGAAAGATTGTGTTTATCACAAGTTCAGTGGGAGTAAATTTATCTTCCTGATTTTGTACATCGATGACATATTACTTGCTAGTAGCGATATAGGCTTATTGCACGATACCAAGAAATTTCTCGCTAAGAATTTTGAGATGAAAGATCTTGGTAATACCTCTTTTGTTTTAGGAATTCAAATACTGCGAGATCGCTCTCAAGGTATCATTGGATTGTCACAAAAGAGTTATATCGAAAAGGTTTTGGAAAGATTTGGCATGAAAGATTGTTCATCAGGAGATACGCCCGTATCTAAGGGAGACAAATTTGATCTCAAATAGTGCCCCAACAATAAACTTGAGATAAATGAGATGAAAAAGATACCTTATGCATCGGCAGTAGGAAGTCTCATATATGCTCAAGTTTGTACTCATCCTGATATAGCATTCATAGTGGGAGTTTTGGGCAGATTCTTAATTAACCCAGGAATGGATCACTGGAAAGTAGCCAAACGGGTTATGCGATACCTAAAGAAAACAAAAAATTACATGATCACATATAAGATATCGGATGTACTTGAGATTGTCGAGTATTCAAATTCCGATTACGCTGGATGCAGAGACACTTTGGGATCCACTTCAGGCTATGTTTACATGTTGGCAGGAGGAGCTATTTACTGGAAAAGTGTTAAGCAAATACTTATAGCTTCTTCAACCATGGAGGCAAAATATATAGCTTGTCATGAGGCATCTAATCACGGAATATGGTTACGAAATTTTGTCACAGGGCTATGTATTATTAATGGTAATGAAAGGCCACTAAAGTTGTTTTATGACAATAATTCAACAGTTATATATTCCAATAACAACAGAAAATCTATTAAGTCGAAACACATAGACATCAAGTTTCTGGTTGTGAAAGAAAGAGTTCAGAGTGACCAGTTTTTGATAGAACACATTGGGACAAACTTCATGCTTGTGGATCCGCTAACCAAGGGTTTAACACCTAAGGTCTTTCACCAGCATACTGCTAATATGAGTGTTGTTTTGTTTGACACTATGGTTTAGTGGGAGTTTGTATTTTGGTGTTTTATGTCACAGACATTAAGTTGTTTATTTTTTTACAGAATACAGTTGATGGAATTATATTTTTTGTTAAAGTATCACTCTGAATGTATTCAATTTTCTAATTGTGGTTTAACATTAAGTTTAGAGAATTGTAATTAATCTCGATGGAGATTGAATCAGGACCACTTGGAAATAGACATGATTCAGATCACATTGCATGTAATTTCCATGTCACTCATCCATACTTGATCCATGTAGTTGAATATATTATTTTGGTGACCATGGAAGGTTTAATCACAATTTAATATTGACAAAGGTTTTCATGATCTCATACTAGTATAAGAGACGGACCAGATTGTTTTTAAAGAATCTAAAGGCAACAAATGGGATAAGGTTGTGCACTACGAAAATTTTTTCATATAATTGATTATTGAATTATATGCAGCCCAAGTGGGAGATTATTAGAATTATTATTTATAATAATAATAATAATAATAATTTATGTGGGCAACATATTTTAATATCAATTATATTTGCTATTTGTGTATTGAGTTTA
>CM025788.1:239532-268316 GCA_014636745.2 Centella asiatica
CACATTATATATACTCGTGTACCTACTCAAATACTCATTAGCTACTACTTTTTAGAGTTTATTATTACTCTACAAGACTCGAAATCAGAACTCTTTATTTTTGGAAGAGGTAATCGATAATCAGTAAAGTTAACGATCAAGTCTATTAAATTTTAGAAAGATTGAAGTATCGATAGATTAATGGTACTTTTTTCTTTTTGAAAATTGAATTGTACTTCTTTTTTTAAAATATTTGAAATTCTCTTATTCCTTTTGAATATGAATTTTTTTTGTATTTTAACATGATCATAAATTACTTGTTATTTTAGTGAAGAGTTTTAGATTTCAAACTTTACAAATGATAATGTGTGAAAAAATTGTGTTTCAAATATTGTAGTTACCTAGATTTATTTGTGAGGTAGTTGTTGATGGGGTGAGGTTTATGTTTCAAAACATGCATACTATATAGAATCGTTTTCAGATAGTTTTTAACAAATTTGTGAAAGGTCTTAACTTCAAAGTATGAGAGATGTGAGTCTCAAGCCATGCATACTACATAAAAATACATGTAATGTAATTGCTAATAAGTGTGTAACATGTACATAAAAGTACATATAAAATAGTTTTTGGTAAATGGGATTATAGTGTTATATTTTTATGTAGTCTGCTATTAGTTTAGGTTTTAATGTGTTAATTCATGTCCTAAATATATTTGTATTGCTTTATTTTTATTATACGAATGCTATGTTTGGTCTTTTACTTTTTTTTTTTTTGTGGTTATAAGACTTTAATTTAGGTTTATATTGGATATGCAAGAGTAACGGATGAGTGAGAACGAAGTTAACACATGAAAGCGCAAAAATGGAGTTACAAATAAGGCGCATGACCTGACCGTGCATCGATGCATGACCGTGCGTGATCAAGGTAAAAAATATTACTCTCTGATCTTGCACACAACTAGAGTGTGTACCTGTTTGTCGTGAAAATTTGATGCGCGAATTTTGCCTATTTTCTTTTTTTGACTCAACTTAGGATATTTTTTTAGCCAATTGTTACTAAATTTGTGTTAGATATAAATGTTGATAATGATAATTCTATTATAAAGGAATAAATGTGCATCTGTAAATATTCGAGATATTCTACAAACCTTAGTATATTCATACAAGTTTTGTATCTACTGATAGACAACTCAGTCATTAGGGGGATGAACTAAACTGCAGTAAGCAAGTCAATAGTGGATACTTCAAAATGACTTGATAGTGTCATGAGATGTCTGTTGTTACTTAAATATTCAAGTATTCCGCACATCAGACGTTCCAGACAAAGCCAATAAGCATCAATGATTTAAAAGAGCAAGCATTTGAATAAACCATCAGTGAAAAGACCCCGTCAAGGGATGAACCCGTCAGCGGATGACATCGAAGGAACAACCCGTCACGGGAAGTTCAAACACTGCATCAGTGAATGTCATCAGTGAATACAAGTAGGTCTTAACATCAGTGGATAGTGAAACACTGATCGAGTCTCTATCAAGGCTTGACATAAGTGGATAGTGAAGCACTGATCAAGTTTCCATCAGGGCTTGTCATCAAGGGAACCAAAAACACTAATCAAGTCAACATCAAGGCTTGTCTTCGGTGGATGGTTATGACCTAGTCTACTCGTCATCAGGACTTACAAGCAAATCATTGAATCTTGGCATAGAAGCAATGGGTATAACTGAGAAGATATTTCTTGAAGTTTGGTGGTCCAATAATAACTCTCAAATATTAAATTCTTGAAGGTCAAGGGATGAAAAAGAAGTAACACTTCTCGAAAGTAGTCTGACACGTTTCTCTGAAAGGATATTAATGGGACATACTGCAGCTACATTGAAAAAGGCAGCACGTCTAGCATGTGAATTCATCAACTAATTTCCTACATATATACAGAGAGAGTTATTACACGAAACTACCAAGAAGCCACAACACTTACACACTTGAGATAAGTTTTGTAATAGATCTTGAGAGATATATTCAAAGAGAATTAGTAGCTAGTGAGTAAGAAAAAGAAGCTATAATTTATTACGGATTTGTAGCTGTTAATCACTTTGTGATTAACCAGATTTTCAGAAAAACACCAAGTTATAATACAACTATTTAACTTGAATGCTTGTATATTTATTTTAATTTCAGTGCAGTTTTTCTGATCCTTGTAGCTATTCCAATCTTTGTTGATTAAGGTTTAAAAATCGAAATGTTTGTAATGTTTGTATTCAACCCCCTTTCTACAAACACTTGACCTTATTCAGTTCTAACAATTTGATATGTAACTGTGACGGCCCCAAAAATCCCATACTAGACTTCGGGCTCCGCCAATAATTGACAAAAGAACAATAATAATATCCAAGCATACAGATCATTTAATTAAGAGAAATAATTATAAATCTCTATTATAATATCCAAAATGAATAAATGTCTAACAACAGAAGTCGATGAGGGGCCCACACAGGCCTGACAATCTAAACATTTTTAAAATATCCTCACGCTTCACTCTTCCCTTAAAAGCCACCCATAAGCGGGCGTTCAAGAAGCATTCGTCATGCCATTCTCGTCTTGCCTTTATCAGACGATTCGGCCCTTTCGCCAAAACCTGTGAAAATATTTAATAGAAGTACCATGAGCGATTTACGCTCGCAAGTATATAAACAAGTATTGGGTAAGCTTTGAAAGAGGGATAATTTAGTGAGCGTAAGTGTTTATGAGGTTTAACAGAAACAAGGTCAACACCTCTTAATATCTTGAAAAAGATGGATTCTAGGGTCCCCGAGTGATAACTAGCGGTTTGACCCTTTTCTTAAAAGAATAAAGAATACCTTCACATGCGCCTTATAACCATGTCCGTTTGGCACACATGCCCTTAGAAACTCATATCAAACAATTTATCAGTTGGCCAGCCTGACCACCGTCTGACTTCATCATAATGACATACGTAGTCGGTTGCAGAAACCTTTTGTCTATGAGGGTCCGGTTACCGATGCCTCGGTTCTCATTCCTTATAAATCTTAGGCCTGGGATGCCAGGTAAATGCATCCCACTAGCCTTTAATTACCCACACGGATGGGGTGAAGAATAAGTTTTTTACATCCGTATAGGATTTTTTTTGGCGTGTTAGTGGAATTTAAATAGCTAACAACCGCCCAAAGAACATTTGATTCAAATACAACATTTTTCACATACATCGGAACAAGGGATCGTATGTTACTTAACTTTGAAGAAATTAAATCATGAATATTGACATAATAATATATTGGATGCATTACGTATACCGAAAGAATGATCATACGTATTAATTGAAAGAAGGTAGAGTTAGTATATATACTTGCCTCAAGTCCTTAGTGATAATTTAACACTTGCGTAGAAATGATTCTGTAAAACATTTACATGAAAAACGTGAGGAATCTCAACTTAAATACACATGCGAATGCACATGTGAAGTGTTCATGAAATTCTCAAGTCTAGATTGACTAATCGAGTCGTCATTCGTTGAATTGAGATTCGGTTGGAACCGAATCAGAGTTCGAGAGATTTGCGGACTTGATAAAACGTCGATCATAGGCTCTCGATAATTTAAATTTAATTATTAGAGGCCTTAGATTAATTAACATTAACATTAATCAATTAATTTTAGCTTAAATGATTTTTATTAATCATTTAACATTTATTAAAAATGTGTTCCTTAATTATTGCTTAATTGTTTTAATTAAACAATAATCGTTTCTTAAATACAACCTTAATCATAAAAGATTTGTAGATCTTTTATCAATTATTAAACATTTATTCTTGAATTATTATTTAATTGCTTTAATTAAATAATAATTATCGATCATTGAAGTAATTTATTTCTTAATTACTTTTAAATTAAATGATTTATTAATCATTTAATAACCATGTAAAATTTATTCATTAATTATTATTTAATTATTTTAATTAAATAATAATTGGTCTTGAATTCTTAATTTAATTAATCAAGAATTATTCCTCAATAAATCTTAGCTTGAATGATTTATTCAATCATTTAATAAAATTTTAGAGTTTATTCGTTAATTATTATTTAATTGTTTTAATTAAATAATAATTATTTATGAATTAATGACTTGTCACTTAATTGTGGTAATTAAGAGACTTTAACATCATAATTTATTCTTATTTTTAAATCATAAAATTTTAATAATGTAAAGGTTTATCTACTTGTCAAAATAATTATTCAAAAGTCATTCATTGGAAAATAATTAAATGTATAAGTATTTTTATTTATTATTTTTTTTTAAATTTGGATTGGGCTAAAAAAAAAATTGGATTGGGCCGGATCGGGTCAACAGTGGGTCGGACAGGGTCACGGACGGGTCGAAACCGGGTCGGTTTGACCCGACCCGTCATCTTCCTCGCTGATTAGGGTTGCAGTCGGGAAAGGGAGATGCCGGCGGCACCGTCGTGGCTCTTGGCAACCTCCAAACACACACACTCACACGCACTGGAAAGAGGTAATAACGGCATGAAGGTTACCATAGGGAAGTACCCCCAGACGGCGTGCCTTCGCCGAAAAACCAACCTAGCAGAAGATTGAAGCTCGCCGCCGGTGAGTTCGCCATTAACAGCGGCGAAGCTCGCGACCGAGCTTCAAAGCTTCAATCCGTCATCATTTTTGACGATTCAAGCATGAGTTTGAAAGATTTGACACCTAGTAACTCATTCATACAATCAATTTCAAGTTTTAACAACTCAATCGCAAGAAAGATCAAGAACAAACATTCGAGTATTTTGAAATTTCGGAAGAACAAGAAAACAAGCTACACTCGACCATTTCTGAAATTATTTGAGGCAAAATGAAGAACTAAACAGCAGGAACAATATTGTATAATCAATTTGAACAAAAAAAAAGCAAGTAACTGGCGAAAAATCAGTCGGACAAAACTAGGGTTCATACAGATTTTTAATAATTTCTTGAATTTTTATTTATTTTCTTGTTCAAACTTTAAAAATTAATAACTCACAAACCATAAATGCTATAAACATGTGTTATGTATGAAAATGATACTGAAAAATTTATTCTACACAATGACATGAACAGAAATTACAATAACTGTAAAAATAGAGGAGCAGTGTGTATACCTCTTAAAGGCTTTAAAGGAATAAATGTTCGAAACTTCAATAAATGCTCAAATCCAAAATTTAATTTTTGTTTAGTGAAAATGCTGAAAAGATTTGACTGATGGAGGCTAGGGTTAGTGAATAAGATGTATTTATATTACTTGTAAATCATTTTTGGCCCTTGGATTGATTTTTGAAAACTTTACTTGGATTGGAAAGATTTTTCCTTGGATTGAAAACACCTCCTTGTTTTGCCACTTTGAGAGAATGCTGAAATTTGAATTAATAAGTGTTTAATCTAAATTGTTTATTTAGTAATTACAATTTTAAATGGTTATACATTGATTTAATGCATAAACCGAAAAGTTTAACTGTATAGGTGAGATAAAAATGTGTTTATGAAATTCTTGTCATGATTAACGACTCGTAAATATAAAAAATGTCATGTTCGTTTCGATTTATCGTTAGTGGACGTGCGTACATCGATTAGCGTGATTTAAGCATAAACTAAATCGTAAAATTTATCGGTCATTGAAAATAAACAAAAATTTCATAAATAACAATATTCATGCATTTTATTTGAATTTTTGGTTTCTCACAGTAACTATATAAGCATCATTAGAGCATAATTCTAAGAGGTTACATACATATAGAACAACCGTGTTATCCTTTTATTTTCTTGTAATCAAGATTGAATGTTTGGATTATCTATCATTATTTGAGTTTAAGATTGAATTTTTACCATTGTTATTGAAGATCAAGAGTACGTTCTTTTCATTTCCTTTTATTGTTTCTCATGATTATGAATGTACTTAATATGTTGTTTGTTTGTTCTTCAGATATGTGAGGTTAAAATTTTTAGTCAACGTTTGGGTGAAGTCCAATGGTGTAATTAACGATTATGTTATGAATTCTTATCCTCTATGTGATTATCCATCCTTTAATTTAATTATAGAGTTCTTACAGCTTGTGAATCCATTATATGGCTTATTTACACTATCTTACATATTTTGTGAAGAATCGAAAGATTAAACTTAATGTTGGAAAATCTAAAATTAAGTATGAGATAATTTGCTATAAAAGTATGTTTTATTTCTTAAGGGTTCTATATTGATTATCATCGTTCTTAAATGGTTTTAATTTAGTTTTGCGCTAACGAAAGTTAGGTATAATTGATTATCACATGGTTGTTGTTCTTTTTTTCTCCATAAAAGACAATAACTAATATCAGATAATCACATTCAAAAGAAGATAATCACAAGAAGAGAAAATTTATGATTGAGTTATTAATTACCATTGTGGTGAATCTTATAGGATAAGCTTTTATTACTTGATTTTTTCTTTCTTATTTGATTTTTTAAACTTTAATTTGCAATCACTCATTAATTAGTTTAATTTCATCATAGTTCAATTGAGTCGTTTAGCTAATTCTCATTGTAATAAATCAATTTTTAACTAACTCTCTGTGGGAACGATATTTTTTGACTGCTACACTATTAGAACGTATGCCCTATGAGTCAATTATTTGATAATTGTCATGGTGCACTTGACATTATGTTTGGATTTAATAAATTATATTTTCATTTATTATGCTTCAATTTACTATGTTATAATTGTTAATATAATAAACATCTCTAGAATAATGAATACAGACTATATGAGTTCAAGTATATGGCTTGTAACATAAGATCATATAATTATAAAATGTATCACTATTTTTAAACATCCCTGGTCAAGTATTATTATTAATGGGACAACAATAATACATTGACACTAGTATGTGGATTAACTGATGATCAAATCTCATTGGCCATAGATATATGAGATATTAAGTCAGCACATAGGTACATGTTAGAGAACAGTATACTAGATTGACCTACCATGAGAATTCTACATGTATGTGATGTGTCATAAGATATTGTCATCCCGATGAGACATCCTAGAACTTGTAAAAGGAGGGTTGAATACAAGTTCTTAAAATCTTTTTCAAATTCTTGTTTTTTTAAAAAAATAATATAACTTGCGGAAAATAAAGAATAAGAACAAGACAAATTTATAAACAATTACTTTTATTGATTAACAATTGTTTACAAATTCTAACAATCACAAACTGATTGTCAGCTTCAATTTTTGTACTATATATAAACAATTCTATGAAAACATACAACTCTGTAAACTCAATTACAGCTTCCAAATTTGAATCGTAATTCAGATTCTAATCCTATTCAATATGTGTTTTCTGTGTACAATTTTTTTAATATATACTTTTTCATTTTATATTCATATATCTATATCTCTCTCTAGTTAGTTTTCTAACCAGCTTCGTCTTCAACACCTTCAATGTCCATGTCGAAGTCAACTTCTAATCCAAATTGAACTCTGTATTGCATCAGAGAGTAATATTCACTTTAGTCTTTGACTACTTTAACTTTAGTCTCTAATCAACTATGTTTAGTCTTCGACAACTTAAGCTTAGTCTCTGATACTTTAATCTTAGTCTCTGATGGCTTACGCTTAGTCTCCGATGACTTAAGATTAGTCTCCGATACTTTAAGTTGTAGTCTCTGATAAGGTTTTGCCTTAATCTTCGATAAACTAAACATAATCTCTGACTTATTGAAATCTCTAATGCAGTTCTGGTAGTCTCTTATAATACAAATTAACTTACTCTCATATAAAAATAAATTACATGAATCAGAGAATAAACTACCAGCTACAAAAATTCAAATGTTATAAACTAGCACTACCTGTACATTTGTATATCTAAGTATTCTAAGTACAATCATCATCAAATGTTATAAAACCTAACAGATATTCTCATAGTTATAATGATGTAATGATCCTTTAATTTGAAGTTATTACATTTCTACACAAGAAATCATATAGTTTGATATCACAAAAACTCATTTTTAACAGGGTGGACCATAAAGGTGATTGTTGGTGTTAGGAATTATATCATTGATGATGATGTATAAACACTTAGAATTGTTTGATTTGTAATTGTACATGTACCTGCAGTAGTGCACTATGATAAACTACTATTAGAGACTATAACAAATGCATTTGGAGAGTTTAACAAAAGTCAAAGTTGGTCAAGCAAAATTAGCCTCTCGGAGACTAAGTTTTTGCCCATCGGATACTAAAATTTAGCATACGAAGACTAAGAGTCAAAGACTAAGATTTAGCCTCTTAGAGACTAAGGAATTAGCCTCTCGGAGACTAAATTTTTGTTAGTCGGAGGCTAAAATTTAGCCTATCGGAGACCAAGAGTCAAAGACTAAGATTGAGCCTCTCGGAGACTAAGTTTTTGTCAGTCGAAAACTAAAATTTAGTCTATCAGAGATTAAAATTTAACCTATCGGAGACTAAAATTTAGCCTGTCGAAAACTAAAATTTTAGCCTATTGAAGACTAAAGTTTGAATTACCTGAGACTAATGTTGAACCTATCAGAGACTAAGGCAAGACTTTCTATTGCATTGAAGAGTGGTTAGGGGATGCAGCTGGTCAAGGAATATTTCATAAAAGCTCCATTGATAAACAAATGATTGCATCAGGGGATAAATAGTCCGTCAGGGGATAACATCCACTGATGGATAAAACATCAGGGGATGATTTGTTTAGTAATTTCAAGCCATTAGGGGATGAAATATTATCACCAAAACCAGCACCAAAGTTCCACAAAGTGCCAAACTTGAAGTTAAATCTCGCCAAAGTCATTTACCTATCGCCAGAGTCTGGGAATCAGGGGATAAGTTCTCGGCGTCAGGGGATAAGTTCTCGGCGTCAGGGGATAAATTTCTCGGCGTCAGGGGATAAGTTCTCGGTGTCAGGGAATATATTTCTCGACATCAGAGGATCAGTTTCTCGTCATCAAGGGATGGATTTCTAGGTACCAGAGACTATCCATTAGGGGATAAAATGATCAGAGATTAAAAATGACATATGAGATGACATATAGTTGAGTTCACAAATCCACTAACTCAAGTTAAAGGCTATGGAATTAAAATATAAATGGTGGTCCAATAAAGAGAGATTGGCTACCAAAGAAGCTTCAAAGAGATAAGTTATATACACACAAAGATTGTAGGTGTGAACATTGATAAGTCATACTTATACACAGGCATGCGTATATAACTACAAGTGTGAAAACTGCAGTTGAAGCTTATAGAAACTTGAAGAATAAAATATGGAAGCTGGTCTAATCAAAAACCAGGAAACTCATAGAGATAAATTATTCATTGCAGAGATAACTTATCATGGGAACTCCAAGAGGAAATTAAGGGAGTCGGAGTGTTGATATACCAGAGATGTTACATAACAGGTTGACATGCAAGGAAGGTCATGCAAAAAGAAGAAGTTATATGACAGAACTACAATTACCAAAGAATATTAGAGATATTTTTGGAGGCAACTCATATAAAGAAGGTTGGAGGTCAAGTGAGCTATGCCTATAAATAGAGACATGGAGCAACTGAAAAAATAGACTGATACACTGAGATAACAAACATCATACGATTACTGAAATACACAATATTTTTGTAAACTACAAGAACATATGTTAGTAAATCAAACACATCTCAGATTAATAGCAGTTGTAATTATATTACAGAAAGTGTAGCAAATTTTCATAAACTTGAGAGAAGCTAGAAATATTTTTTTTCTAGAGTGCAATTGTTATTTTAAACAGAGATTGTTTGCAGCTGGTAATCACTATTAGAAAAAATTGTAAAGATTCAAATTGATTTACAATAAATATACATATTATAGATTAATATTCATATCTTGCAATTTTCTTTACTGTTTCACTTGTTATATCTTTTCAGTAAAGTTATTTTAATTGTTCTTAAGTCTTAAACTGTATTAAACAGTTTAATTTAAAGAAAAGTTAGAAATTGTATTCAACCCTCCTTCTACAATTACTCCACGGGACAAACAGTTGGCTATATTATGAGTCGTGTGATGAATGTAAATGATCTAGAAAGCATTTCACCCTCCTATATATATTAGAAGTGATTCTACAATCACTCCATGGGACAAACAGTTGGTTATATTATGAGTCATGTGAGGAATGTGAATGATCTAGAAAGGATTTCACCCTCATATATATATTAGAAGTGATATCTTTGGGTCTCTTGATTGAGTAAACCTATAAAATGCATTGTTATGCTCAAATAGTGATTTGTCTCTTATAGTTTAATCATCGATCAAGAAAACAAAGATTAATTATAAAGAGGATGATACATTACATGCCTTAAGTTTAATGTAGGATATCAAAGATAAAAGGAATTATATTACATTGAAAAATTAGTTACAAGAAAATATTATGTTGAATCACCAACCTTATTATTACTTGGGTAACAATGATGTATTACTAGATGTCACTCACTATTTATAATTTTATAATATGATTATTAAATCATTGCCAACGTAATAATAACCTATAGAGTCAGACACTAAAAACGTAATTAAAAGGATAATTAATTTGAATATTAGATTTTAAATAAGTAAATATGATTGACTTATTTAAATTCATAATTAAGAATTAATACAAGTTTAATATAAATTAACTAAGTAGTTGACTTAGTCAATTAAATTAAAATACTACGGCCAGATCTCTATCTCTAAAGATATATATGATATGTCATGCTTTCTTTATTAAAGGCGGTTGGCTAAGGCGGCTAACAACATATATATATATATATATATATATATATATATATATATATATATATCATGTCTCATTTTCTATGCATGAATACAAACACGAAGGTGTTTAACAACAGAATAAAAAATAAAACAGAGCACTAGTTGCTTAGCGAGAGAAGCCATAACAGGAGAGAAAGAGATCATTGTTAGAGTGTATGCCCTAGTGGCCAATTATGTAATGATTGTGACACTATATTTATGATATGTTTTTGGTTAAATGATAATTTCTTTTATTATGTTTTATTTACTACGTTATATAAATGTTAACATAATAAATGTCCTTAGAAGAATGATACTAATTATATGAATTCAAGTATGTGACTTGAATATGAGATCATATAAGTATGTGTTGTTGCACCTCTACTTATATTATCTTTGCTTAAACATTTATTATTTAATGTATAAGAATTGATGATGTAATATAGTCCTTGCTTAAATGTTGTAAAAGGACTTAGAAAAATATCCAACTTGTTAGGTGGATATACTACTTAGTTAAGAAAGGAGTTTGATCACCATTGAAGTCTGCTGAAGAAGGTTGCTGAAGATGCAAGAAATATTCTGAGTGTAGTCCTGCTTAGATTGGAAATAAGCAAGGATTTAAGTAAGCACGATCATTTGCTTAT
The DNA here is from genome assembly GCA_014636745.2 of Centella asiatica. NCBI lineage: Eukaryota > Viridiplantae > Streptophyta > Magnoliopsida > Apiales > Apiaceae > Centella > Centella asiatica. The sequence continues at coordinate 250,971 of CM025788.1, forward strand.
CAAAGTCAAGATTGTCAGAAAAGTTATCTTTACCCCTGCTTAGTTCACTTCTAGGGAACTCTTCTGAAGGCACTAGAAGACAGAATAACGGCTAACTTTTTGAACTAAGTAAGGACTGCTAAAAAGGTACAAGTCACATCAAGGACAGTACACTCCAACGGATCTATTTCAAAATTCTTAACGAATAGATTTTTTGAAGAAGTATAAATAAGTCATAAATTTCATTTATGACTAACAACAACTACCTCCAACTGAACAATCTCTGACATATTAAAGATTTCAGCAAGATATCATAAAGTTTGAACAAGTGCTATCAATTTGCTCAACTAAGGAGCAATCTACTTGAAGATAGCAAGCAAGATTTTCTCAAATCTGCTTAGAGTCTGTGTGACTAAATTGGACTAAGTGTCCTCTTGCTAAGTTGGTCTAAGTGACCTATTGTAAATTGGACTAAGTGTCCACCTGCTGATTGTTCTGTGTGAACAAAGTTCTAGTGATAGCCTTTTCAAGTAAAAGAGAAGAAAAGTGGAGTAGGCTTAGTCCGAACCACTGTAAAAATTTTATCTCTACTCTTGCTTATCTTTCATATTGCTTACTTGCTTTATTTGTGCTTTGCTTTGGTCTTTGCTGAACTCTCTTAGCAAAGACTTACTATCTTTACTCCCTTTAGCCATAAATCTTGCTATAAAATCTAAGGGGTGCTTTGCTTAAACTAATTCCGCTGCTAAACTTTTTCAAAATATAAGTAACTCTTTTAATAAGTAAGAAGTATTTTAAATCTGCTAAGTTTTCTAAGCAAGTCTTAAATTTTGAAAAACACTATTCAACCCCCCCTAGTATTTTTAACCTTTGGACCTAATAGTATGTAATGTATCATTATTCTTAAATGTCCCTAGTCGAGTATCATTGTCAGTGGGACAACAATAATACATTGAGACTAGTATGTGGATTAACTGATAGCCATATCTCATTGGTCATAAATATATACGAGATATATTAAGTTGATACATAGGTACATGTTAGAGAATATAGTACTGGACAGACCCACCATGAGAATTCTACATGGAACGTTATGCTATGTGTCATAAGTAATTCTCATAGTGACAATGATGTAATGGTCCTTCGACCTGAAGTCATGACATTTCTACACAAGGAGTTATGCGTTTTGACATTATCAAAAGTCACCTTTAATCGGGTGGACGATAAAGGTGATTGTTGGATGCATAATGAGTTATGTGAGAAATGAGAATGATGTAGATGGAATTTAACCCTCCTATAAATTAGAGGTGATATCTATAGGCCTCTTGATTGAGTGAAACCAACAATATATGTTCAAATAGAGATTTGTTTTATATAGTTTACTCATTGATCAAGAAAACTGAGTTTAAATTATGAAGAGGATGACAGATCCATGCCTTGAATTTAATCTTAGATATCATGGTTAAAAGGATTAAGTTACATTGAAACATTGGTCACGAAAGGTAACGTCGAATCTATGATTTTATTATTACTTGGGTAACAGTGATGTATTACTAGATGCCGCTCACTGTTTATAATTTTGTAATATGATTTAAAATTATTGGCAACGTAATAATAATCTACAAGGTCACATACAAAGAACATTCGTCAAGGAGATATAATTTAAATGTCAATGATTTTAATATATCAATAAGATTGATTTAATTAAATCATGGCTTTAAATTATATATATATATATATATGTAATTTGTATGAAGTAGAGTCCTTTGGAAGGAAATACAAATATATATTTATTTGTACATATATATATTAATTAAGTGAGACTTGATTAAATATATATATCTAATAAATATAAAATTCGAATTATAATTCTCTTAATTAGATTAGGTTTTGAAATTACTCTATAAAAGGCTATATATATGATATATCAGCTATTCTCTCTAACCCAACGTTTTACGTAGCCGCTCATAAGAGAGAGACTAGAGTTAAGAGAAATAGAGAAAAGAGATACAAATCATACAACTAGTATTGTAACTCTTCTTGTTCGAATCGTGAGACAGTTCGTAGGTGTTCGTATGGATACCGTAGAGACACTGTCTAGTTGGATTGCGTTAAAGATTTGGAGACGATCAACACCTTCACCAAAACTTCAGATTCGCACAATTAATCGGTAAAATCTTAAACTATATGTATTAAAATGTTTTGCATAGATCCTTGGGTTTGGGTTTGGGTTTTGTTTTGTTTTATTTTATTCATATTTTTCTACTGCGTTTTGATGATACGAAACCCAACAATTGTGTGAGATTGTTCTTTGTCTTGCTTTTGGCTAGTACTTGTGAAAGGAAGTCTTCAATATCCTCGTTCAGACAATCCGCTTGTGTGGATTCCGTAGAAGTTTGACTTTGTTGTATTATGCTTGTGGTTCATCATCATCTCCACCGGAGTTCAGAATCTCCGGTCTGAAGCCAAAGCTCAGAATCTCCAGTTTGAACTGGTAAACCTTCTAACAAATCTGTATTTCCTATTTCGCATGGATCGTTTGGGGGTTTCGATTTGTTTTAATTCATTTTTCCGCTATGTTACTATGTGTGAAATCCCTACATACACGATAAATTGTGTACTTGTGGTTACGTAATAATCTATCATTGTTGATGAGTATTTGAGAGGTCAAAATTTTAAACCCTGCAAAGTACGTAAAAGTACATGCAAATAAAAGTATTTGAAAAGTAAAAGTTAATATGTGTATGACATATACGAATTTCAAACCTTAAATATTAGATAAGTTTTTAAGTAATTACCTCTCTCTCATGTAATTATAATAATAATAATAATAAAAGGAAGAATGTGAACTTTTCTAATTTTTTTCTTATTTCTGTTGCCTATTATGATGATAGTATTTGATAATGATGCATTTAGTTTGATCATAAGAATAGTTAAGCTTAAACAAAATTTATGTTTGACTCAGTTTATGTAGAGGTGTAAACGAGTGGAATAAGAAAGAATATTAGTATGCTTAAGTTCTATTCGAACTAATTTTTCAATACACAAATTCGAACTTGTCTATCCAATTGAATAAAATTTTAATGCCCAGATTATAATCTAATATAATTTGAACTACTTATAAACTACTTGTGAGTATTTATTTGATCCACTTTACAAAAAATAAAAATCATTTTCAAGATTGTGGTTGTTCTTCTTTGAACAAAATTCTTAGAAGCTGATCATCTATATCAGTGAGTTTTTGTAATATTTATTTGATTAATAAAAGTTCAAAAATATCTGTGATATGTTGTATTTTTTCAATTTCACAACTTTCAATACAATATATTAACTCAACTCTCAAAATTCGAAAGAATTTTGTAGTTTATATTCAACCTCCTTCTACAAACCATCTACTTTGGGACAAACATAAATATATGAGAAAATGATGAATATTACACTATTTGTTATATCAATTATGTGTAACGTGCATTATTTGCTTCATTTATTCCCTAAAGATTATGTGGAACTTTAAATTTACCCTCCTAAGTAAAGATTGTGCATTCCATCACTATTCAAATTTTGTACATATTACACAATTTATTCATTCTTATATTCTCATCATAATTTTGTGATCATTGTCTTTCACCTCTACTTTTTTTCTTATCTACTCATTTCATTTGCATAAAATTCTCAACTTAAAATAGTTGTATGTAACAATGAATATATAATTGTCTATATAATAATTTTTTATACAACAAAAAGAAGATTAGTTTCATATTGGTATTCTTTTCTATAAAATTAACTTTTGAGGTTTTCATGAGGCCCTAAAAAACAAGTTCGTACCATATCATTCTTGAAAACCATCGGTATATAAAATCCTATTGTCCTAAGACTGAAAAAGAAATAAAGGAATTAAAAAAAAGCAAAGAGGCCAAGATTCCCTCTCATGCATAACTAATATGTACGAGTCCATCTCACAAACTCTATGCTGTGCAAATAGCCAAATATGCAATGTTTACTATTCCGTTCTTCCAAAAGGGGAGTAAAAGGATTAAAAACAATCTAATTAAGACACAAATCATGGCAGGAAAGATAAATAAAAAAACACTAAAAATTAGAAAATATAAGATAGTCACAGAAAATATAGGTTAAAATGATAAATATAAGTAACATAAACTCTTAAATTGTGTTAGTACACAGATGAACTCGAAAATAACCTTATTTGGAACTTTGTTGAACTATCATCGCCCTGATTAGATGTATAAAAATTGTATTGTTTCATAGTTAACGGAGATGTAGGGTTGTTTGGAGAGGGAACACGTGCTACTGAATATTGGTGATCCAAACGATTATTAAGAGGGTCTCTTGTTTAATTAATAGAGATAAATCTACAAACTTCACAAGAAATATAAAGTAAAAATATATCTATATATAATGAAGAATACTGCTAACTAATAATAATAATAATCGGTTATTCCAGTGAATAATCTATTTTTATTGAGGGTAATGTTCTCACTCAAATTGAGAGTGTCTTCCCTCAATCAAAATATTTTATTATAAAAAGAAAATAAAAAATAATGATAATCTAATGTCATAATATTTTTAAGAATAACATTTAGTGGGAGTAACCATTTGAAATAATAATATTCATAGAAGTAAATTAAAGGGTGAAATGAACATAGTTTTTCTTTCCCTTGTTCAGTATTTTAAAGTTTTGGATAATACCCTAATGCAACGAACTAACATAAATAATAATAATAATTCTTATTATATAAAGCGTCCGCTCCCTTAAAAAATCGCATTCGTAAAGCCTTACTTCCTCAAATTTCTTTGTTTTTTCGTAAGTTAATTACATTATATATGCTTCTTAACTTGCTTAAACGGTTTTCTTCTCTCTTTATATTAGTATGGTGTGAATGTGTTGCTATCTATCATAAAATGGTCCCACTTATTTCTTAATCTCGCCATGATTGATTTAATTTTACCTATTGATATTATAAAAAATAATTAAAAAATAAACAAACAAACCTTCCTTCTATATTGAAAGTAAAAAAAAGTCATTACATTTCATCAAATTGAAAATTTGACGATCCAAATATTTTTATTTTACACACACCCGTAGTGTGTGCCATTGCAACCAGTAATAATAATTGGCAAGTTGAGATTATACAAAGGGCAATACACAAAGAAGTTAATGATAACAGTTTAAGGGTATAGTTTGTGTCATAAATTTATTACTAAAATTAATCGTCAGTTTTTGTGTTCTATCTTAATTAGTTTTATTACTCGTGTTAAACACAAGTATTTTTTTGGTAACTATAAATTTTTATAGAAATATTTTAAAAATTAAAATACACCGATAGTCGTTTATCAATTTAACATAAATATTCTTTATGTAAAAAAGTTTATATGTTAATTTAAATTAATATTTACTGTCAATCAATAATTATTTTAACAATATATTATACTATTAATATAAACCTAACTAGTTTAATATAGTCATGATTTCATTTTGTAATAGTAACAATATAGTTATTATTATTTTTTAATTTTTTTAGTGAATAGTAATAAAGTTTGACTTTTTGATTCAGTCACATTTTGTTTCAATATTTTTAAAGTGTTTTTTGAGCTATTGTAATGTGTGTTTAATGAGTTTTTTATATAGTTTCCATTGATGCTATTTCTTAGTACATGATTTAATTACAATTAAAGTTGAAAAGATTAAAACCTCTTAGTTAATTAATTTTATTAAATGAGAATTGTAGTCGGTTACAATTTAAATTCTAATTGATAAAATGCTAAGTGTTAGTGAATCAAATTGAATAAAATTAAAGAATTTGTAGGATAAAATATTAGTTTGACTTTTTATGGAAAAAAATTGAGAAAGAAATTTAAGATGGAAAAACTAAGACAGTCATCCAATAAATGATTTGTAAAAAAAAAGAGAAGTTACTAATACTACGTGGTTTAGAAATGAAAATGAACGGCGCAGTCTACGTGGTTTGAGGAGGAATAGGAGTTACTTTGTTAATAATAAAATTAACACATTCTCTATTTTAAAACAACAAGTGATACATTTTAATTATTTTAGTTAAATAATAGTATGTTGAATTTCAAAATTTATATAATTTATAAAAATTTTAAATATAAATTATATTGTGATAAAATATTTTTGTTATAAAAATTAAAAATATAATAATTATATCAATTTAATTAATAATAATTTAAAATTTAATTTGCGGTGATTTATAATAAATAAATAAAGAAAAGAAAAGAACATAGATTTGGCTGCTTTTTGCAAAAATCTCACAACTTTCCACCTCTCCACCACATTTTTACAGAAAAGTACAAAAGGCCCTTTTTCTTTTTGTATCTCCCACAGTCGCCTACTCGCCCCAGTCAGTCTTCCCCTTCCTAATTTCCTATTTTGTTTTGCGACTACTAATAAACCCTATATACAACACAGTACAGAAGGGCATAAAAATTTATATTCACAGACACAAGTCTTTGTCGGCAAAGCAAGGAAAGGAAGGGCAGGCGGCCATGTCAGGCCTCTATAACCCCAATTTCTCACCCGCAAGAGCTGTTTCCCCTCAAATTAGAAGTACCCCAGATGTTGACACCAGGTAGTTCCGCACCCTCTTGCTCGCTGCTGTTGCTACTACTACTCACTATCTCTTCTTTCTCAATCTTTATTTTCTTGTGATTTTATTGATCTTAATATATTTCCTTTCTTTTCCTGTTTCTTGATCGTATTTTTGGTTGTTTCGATCTGGGTCGGTTGTTTTTTTGCTTTTCAACTTTATTTCTCCACTCATCCGAGCGTGTCGTGTGTAGTCAGTACTTGACAGAGCTATTGGGTGAGCATCAGAAGCTTCAACCATTCATGCAAGTTCTTCCCATCTGTACTAGACTCTTGAATCAAGGTTTGTTTATCTGCTTATTTTGGATCTAGGTTTATTTTTGTGGTGTAGTTTCAAATGCATTTTTAGAACATAATTGAATGTAACAAAGAATCTTTTCATCCATCCAAATTTGTTTTTTATCCATCCGAATTTGTTTATTTATTTTAAGAGTAGGTGAATTGCACAAGTTAGATCTGTCTTGCTTGGCTTTCCCCTTGCTGAGTGAGTAATGTATGACAGCTACTTTGTACATAATTTTTATTATTGAAGTTAACTTGCAGTTGCTGTAACTGTGTTGTTGTGGTCTGCTTGTCTTCCACGGGGTCATTTGGTCTAATCATGGAATGAAAGAGTCCATCGAGTCTCATATGACAATTTGAAACACTTGCACGGAGTATATATTTCGTGGCATCCAAGTCCTATCAACTCTGTCATCAAACTAAGAGTCAAGTTCACTTCAGCATCGAATCGAGAAAGGGAAAACTCATGTTTAAAATTTTTGCAAGTTGGTATACTGGTAGACTGTATATGGACTTGATTTAGTTTAAAATGTATTCACTTCATATTTGGAAGCACTTCATATTTGGAAGATAATGGACGATTCGGTGCTAATGATTTAACTAATTTGGCCTCTGTTACGGCTGGTCATCACAATGGAGTCTTTAAGATGTCAGAAAATTGCCTCTGTTACCGCTGGTCATCACAATGGAGTCTTTAAGACGTAGAAAGTTGCCTTTGGTAGCCTCTGTCTTCTTTCTTGTGCATGTTTGCATCCGACATCATCACCGTACTCATGGGACTCCAGAAGAGTGATATTATTCAGTAAACTTGCATCCGTCAGCTAGATAGCATCGAAAGAAATCCAATATAGATCATAGGGGAAGAAATGCTACGCTGAAATCTTAAACAAAGATCTGTTGTTTTATACACATTTTTTTAAGTGTTTTGACTGTTGCCATTCCAAGTTTGCAGAGCACTTGATGTGCGGTATCAAATGCATTTGCAATTATTAATGGAAGGGGACTAGGGAAGCTTTGGAAAGGAAAAGTTGGATACTTCAAAACCAACTTTTTGGAAGGAAGGTTTTCCCTTTTCTTTCCTCACGTATGAAACTTACAAGAGATCCTCAAAATGCCATTCGAAACATAACAAAGGGAAATTGATTTTTGGAATGTTGTCCATTGAATTTAAGTTTGGTACTTAGTGAATTAATAGTATACTATGGAGTCTTGTGGTGTTCTTTACCAGAGACTTAAGAATCCTCCTAGTTCATTCAACAGCATATGTTATGGCTTGGTCCTTTTATGGCAGATATTGGCACACAAACCCCCTTTCTTCTAAATTTGTCGAGAAAGAGAATTGATATATGACCTATTTGAAGCCGCCACCGGTATGCGAATGATGCATAATTGTTTTCGTATTGGAGGAGCCATTGCCGATTTACCTCATGGCTGGATAGATAAATGTTTGGATTTTTGCGATTATTTTTTAACAAGGGTTGCTGAATATTGATTTGAGTGCTTTATGAATAAAAGTTTAGCCATTTGTAGTTGGTTGAGTGTTTATTGGTTTTTTAGTGATGGCTTTTTCATCCCTCTATTGGTTTTATGTATGAATAAGGAAATAGGCCCCAACCTATTTAAAAATAATAGGCTGTACTGTTTTCTTTATCCTTTTGCTCTATGGAACAAAAATCCAATCATACAGATAGAAAGAGTCATAAAAGTAGGGGGCTTTGCAAGCCTTCATAATTTTTCACTTGGCGGAGTATGCTTTGTAAAATTCATCGAATTTAGTGTCTATTTTAAGAAAAAGGAAACACCAATTTTGATTGGCTATAAATACTGTGGTTCGCTCTCCCAAAAATTATGAAAGTTTAAGGAACCCCGTACTCTTAGGTGCTCTTTCCATCCATATGGTTCAAAATTTATTTTGTAGAGTAAAAAAGGAAAAAAACAGAACTGCACACCATTTTGCCTAAATAGGCTGCATCATTCAATCCAATTCCGTTTTATAATACAACTTGACAATCCAACTGTATGGATAGAAAGAGAACGTAAAATCCTGAAGGTATGTACATTTTTACAATGTGGATATAAGCATCAACCTTTTTATAATGATTGGAAATAGACTTCTAGCCATCGAAAATATTATGAATTTTACATGGTTATAAAAATATTGCCACATAGCTTTAATCAAATGTAATCTTGTATTCTCTATTCATTTTGCATACTGTTTACATCTGCAAGGTCGGGTTACTAAATAAAGAATTGAAATCATGAGTATATGTACCTTGCACCAAAAACATGGTGTAAGGCCTTGCAAGCTCATTTGCCATACGCACGCGCGCACATGCACACATGTATATATCTTATGCATATGTATATGCCGTGAAGTAGTTTCTGGTTTTTTCTGAACCTTCTTGTTTAGTCTTTTCTCCAACTCTTAAACTACTCACTGTGTTCATGACTTGGGATTCACGACATGTAACTACTTTCTTGTTTTGACTGGATTGTGAAGGGAACTTTTTCTAGTTTTGTTTGTCTTTGACTTGTTTACGAAACATAAATAGTCAACTAATCATAGAAAATGCTCATATGATTGGCAGAAATTATACGGGTTTCTGGGATGCTGCCCAACCAAGGTTTCAACGAACTAGATAGACTGAGGCATAGAAGCCCCAGTCCCATGGCATCTTCAAATCTCATGTCAAACATGCCTGGGACAGGATTGGGTGGCTGGAATGGTCTTCCTCAGGAGGTAATAGTTTTAAAGCTCTTACAAAACCAAGATTTTGTATCTTCATAGAAGCTGTCATTTTAGACTGTTTACTACCTGTGCATGATAGCTACCAACTGCTGATTGTTAAGAATGTACGCGTTTGTCTTACATCTTGATATGTGGATGTGGCTTAGGGGTGAAGAACTAGTATCAGTACGAATTTTTTTGAAGTTCACATTAATCTTGCTGATTGTTTGTATGATTAGTTTTACTTTGTCCCCATACATTTTGGCAGTTCACTTGCATATTTCCTAGTCCTAAGTTGCGTTTGTTTCATTCAGTGTCTGGTCTGAGTTGATTCATTTTGCTGAATCAATTAATTATATATGTCTGAATCTGAATAGAGCTATCTGAATATAAAATTTGTTGTTTGTTTAAGTTTCTACCAGAATCATCTGAATTGATTAATTTTACTGATTTACCCTTCTATAGTAATAAATAATTATTCTATTTGATAGTTATTATAAATATAAACTAATACATTAAATATATAGTGTTGAAATGTTTAATTTTGAATATTAAGTAACATAATATTACAAATTTAACAAAATTAAAAAACTTAATATAATATTATGTGAAACTAGCACGACAATTTTATGTATGAGTTGTATAAAATTTTGTAGAAAATAAATGTTAATGAATAAATCATAAATGAAAGAAAGTTAAAGCATTGCCATGTTTTATCCACATGTCCAGTCTAAAAGTTTTACACGTATATGTATATATGTTGCTTTCTTTTATTGAGTTATTCTCCACCCATCACTTTTCTCATATGTTCTTTATCTGACCTTATACTAAAAACTTGCTCCTCCTAATACCATTGCCACCTTAACTCTAGAATATCCGTTGCTTTTTATTCTGTTTTTCTGTTGTTTTTTTTTTTTGGTTTTTCTATCTATTTTGAATTTGTACAACATGAAATTATGATTGTAATGGATAGAAACAAGAACGAGGATGATCTGGGATTTTGAATTCTCCGAAGATACTAATTAGTAGTATGTCAAGGAGATTGGAATGTGATAAGGGTGCACTGAAGTCTTTGGATGAGAAAAGTAAGAGGGGCAACGACGATAAAGAAATTGATGGGTAACATTGTCTGAAGTTATGTAATTGGCATACGACTGCGTTAAGCTGTAAATTTGTAACTTTTTTCATTCAGATATTCTAAGCCTAATAAGACTGAATCGCGGGATCTAAACAGACAGTCTGATTGGGACATAGCTGAGTGCACTCAGATCTTGAGACTATTCAGACCCATAGGCAAACAAACATAGCCTTAGATGTGCACACATCAGAACAGGACTTATACAGCATGCTTAGAGTCAAACTTTGCTATTGTAAATGAATGGTCACAATATCTAATGGAATTTGTTGAAAGATGAAAGATGAATGCTTAGAGTCAAACTTCACTATTGTAAATGAATTTGTTAAAACTTCACTATTGTAAATGAATGCTTAGGATTTGATGAAAGATGGTCACAATATCTAATGGAATTTGTTGAAGAATATCATGCTTTGGGTTCATAGCAACACAAAATCTTATCCTTAATTGCTGCATTGGCATGAAACTATTTTCATGCATCATCTATAGATCCTATTTTCTGGGATTTTAATAATTTTCTAGATTAGATTTTGGTAACTCTTTTATGTTCTGATTTAATATTAATGTTGACTTTGGGAAAAATGACAAAGGGCTATTTGGCGTTGATTAATTCATTTCACTTTCATACTTGGTGTAGATGTATTGTCTCTTCTTAATTACATTGTAACATTGTAGTAGCCTAATTACTTGGAATAAATTTGACTCTAGTATTTATAATCTTTGATAATTATTTAGTCCTAAGCTTGTAAGCTATATATAAGTGTCTCAAAGATCCTTACATTGCCTCTTCGAGGCAACAATGTCCTGCGGAGAGAGGGATGATTTTCAATCTTTGGAACTAGTTAATCCTTCATAAAACATGGGAATAAATGGAACTTCCAATTAAAGAAACCCCCCCTTTAGCATGACTTGTGCACTTGTTTTTACAAGGGTCTTGAATACAACGTGGTTAATGACCTTCTTGTTGCTGTATTTGTTTTTGATATCCATAGTGGTGTTGACATAAGGGGAAGTAGAAATATATAATATTGAAACGTTAGATAATCAGTAAGAAGAAAGGAAGAAGCATAGGTGATAAATCCACTGCTTAAGACATCCATGAGTGGCATGGATGCTTTGAATAACGAAGGCTATGTACTAAAGTAAGGTCAAGTGCCTTTGGCAGGCACATTCGATAAACTTCGTGGCTCATGTAGTTAGTTTAGATTTTTGTGGATCAGAAGTCGCATGAAGAGGTAAGCTTATTCTACTGATATTCACGTTTGTGGTGCAAATGAGAATGGTGATCAAATGTAGAATTGATAGAGGATCATGAATGATATGCTATAACAGAACACAAGTTAGTTCACTGTTATGAACAGATATCTTTTTCCAAGCATTCTATCATTTTCTTCGTAATGTTTTGATTTTCTATAATTCTGCATACTATTCATAAATTTGCTACTGTTGCATGCTATATGACCTAAGTTTTTGGTTAACTTGAGCTATTTATTATTAGCTATATTAGTTTTTTGTGGTCAGGTAACTGGTACCATCATTGCATGACTCTTTGATTTTTAGTTATTATTAACTACTTGCAATGTTGAGAGATGCGACTATGTTTTGCTTAAAATGATGCAAATTATGAGGTGATTACTCGTTGAATGTTTAATTGGCACAAAGATCTGATCACCTAAAAGATCTGCTGTTGGTGGTTTGTCTTTGTTCATGTGTGAAATTGTTAGATGTGTGTAGTGCTCCTATTCAATAAGATTTGATCTCAAGTGATCAATAGTTAACATATTCTAAAAGACAGGTATTTACACATTAAGGATTACTACCATATGACAATTTTGCTTTAGATGTAGCCAACACCAGTCTCTAAATACAAAAATGATATCAGGGAAGAAGATTTTTAATTTATTTTGTGAGAGGGAATTGTTTTCGGGTGGGGGTGTGGGGGCTGCTTAGTGACCCTGTGAAATAATGTACCGGAAGCATTAGACCATGGTCACCCATCGTTTTTGGCTATCATTAGTGCTCTTAAGGCTTTTAGTGGATTTATTTGTGCATATTTTAAAGAGATCTTCAAATGGGTTGAAGCCATAACAAGTTATCAATAGCAGAACCTGTGGCTGCTGGATGGAATCCTTCAGTATGGAAATGTCCTTTCACCAAATCAGCGTAGGAGGTTAGCTTGCTTCCGTTGGTGGTTGGGCAGGCTCACAAGTTGCACTAATCCACTTATGTCATTGATTGGAAAAGTTATTCCAAGCTTACCATATTAGGAATTTTAATTTATCACATTAAGAATAATGTACCTATATAATGTGGAAAATTATACAGTTTTTCAGTGTTAATTCAAGTACCATGCCAATATATTTTAGTTGGATTATTCTGTTAAATTATTTAGGCTACGGTTAGCTTCAGATGATATTGCTGAATAGCAGAAGCATTTAGCAAGTCTTCACCTTGTATGTATCTGCTTTGCCTATTGGTAAAGTTGTGCAAGTATTAAGGATGTTTATATTCAGGCTTATATCTTTGTTTTGTACTCCCTTCCCAATAAATATTGCAGCACATGTAATGTGTTGTGCATTTAAGAAATGTGCTAATTTTGATGGTTCCACTACAGTTATATTGGGATATTTAGAAGGTTGAATTTTCTTAGTAGTAAAAACTGGACAAGGATTATTTATTTTAAAATTTCTACAATGATTTTGGAAATGTTACTATTTAAGGGCGTTAATCATGTGGAACCAACAAGCATAAGCTGCCAATTCAATCTTCCAGACTTTTCTTAAAATGGAAGTCGCTACTGTTATGGGGCATCCCAAAAAGCAAAGTGTAACATTTTTTTTATGAGGCAGGGGAAAGTTACTTGGGAAGCAAAATTTTCATTTAATGTTTGGAAAATATAAGTAATTTGTTTGAACATGCCTAGCCCTTCAAAAGAAATGAGAATTATATTACAATGCAGTCCCTTTACTTTAGATAAGCAACTGATATGTCATCACACAACAGAGATTAGGTGGACCACCAGGGATGACAATGGACTGGCAAGGAGCACCAGCAAGTCCTAGTTCATACACTGTGAAGAGGATCTTGCGCTTAGATATTCCAGTAGAAACTTATCCAAATGTGAGCTTCAATCATATAATTAGTAAACTATATAACTAGTGTTACCTGATGGTGCATCATTTTTTCTTTAAACAGAGGCCAAGTTAATTTCTTTTGTGGATTTAGTTCAATTTTGTAGGGCGACTTCTGGGTCCCAGAGGTAATTCACTGAAGCGAGTTGAAGCCACTACCGGGTGTCGCGTGTATATTAGAGGGAAAGGTTCAATAAAGGACCCAGATAAGGTAATGTATTACAGTACACGCGGTTATAATGTCTATGTTCTTTCTCTGACTGAGGTTCGTTTTTACAATTTCCCCTTATTGTTGATTTTTTTTAACTGAAGGAAGAGAAGCTACGAGGACGACCAGGATATGAGCACCTCAATGAAACACTCCACATCTTGATTGAGGCTGATTTACCTGCCAATATTGTTGATATCAGGTTGAGGCAAGCTCAAGAGATAATAGAAGAATTGCTCAAACCTGTGGTAGTTATCTAACCTTAGTCCTTTCTTTTAAAAAAATTATTGTAATATCTCATTTGTAATGACACTTAATATTTGTTCTTTTATAGTTTTACGCCTTTGTCTGTGTGCAGGATGAGTCACAAGATTACATCAAGAGACAGCAATTACGTGAGCTAGCTTTGCTGAATTCAAATTTCAGAGAAGAGAGTCCTGGCCCAAGTGGTAGTGTATCTCCTTTCAATACCAGTGGAATGAAACGTGCAAAAACTGGTCGTTAATAGATGATATTCGCTTTGATAAATGTTCTGTACTCTGCTTGAGCCCTTGAGAGAGTCATGCCCGAGTATAACTTGCAGTACACTTTGATACCAGAGAGCGAAGTGGGAAAAATAGGTTGACAATTCTCGCAGGTGAGCTTTTTGGATGTCTTTTATTTTGCCTTCTTTATATTCAGCTGATCGATAGAAAAAAGATAAGAAAGGAAAAGTAAAGGGGAAACAAGGTTTTTATTTTTTATTTTCCCTTCCTAATGTGTTCTATATTTTCTGGGTGTTACATATAGTTTGGCCTTGAGTTAGATTTGATGGTGTCATGCTCATGTAAACTTAATTCATTGGATTTATTCTTGTGTTGGTAGCTTATGTGGTGGTGTGGAATATGTTATATATTCTATTGATTCCACATATGGTTCATTAGCAGGTTGGTTTATTATTTTGGACATCTCTGTGCTTTGTGTACTTTGGTGTTGTATAAAGGAACAAAATGGATGTAAAATATGTTTGGTCAGTCTTGACTAACTTGGAATTGTTCAAGTGGCACCTGGATGTGGGATCCAAATAATTATTTTATTCATTAATGTATTTATTTATTAATTATTGCTTTTATTATTTCTTGGGGTAGGAGGTGTTTGCTGTTTTCACCGTTAAGTCCACTTGGGATGAGTTATATCTTTTATTTGTTGATTATCTAATTGGGCTATATATCACCAGATCATGCATATATACTTGGAGGAGATCAAGTATAACCTGTTGGCGAACCATATTGGAAGGTAGTCATTGTATTGTAATTAATTAATGGGAAATGAGGTATGCCTTTTAGGTCTTTTCCCCAGACTTTATAGGCCCCCTGTGACCACTCATGATTGAAAAATGTCTTTAGAGTTGTAAATACTTGTGAAATCGTTGTGCGAAGATGACTTGTCACTAATAGATAATTGGAGGTATTTTACTTGCAAGTAGTGCTATTGGCACACGCACATAAACACGAGTACGCGAGCACACAACCACTTTATGCACATTTTATGCATGGTGGCACATCTGCATATTTGTGTAGCACGTGCATCAGTAGCACAATGGAAAAGGCTGAAAATTCATAAAAATGAATACATAGATCTCCGGGTAAATGGATGGCTTGAATAGACTACAACCACTCCGTGCTATGCTCATGATGCTGTATACCAATAGGTTTTTTTACTTGCCGAGTGAAAGATTTATTTATTTATTTTTGCCAAATAAACACTGATAATAGATGAAAGATTTATTGTAGGATTGTCACTTGAGTTTTTCTTAGTACGTTGAATATCTCCTCTCCTCTATATATTAAAGATTTGAGGCTCAGAATAACCGTTCCATGGTGTAATTGTGTCATCATTTAATGGCTCAAGAATGCCCCTACAGGTTTCATAAAATTACATTCAATACCTGTTATTGTTAAGATTTGAGAGACTTAATTGACCAAAAATAGTAAGTAGTTTTAATCTCCCGTTTATTGGTTTCGGACTGAAGGGCAACAATTGCCACCATTTTTAGTTTGTACTCAGACTTGCACAATACCATGATTTTTTTGATACTACAATACCATGAATTATAATCACAGTGAATATACCCTTGTGTCCTGATATAATAGTTGTAATTAATGGGAAATGTGGAAATAGCAATAACGTAATTGTAGAGACCAAAGACCATTAAACTACCAAGCCTCTAATCCTTGTGGACCAAACCAATAAAGTTGTGTTTGGTTGGATAGAGTAGGATGACATGAGAATGAAATGAGTAGATATGAAGAAAATGGTAGTGGAAGATAAGGATTATAAAATTTATGAGAGAAGTATAAAAATGAAGAAATTGTAGATTGTGCGTAATGTGATAGAATAGACATCTTTTATTTTGGAGAGTGAGTTTAGAAAAATATATGAATTTATGAAAATGAATGAAATAAAAAATGAATTTTACACATAAATAAACTAACAAATAACGTAAAAGTCTTTTATTCTCATGTCCTATTTCATGGAGCCAAATTATGTCTTGTGATTAACAGCATCATCAAGTTGTACATGGAAAACCCATTTGACCAGCAGCCGTCCGGTCGTCTCTTTCACTAATGCTCGTTCCGCTCTATACTCCATTCTGTCTTTTCTATTCTTCAATTTCTATGTGTTGTTTAATATCCCAAAATGCCACTTGCCATTCAATTTTTTGTGTCATTTTAATTTTCAAATTTAACTATTATAAAAAGTTACTAAACAACAATAAAACAAGATGAATGATGAAATTGGAGATGGAACGTCATCTTTCGTAGTCTATTATCGGTAAAATAGTCGTTTTTCCTTTTATGTCAATGTCATATAAGATTTATATATAGACCTGACTCACTCGATTATATTTTGTTGCAATTCACGAATTTAGCTTACTTTATGCTATGGTCCTCTCAACTTTTTATTCTCAAAATTATTCTATTGGCTTTTTAGGAAAAAAAAAAAAGAAAAAAATTGTTGGGAGCCCTTTTCGACAAAGCGGTTTGAATACAATTTAAGTTAGTTGGGACATGGTAGATGCAAGTGACAAGAACAAGAGTATAGATCATCGCTAGGGTGTTAATTTGAGCTGGTTTATTGTTTATCAACATAAAAAATTGATTATTATAATAAAATTATTATTTTATCACAATTAAAATTTATCGAAACAAGAAATCTTTAGAGAAATCATGCAGGATCAGATGAAAAAGTGTTTTTTTTTTTTGGGGGGGGGGGGGG
>CM025788.1:268416-300966 GCA_014636745.2 Centella asiatica
GGGGGGGGGGGGGGGGGGGGGGGGGGGGGGGGGGGGGGGGGGTAAATGGACGGAAAAAAGTCTAATGAGTAGAATGAAAGGCTTTTTAGATTACTCTGATTTAAGTGTCATTCCCTTCTCGACTCTAGAATTGAGCTCGATAGTTTGCACTTTTGAATAATTTCTATGTTGATTGAAAGAAATTCGAGTTATATTTTTGAAATTTCAGTAGAGTTTTTCATCTTATGGTTTGATGTTGATGGAGTTTAGGTGTGCCTAGATAAAATTTCTACAAATTAATGTCCTTTCAAACGGTTGTTGGTAATAATGTTTCCTTTGTTTATTGTGTTCTTGCAAAATAAAAAGGAAGAGAAGATTTGTTGTAATCTTTTCTATTTTATAATTTTAAAAATAATACTTATATATTTGAATCGAGAAAGATATTTTTTGGGAAATTGAGAGCTATCTTCTAAGAAAAAATATTTTAAAATATAATAATATGACAGAAATATTAACAAGAACATGGGATTAAGAGAAATGAACTATAGTTTATTTTTTAAATATTATTAAATAATTTTATGGATATACAAGTTATTTGAAAACTTCAACATACAAATGGGAAAGAAATAAAAATATAGAAGATCTCACCTTTTCGTGGAGTGTGGTTGTTATAATCATGTTAAACTAATTCTTTTTCAAGGCCAAGATATGTGAATCCTTGTAACGAAGAAAAAAGAAAAAGGAAAGAAATATGATGACATATACGAAGTACTATATTTTATTGTATGGTATTCTATATTATTTTTTTGAAAACTGAATCATAAGATGAATAATACTCCGTATAATAAATAAATATTATAATATATTGCTTTTAATTTAATTTTATCAATCAAGTATCAAGAGAGTAACTTCTTGAAAAACATTTTCCTAGAAAATGTATAAAATAAATATATATTCTCTCTTGAAAGAAAGAAACAGAAATACTACGGTACTCAGTGGAGTGGAGGTATAAGAAGAGATACGTAATTGCGTGGGATTTTGTCGGGACCGTCGGATTGTTGCAGTTTTAGTTTTTCTCCGAAAATAAGCGTCGTAGAGGTGGCCTGGCCGCCGTCATTAAATATATATAGAGAGAGTATTAGGGTACGGCTTTTTCTTCTCTCTCTCTCTCTCTTCAACTCCTCCTCACCAAATTCCCTTAAAGTTAAATGTGTTTTTCATTAATTTGATCGAATTGTTATTAATTTGCTGCTGTTGCTGCATTCTCTTCACAGGAGGAATTGGAGCTTCAGATCTACCTTTTGCAGCATCTGTCTTCTAAAAGGTATTGCGTTTCCTTTTCTCTCTTCAAATCTACATCCTACCAAGCATTTAAATTACTAGAATTAATTACACTCACTCTACATATGAATCATCAATTTATCAATGTTTGATATCTCCTTTTATTATCATTTGCACAATTTTTAGATTTTGATTCTTCTTCCTCTCTCATCAGGTAATCTGCCTCGTTATTAACAATGACGACTATGGCTCAGCTGCGATACACTCCTCTCCCAACTCACTATCACCATTTCAACGCCAATCGAGCCTTTCCACCTTCCGATGGTGGTGCTATTGAATCTAGTACTACTACCACTACTAATAATAATAATAATCTCACTTTTCCGTTCTCCGCCTCCCCCTCTCCCTCTTCTTCATATCTCTCCATTTCCTCTTTTCCGACGAATTCGTTCGATCATAATCTCCCATCTAAGTTCCATATCAGTCCACATGCC
Organism: Centella asiatica; assembly: GCA_014636745.2. Lineage (NCBI taxonomy): Eukaryota > Viridiplantae > Streptophyta > Magnoliopsida > Apiales > Apiaceae > Centella > Centella asiatica. The sequence goes on from CM025788.1 coordinate 270,171, forward strand.
ACTGTTGCTGGCGGCGGCGGCGACGCAGATGGTACTGGTGGTTGGAGTGGCGGTGGAGGCAGTGGTGGTGGCAGCAGTGGAGGTGGAGGGGATGATTCTTCCTCTTCATCTGATGATTCTTCCTCATTCGACGCTTTTGGACCCTTGGGGGCTTTTCTAAGTGGTTGGAGATCAAGGGTGGCTGCGGATCCCCAGTTCCCTTTTAAGGTTCTAATGGAGGAAATTGTGGGCGTCAGTGCCTGTGTGTTGGGTGACATGGCCTCTCGCCCCAATTTTGGACTGAATGAACTTGATTTTGTGTTCTCAACTCTTGTCGTAGGTTGCATCTTGAATTTTACCCTCATGTATCTCTTGGCACCCACCATGTCGGCTTCCAGTGCTAGCCTGCCTTCCATTTTTGCCAACTGTCCTACCAGCCACATGTTTGAGCCTGGTCCTTTTAGTCTCGTTGATCGGTTAGGGACGTTTGTGTACAAGGGAACTTTGTTTGCTGCTGTAGGGTTTGCAGCCGGATTGGTTGGAACTGCTCTCTCTAATGGGTTACTCAAGATGAGAAAGAAGATGGATCCTAATTTCGAGACCCCAAACAAGTCTCCTCCTACCCTTTTAAATGCTCTTACTTGGGCAGCCCACATGGGTATCAGCAGTAACTTAAGATACCAAACCCTCAACGGGGTTGAGTTTTTGCTGGCCAAGGGACTTCCATCATTTGCATTCAAGACCTCTGTGATTGTTCTGAGAGTGGTTAATAATGTTGCTGGTGGAATGTCTTTTGTGATATTGGCAAGGCTAACTGGATCACAAAGCTCTGGTGTTGATGAGGGAAAGGTTCTCGCCATTCAAGATATGGAATCATTGGCTGCTGCAGACGAGAAGGATAAGTTGTTACAAGGCAATAGTGAGAGCAATGAATCTGTTCACAAGTAATGTTTTTACTCTTTAATCTTGTTGGAATGGCTCTCTTTTAGTTTCAATCAGGAGATTTTCTTGGTTTCCTTTTTCTTTTTATGGATCTATAAATAAAATGACTAAATGGTTTTTAATCACGCAAGTCTTATTTGAGATTGGCTTTTGATTATTGGTTTAGTCTTACAAGTATGAATTATGGGAGTGTCGTTTCAATTGCATCCTTCTTGTTTCCCCCAATCCAAACTAGTTGAGGCTGTGTTTTTTATAGTTACTAGCAAATGTAATTTCATTTTATCATGAATCTTTGGTTGCGGAAGTACCTTTTAGGTTAAGAATATCATCAACTGGTGAAGATTATAATAAATGAAAACGATAGGGAATGACCTTTTGATACCAAGGATGAGGTTGATCTTTGATTCCCTTCAGCTTGCCCAAATGGCTGTGTATCATAGTTCTTTCTCTTGAGGTACTTCGTTCCTTTCAATTACAATCATGCCATATATCTGGCAAACAAATGAAGGTGTTTTTTCTGCATTCTTGCATTACATCTACTCTTATATGTTTCTGTTCTAGGTCATCTATTTTTCTGTTAAGTTGGGTTGTTCAAGTTTTGTTTAGGTCATCTATTTATTTCTGTTAAGTTGGGTAAGTTCGTTTGATAAGATTTTGGTAAGTTATGAAAGAATTGGACCGTGAGCGGCAATGAATAATTTATAATTATCGCCACAAGAACTCTGGAATTGGAACTTGAATTGCATTTTGTCCACCTTGTGCTCACACTTGAAACAGAAAATTTCATCTCAAAAGCTTTAAACCATGGGAAGTGATCTACGATGAGCTGATGCAAATTGGCAAAATGTTCCAGCGTTACTGTCCCATTAACCTGAGCTGATACGGTGAATTGAATTAGTAGGAAGATCATATTATACTAGACTTCCATAAAGAAAGTAAATAAAAGACGTTCCTCAATAACAACAAAGTTACTACGAATATCTCACTTAAAGTAGGTCGTATAATTTTGTGTAAAGCCAAAAGGCTGATGTTTTTACAAGGCAAAAAACTGTTGTTATTATTCAGCTTCTGCCCAGTCTTGTTTTTGCCTTCTTCCACATTAAGACGTTAGGAGAAGATTCGTAAGACTTTAGAAACTACTTATTTTTGTACCCAACAAAAGATAAAGAGCATTACTGCTGAATTTACATCATTTACTATACATTGATGAGGAACATTAGACAACCGGGAACCAGCCTCCCAGAAACTCAAACTACCTTAACTACTGATGCTCCTTATCTCGCGTATAATTTCAACGTGGACTGATGGTAGTTGTCACACCACTGACAAGATCGCTTCCTGACATATTTGAAGACACTAAAGGCTCCCTACTTGCATGGAACAAAGAAGATGAAGATGCTGATTCCCCAAAATTTCTAGATGTAGATTTTGACACATCGGATATAGTTTCGGGTATCATGTGGAGTATGTTTTCAAGCTCCCTAACCACATCCAGCATTGACGGCCTCTCATCTGGTGTATCCTGGCAACACCTGAGGGCCAGAGCTACAAACCTTTCAACACATTCAGAGGGGTAACAACCCATTCTACAGTCTATGATGGAAAACATTGTGCCAGAATGATTAGCCGAATTAACCTGAAATTTAATATTTACATATTTGAATTATCCATCACCAGCATGCATAAAGTTCTTTAGGTGCTGAATTCAGGAAAAGAAACAGAAACACACAATAATATGCATTCTGATGAAGAATAATTTATCTTTTTTTTTTGGATCGTCGAAACTATCCCTAGAATTAACCCAATTCTCACTTTGATGATGTTTGATCTCCCTAGAATTAACCCAATTCTCACTTTGATGATATTTGATCTCCTGACCTCAAGGTCAAAAGGAGTGAGCTCTAATCATTTGAGCTAACCACAACCTCAAGAATAGTTTTATCTCATTTTGTTGCAGTAAGTTTGTTAATTATTTAAGAAATTGTCCGTGGTAAACACATGTTCCAAATAAATACATGTTCCAAAGATTCAGTAATCTCCTTTCAAATGTAAAAAGGAATGGACAGTGTCTAAATTCAAACAATTGCGTTGGAGAGCAAAAACCTCAAACGCATGGAATTGAATTAATATCTTGAGAGAATACCTCGCGAACTATATTTTTGCCGTGTGATATTGGTGGCATGCCTGTCACGATCTCCAAGAATACAACACCAAGGCTATAAACATCACTTTTATCCGTTAACTTATGGGTCAAAAAGTACTCAGGATCAAGATAACCCTGCACATATAATCACAACTGCTTACTAAAATTAAACTAACGGCACCAAAAATTCAACAAGACTTGAAAAGTTGGATCAAAACTAGAAAGGGCTCTTTTCATGTTGCAGTTGGTTTTTCATTAAGCCCAGTTACAAGCTTTGAAAGTTGTGCGTATTCTTAATCACACAATCACTCTTATCCCTTCAACAGTGATTTGCAACAATGAAATCATCTGTATATGACAAGTAATTCTGCAAGATCCCTGGTTTCCATTTGAGGAAGGTTGTCCATCTCTGGCATCATAGTATTATTCTGAACCCTCTAATTTAGCGAAGTTATCATTATTAATTTTACTTGCGAAAATATAAATAGCAATCTGGAGTTAAAATCACTTTTACACAACGTAAACATAAATAGTAATATTCTGGTAACTCGCTGCTAGCATTAGTTGGTCATTCAGACCATTAAACCTTTCGCTATCCTACCAACTTCAAATTATATTTAACCTAGGTTTCATGCATGAGACAAATATTTGAGAAATTTTGACAATAATAAAGAGAGTGTTGTATAACTGTAAACTTAGAGACAAAAGGACCAGGTAAGGAGGAGGGGGTATCAAGAATGAAAATCGAAGAATAATACCAAGCAAGAAATCATGGGGATCAAGGACACATGTTTTTTACCCTAGAATCCCCAAAATCCTTTTATCTGAAGCCATTGAAGTACATTGGTATCCATTTTCATGGGGAGAAAAGCATGACAAAATCAATTCTTTTTTGTAAGTTCCTAAAACTAAATACAATATTCTCTTCCTGAACTTTTAATAGCATTCATAACTGACATGAACAGAGTAGCTCGTACAGGTTATTACTCAAGATAACAATTCTCTCGTTCCTAAGCTATTAGATTCTTTATGAGGACGGTAAAAGCAAACAAAACAAAACTGCCCCATAATTTACATGGCCAGAGTAGCTAAAATCATACAGGTTACAAAGGCCATTAGACTCTTTTGGATTTCGTTTGACATGGTTGATGAAAGCTGATCACAAGAAGACAAGGTAGTTTGGTCTAAAGGCTTCACGAATTTACTATTGTACCAACTGCCAACCACAATGACATGGAGTCAATGACATATAATATCCGATCCCAACTTTGGGCATTGGGGAGTAGTTGTCTAACATGGTAAATTAATGACATGTTGCCTACTATTCAATATTGTAAAAGACGCAAGGCATACTCAAGCAGTAAAGGAAACGGCTAGTGCCTATGCAGGGTTAACCAGTGTAGACGTAATTAATCTGAATCGAGCGGTGATTACATGAATCTAGACATTAACCTAGACAGGTATTAATTAACTACGCTGGAGACTTTCACAATATTATTATGCAACCGTTCAAGATGGTATTCTTTATTTGCTCCATGAACCAGAGCTAGCAAAGTCAGACATACCGGGGTTCCTTTAACTATTGTCGAAATATGATTAGGCAAAAATCCCTCATCATTCAAAATTGGTGCAAGACGTGAGAGTCCAAAATCAGCCACTTTAGCCGTAAGCTTGGAGTCGAGAAGAATGTTGCTGGCTTTGATGTCTCGGTGAAATATCGGCGGATCTGCTTCAGTATGGAGGTATAATATACCTTTAGCTGAATCAAGAGCAACAAGCAACCTCATCCGAAAGTTCAAGGTGTCCTTAGACTTGGCTGTTATTGCAAAGAAACCATCCGTTAAAGCTCAGATAACAAATTTGCACAAATGATAAGAACCTTCAATAAATTAAACCCATATGATGCTGTTTGACCTAATAATTTAACAAGTATAATAAGATGGACCGCATGAGAGATCATGACTTATAAAAGTTTTAAGGGTTTGAACCTTTTTTTCATCTTAAATGTCTCTGATATACACAAAACAATCACGTAAGTTTGTGTCAAAAATCACTATCATGGTTGGTCTCAACCAATTTTACGAAAAGCTGGAACGTTGACATGTGCTCCTACCATATTCTTTTTTCTGTTTATTTCTCGTAAAAGGGACCAGAAAGTAGTAGTGTATATATATTGTTAATGCTTATTAGTTACTAATATACAACTGATTACTAAATCTATGTATGACTTCATTATCTAGAAAATCAGACATTAATGGGGCGTTTTAGATGACAAACAAAACTCGAAAGAAAAAACAAATTCATAAGGGAAAGGATGATCTTAAAAAATGACATTCAAATTTAAATCTGTTTAGCATAATAAGCAAGAACGAGGACTTGTTAAAACATTTAGAAGCTCCTTACCAGAGAGCCAATATTGCAGTGTGCCATTTGTCATGAATTCATACACCAGCATCTGCATATTTGTTGCCAATAACTCACTTAACCCTATTTTGTAATAGAATAATAACCACAAAGCTGACAGCAGAAGAGGGTATCAAAAAGTCATAACCCAGTAAAAACATATTAATACTTATATTTGCCCTGATTCAGTCAACATTGTGAAAATTGCAACTAGACTAGATGAAGCCATTGCAAATAGATTACTATAATAAGGAAACCTCCTATTTATGGGTTTTCTCAACCAACTATACCTGCTCCCCTTCTTCTTCACAATATCCGATGAGTGAAACTAGGTTCCGATGATGTAATCTTGATAACAATTCTATCTCTGTTAAAAATTCCTTCTCACCCTGTAAGGATCCTTCTTTTGCACGCTTTATGGCTACAATCTTGTTATCAGATAACGTCCCTCTATAAACCTTCCCATAACCACCTTGACCAACTAGATTAGAGTTATTGAAGTTGTCAGTCGCCAATACCATTTCCTCAAAGGTGAAGCTTTTAACACCATCGATATTTATAGAAACCCGTGAGGCTGCAGTAGGAAACACATTCTCTTTACTACTAACAATGAATTGTCATACATGATGCATTATTATTCAACACGAAACGAGTAATCAATTAATTTTGAGAACTCACATATATGCTTCCTGGACAAGGTGCTGGGGCCTCTGGAATTTTTTCTTGTCATAAAGATTATAGCTGTTACAGTGATCACAGCACAAGAAACTGCCACTAGTACAATACATACCAAAATTGCCTTGCTTATACGATTCCCTTGGGGCTCAACATCCACTACAGAAATAAAAAGATAATATAAGCCTATATGTTGAATAAGACGCAACACAATAAAGAACATTATTTTTGACTCTTTCAGTTGAATCTCTATAATACATATGGAATTCCCTCTCCTACAATAGAATATCTTGTGTAACCTCATTCTTTTTGCAGATAATGTCATTCAACTTGTGGACACCAAAAACCTGGTACAAAGATATTATAAATTTGTCCCAAAACCTAGCCCTGTTTAGCTGATGATCAAGAATCAGAGCATTTGCATGTAGAGCTGTACAGGCTCAATTGGATTATTACAAGCCTAAACGGCTAAACTTTAACATGCCATTGAGCTCCATATACCGCTAAATTCTGAAGAACCGAAGTTCTAATGAATTATGTTCACCCAAGTTTATGAAATCTTATTATCTAATTTTGCATACACCTTTCCAGCTTGCTTTATTCCATTCCTATTCAACTTAATCAGTAATCACTAAGAGACCATAGAAGAATTCCTCTTTGTGACATATGATATGATCATCTATACCACATCTTTAAATTTTCTATGAAACAGTAGTGTTCCTAGCCCTCTCTATGGATCAACTCCCATATATGTATATGCATGTGTGTGTCATTCTTTTAATAAGGCTAATCACAGTAACACCAATAAAAAACACTGCTTTTTACTTGTTCCTATATTTCCCAACCAATGCTAACTTTTCGTTTGCTTGGATATAAAACTTCAAAAGCTGGAAGTAAGAGAAATGGAGAGTAGTAATTTTAAAGTGCTAATCAACAGTACTTAGAAAAGCTAGTGGAAACGCCAATATGTATGCACAAGTCAGTAACTCCAGCAAATCCATATTATCAACTACTTTGTTTGGATACTCAAGTCCTTTCTCTAATGCTTTATCAATGCCAATATAAAAATCGTGGTTGTCAGAATTGCATATGCAGTCATTTATTAGCAGATTCAGATTTCAATTCTTACCAAATGAATAAGGTCCGAGAAGAGTGAAATTGAGAAGCTCATAAGGTCCAAAGAAATCACTCCCATAGAAACTCCAGGTAGTGAAAATGTATCTCACACGAAGAATTTCACTTGTATTGAATGTGTTCGAGTGTTCAACACCAGCCGTAGGATAAAGCTTCAGATACATCCTCAGACGAGGTCCTTTTTCCCAGATATATGATTCAATAGATAGTTGATAAGGATTTAACTCAAGAGCACTAGTAAGGTACTTCTCAAATGGATGCACATATGGAGGGAAGTAAGAGAAACTTGGACTCTTAAGCCTGTATCCAATTCTTAGAGGTGATGCACAAAAACATGGAACAGGAGCTCCTGGGACATACTCAAAATAATTGTCTACAGGGCATGCTTGAATAAGACAAACGGTGGAATTCTTTGAAATGTCAAACTTCTCATTTTCTGGGACTCCAGGTCTGCAGAATTGACCAATGTTTCTTATCTTTGAATTGTTGCAGATAGGGTTGCCTTCCAGCCTGAAGAACAGGTCCTAATAAGCTAAGGCCGGCCTCAAATGAACACAGTGATCAAAGTAAAACAAAATATCACAGCTTCTCCTTTTACGAAAAGAAGAAAGAAAAAGGATAAAAGAACGAGACACACCACAGGGTCACATTTGATGGTGGATTAAGAACTCCTGAAATGTTGACCAGCAAATTATTCCGAAGATCACTGCAATTTATACATCCAAGTAATCATTAAAGAAGAAACATTGGCAAACGGAGTAATAAATGTATAAGAAATTATCTAAGATGAAAAATATTTCATTTCAGAAAGTTGTTCAAGTTCTGGTTTCAGGTCCTCTTACAGTGTAAGTCTTGCTGTTGCACTGGAAAACTTGTTCTGCCATATCTTATTGGGAATAGAACCAATCAAATAATTATTATCAACTGACCTGTAATAAAAAATTAATACCCTTTCTCAATAATGCCTGAAATGAACTGCAAGTATTTTCTACTAAATTGCCAGTTAAGCGAATAGAACTGCTATGACTCTATGCAGAAAGTCTTGCCTCAATGAAAAGATCATTGTTTATAAGGTAACTAACAAAAATTAAATCATTATAAAGAAGAAGGTCCTCACAGCATCTGGAGATATTGAAGATTTGAGAAACTTTCAGGAATAGTTCCATTAAAAAGGTTAGATGACAGAACACTGCATAAGAAAGTCAAAGAGAAATAATTCTCAGCTTTTGATTAGTGGTATACTAAAACTGTAGCAACATGAAGTAACATTTATGTGTGAATGTCTGTTTTTGTGTGTGTGGGTGGGCACGTGTCTGAATATATGTGTGTCTCTCTTGCCGCGTACATAAAAAACATGAACTGACGGGAACAGTTTTTTCTTCTTCTTGACTTCATATTAATATAAATAGTGGATGGTTTGAGATGTGCTTTGTTATGTAGATCATTTCAAGAGCCTAGCTATGGTTCAGTCCACAAACACACACACACACACACAACCAACTAGACTTCTTGGTATGTCATGTACATACACAGTTGTCATAATGTGAGAAAGCGTTGATGGTATAGATCCTGTGAGCTGGTTCCAGCTGAGATCTCTGTAACAGCACTCAGTAATTGATAGATTAAAAACAAAATTAAAAAAAATAAATCAACAATTCAAATGTGGGGAAAAAAGGGCCAAAAGAGCCAAGTACACAGTTAAATCACATTTTTATATCAAACTCAGACTTACAAATAGATAAGGGTGGATAGTCTGCTGAGATCCGGCACAGCTCCTTGCAAGCTGCAATTTCTAAGACTTCTGCCAGATCAGGGACAGGAAGAATCAGCACAGACCGTAAGGAACCTTGCTAAGTTATAATTATTAATTCGTGTAATATGAGTAAGTAGTAGATGTACCAAATAAGTTACTTTTGGGATTTACAAATTGGGGACAAGAGGATGGGCTTCATTCATAGAAAAATGTAAAGAACGATTTTTTTTTATCAGAAAAGTAAATAATAATAAAAACAAAAATAGGTCAAGTCAGTCAGCGTATTAATGGATATGAACTGGAAAAATCTAACATGTGCTTCAAAAGAAATTTTGGGAATAATAGACCCAATAAATCTACAATAAGATTCTGTATATATTAGTCTTATATGTTAACCAACATTTAACACACTGTGAAACTACAGGAGTATGATTTATAATATGATAATATATGGTCTTTCACCATTAACTAGTAGTTTAAGTTTGGTTATTATATTCTCTGACAATGACGAGCTTTTGTGGCATGTGCAATTCTGATAATCAAATTTTGCTATCTTACATGAAGTTTGTGAGTAATGAATTAGAGTGATGGATAGATTCAAACATTACAATACAGAAAATTTTGTTTTAGTCACTTGTCATTAGAAGTTTGTGGCATGTTGTATGGAGGTGCCACTCGCATCAGGACCTATAATTGATTCTCACTGGCATCAAAGCATATGAACTTATTGTTGGAAAATATTTGGGGAAAATAATATATTCGAAATGACTTAAATAAATCAAATACAATTGAAATCCGAGGTACATGTAAACATGTTTCCCTCACCAGAGGATCAGAACACGAATGAGAAATTAAAACAGGGCTGGAACCTCAATTTATAGGCAAGGCCATTTGCACCCCGCGCACGCGTGGAGGATGGAGCATAATGTAGCCACTCAATTTGACTAGTTAGCTTGCTTTCCCATATAAAAGGTAAGCAACAAACCTTCCAAATTTCAATGTGGGACAAAGTTCCTTTTACTTAACTCATCTTTGCATCTTCCATTCCAAATGAAAAAACAATTTTCATTCAAATTCTCATTAACTTCCAACACTTATATCTAACATGATATATTTGGTTTGGAGTGCACAGTCAGAAATTTCAAAGCACTTTTTACTCCAACGTGCGTATGGTTGGGTAGTTCTCAAGTCATAAAAGGGAAGCACGTGCCTACACACACATATAAAAGAAAATGGGAGCCACACTATCCCTTACAATAAAAAGTTGTAAGCAGCCCTAATTTCACATTGAATTGAATACAATGGATGTGACTATTCTCCATGATATACTGATTATACAACTATAACACTACTGTGCAGGACTGCTTACAATCTCTTTTGTTTGGACTGTGTAGCTCCTCTATGGCTCTCTCTATATAATTGCTATTCTTTCTTCAGCAAACAATTGAAACATGCAATGTGAAGAGAAACATGTATTTATCCCACAGTGAAAAGGCACAGAATGAATTAGAGAAGAGACATTTTTTCCCGAACTTACAATTTCACTAATGTTGACAGGTTTCCATAAGCTGCAGGAATGCCTGCTCCGCTGAAATTGTTGTTATCAAGTTGACTGCAGGAGGAATATATTTCTTTAAGATTAATAGCACTATTGCAATTTGCAACTTAAGCAAATGTTCCTTTGGTCATGCAAGAACTATTTGTGCACCCAAACAATGCATAAGTAGAAATGGATCAATGATAAGTTTTAGTTTTTCTTGCCCCCCACCCTCCCTTTCTGCAAAAGTTGGTCGTATAAATCCCGTTAAAAGCACGAAACCTTGCCAAAGTGGTGTGGAAAATAAAATTTCTATACACTGAACACCTACAACTGAAACAGTCACCAACAACGTATCAACCGCACTTGCTACAAACTTTCTAGATGAGGTATGGCCAATGGTCATATATACCAAGAAAGAAAATAAAAAATAAAAAACATTGAAGAGAAGTCATGAACAACCACAACAAGACTGCCCACACTTACGGTGACAAATAATTGAGCTAAGAAGTTCCATAAATAGCAGAAGTAGAACATTATTGCTAGGATTAATAACGAATGAATGTCAGCTTAGAGACAGATATATCCATGATGCTTTATGCTTGTTGAAAATGATACATTGCACCTTAGCCTGCAATATCAGCTGCGAGAAATGATTAATGACCACATTATTAAGAATGAGTAGACTCATTCAGGCAAGTCTTGAAGAGACAACGATAATGAAATCGGAAAAGAAAGTGGAAAAATGTTGAAGAACAATGGATGGACATGGCTACATACTCAACCTAAACATGTTTAAGTTCCTTTGACTCTGAAGAAAGGCTAAAGCTTCAGATGCAGAACATGCAAGTTATTATTGTACATTGATTTTGTGGTTTGTTATTTAAAAATTATTTATGTTGCTCATCTTCTACAGGTTGACATCAGGGCTTCCTCAAAAAGTAGCAAAAAGAAAATAGATTTAAATATAATCATCATATTGGAACTAAATATCAATCTCGCCGCATCTTGCGGCAGAGTGCGTTTATATAATTATCTATTCCATCAAAAGATCTGTTCCCGTTAAACTACCGCTTACCATACTATAGAACAAGATTATTGAAGTATTACATAACAATATCTGAACAACTAAACTATGTAATATAAACACTCTACACATATTTACACACCCATAAGTATCTATTCCCGTTTAACTTCTTCGAAGTACATAAAGCAATACACACCATCATAAAGAAACAAAATTATTGAAGTATTACATAACAATCCTAACCTACAAAGGAAGAACTCACAGTATTTTCAAGTTTGGGATGCTTGAAAACTCTGATGGAAGATACCCAGATAAATTATTGTTGTCCACAAGCCTACAATGATAATACAAAAACAACCAATAATCAGACAGCGATTTTCTCCTGGAACAAATAGCCGAAAGGATATGAAGAGTGTGTGTGTGTGTGAGAGTGAGAGAGAGAGAGAGAGGGAGGGAGAGAGAGGCAGTTAAACTCACAAGTGAAGTAAACTGGACAAATTGGAAAGTTCAGATGGAATTTGACCACTAATTGAATTGTTGTTCAAGTGGCTACAAATCAGCATATGTCAAACAAGTTGATCATTAACACAGAATTAAAATCATTTTTCTTGTCAAGCAACATCTTGCATAGAAATTCACTCACAGATGTTTAACACTTTCTAATTTTGAAAATGATTTTGGGATTGGTCCTGATATCTGATTCTGGTCTATTTGGAGTCTGTTCAAATTTGACAAATAGCCGAGCTCGTCAGGTAGGTAGCCTGATAATTTATTTCCATTCAAGAGTCTGCAAACAAATATATCAGATAAGTTTACAGAAAGACAGTAATTGATGTGAAATGTTATGATAAATTATCGTGAATTTCATTTTCTTTTCACCAGGTTTTACATCACGCTAGATGAAAGTCATAAACTAAGCAAACGACATTGGCAGCAGTCAAGTGTCAAAATTTCCCAAGATGTAGCAACTTTATTACAATTTATAATTGCTGTATTCATATCCTAATAGCAGACTAGTTTCCAATTGTTAATATATCAGGCAGTATAACTCAGCATGGTCATGTTGTTACATATTAGCACAAGGTCAGGATTTTGATTTAGCAAGGGTTTGGGTTTAAGTCTTCCTGGTAGTGCTTAGGCACCCTATTTGGATGAGAGCTTCACACAAGCGTGTCAAAGAATGACCCATCTTTCTGACTTCTAAGTGCATTCTCTGATAGCTTTAGCTTTTGAAGAAATTAGTTATACTAGGGTTTTCCATAGTTCAGGATTTAGAGAGATATGATATGCTGTTAAGTTATAATTTGTTCATGTATTTTATTGTCATTTACATATTCTTAAATAGTATCTATACTTATTTTGTGTGTTTTGAGTGTTATTTATCTTTAGGAATGCAAAATGGAGTAAAGAGTTGAAAAATATTTAAAAGTAGAAATCTGTGTTGAATAGGATATAAGGCGTGGGCACGTGCGGCAGAAAGTCATAAGTTGTTTCCCTGAAGCATTTTGTATGAGATTTTGAGTCAAACTAAGAAATTTAAGGTCTATTGTAATCTTTTAAGTTGTAAACTCTTAACCATGTTTTTACTGGAGTAAAACTTTATCCTTATTTTATTATATTTCTTATAGGAAAAGAGTTTTAGATTTATTATCCAAAGGAAGAAATCCTATGTGAGGTCAACTTCTTCCTTATTTAAGGGCACGATTCTATAACCCTAGAGAGGGAATTTTTCAATAATTATATTCTCTGTTGTATGTATTTTTCATCTACTATGCGCGACTAAGTCTCTTTCTAGTCAAAGAATATTCAATGGTTTGATTCGCCATTAATTGTGAGATCTAACTGATTTTATCTATTCTATTATTCTTGGGTATTTGAAATTTCTATGTTTTTCCAAGTTTATTATTGTTTTGATTAATTGGGTAGGTGACCAACTATATAATTGTCAAAATAATTTATTGTTGGAAAGACCTCTCTGTCCAAAGTTAGGAATTCCATTACCAGTCATCGACTCAAAGAGTCGGGAGGGCCTTCATATCTCATTATCACGTAACCATCCATAATTGTTTGATGGTTCTAATGTTTAAAGCAATTAACAACGTTGATTACGATCAAGTTTTTGATTGTTGTTATAGGATTTTGTGATCTAGTTTAAATGAATTGAACGTTTCGACTTTGTTGATTAGAATTGGATCTTTTTAATTCTTAATGTTATTGATGAATTAAATCATATGATCGTGGTTGTTCATTGGTAAAAGAAGTAATCATTAGATTGTATCTTGATTATCGACAAATTAAGTAGAGATTGATTGTTGATACATGTTCGACAACTATAACCAATTTATTCTAGTATAATTGAATAATTATTGCATCGCTAATTAATTCAAAGAATCAAAGTTGAGAATAATCCTTTGGCTAGTTTCCTTCCTATATTTGTTAAATCCTCATTTTTTATTGTTTAATGCATTTTACATTGATTTCTTAATCTCATTTGCTTTAATTCAAAACCCCCTTTTTTATTTTAATTGTTCTTGACGAAATAAGTAAATCTTAACCAATCTTTGTGGATACGACTCTACTTGTCACTAGCTACAAGTTAGTTATTTTTGGGAAGGAATTTATTTTTGTTGGATTCGACACTCATCATATGCTCGTTATCATATTCATTATCCTACTAAGAATTATTCCAGTCATCCTCAAAGGAATTCGAGTACAATAAACTAGCATTTGCAAACTAACAATCTCAATTCTCTTTCTGTAACTGTAGCCCCCATAGTTATTAAATCGTAAAAATATCAAGTATCAAAAACCTCCATATTGTGTTTCATGCATTGTATCGTACGATACAAAAAATAATTACAAAGTGTGATTACATATATTTGACATATTTATAACAAAACTTGTTGGGCAACAAGTATTTTAGCTAGATTATAATGTTAAACTTAGACTACCAATCTATCTTTACGCATAAAAATAACAAATTTTATTGGATAATCTAGTATATTAGCTTGTCATAATGTAAAAGTGCATTACAAATTTGATCTTTGACCTAAAAATAATTTATAAATAGGTAAATAGTATCATAAAATAATCGTTATCATATGATTATTTTCAAAATAAACATATGATAACGATTATCATATGAAATGTATCGTTATCATATGAATTGTATCGTATCATGACCGATACTTGTGATGCGCTGATAATTCTGATACACCCTATGATATGTATCGAATTGTCTGTGTATCGTATCGAATCATATGTATCATATCATACAATTCTGATAACTGTGGTAGCCCCTAATATGGAAAGAATAACATTTAACATTTTAAGGTTTTGTTCTGTTTAGAAAATGGGACTAGAACAATGTACAATGTTTCTTTACATCTTTTAATGAACGGTATGTTTATATCGGGCATAAAACTTTATCATTTGAGTTATGTAATTCACAATTATGATTTTTTTTTTGTTAACTTCAGTAATACTTATGATGATGGAGATGGTAACAATGACCAGATCCTTACTGATCCTTCTTTGGAAGCTATACAATAAGAAGAAAAGTCACGTGGATACTGAACAATTTATTTGGAAACTGGACAATACAAAATTCACTTACAGAAGTTTCAAAGAAGCAATGTTTCCTACTTCCTTTGGTATACTGCCACTTAATTCATTCCACATGAAGTCTCTTCCCAGAAAGAACAAGAACCAAGAACATCAGAAACACAAGCAAGCATCAGCAAAATATCAAATGAAGACAATGTTATATTAATTTACAAGACATCAAAAGGTGAATATTCATGCTAATACTCACAATATTTGAAGATTCGACAGCTGACCAAGCTCAGGTGCTAAACTTCCAGAAAGGTTCTTATTCAGTAGCTGGCTAAAAAGGAAGACGAGATAACAATAGGAAACCTCAGCCACTTAGGAAACATTTAAACTACATAAATATGTGTTGAGTTCAAGCAGTTAAGATGTATTAGGGGTAATTATACGATAATACTGGTTCTTATATCCAAATAATTTATTAAGAGAGAAGTTGTATAATTTTTAAGTTAAAACTTGTGCAGAATGCACCTACAGTTCTTGGACGTGAAGGTAACCATCAGCTCCAGTTGTATCAAAGCATAAAACTCCTGTCCAATTAGACGTACATGGATCCCCTTTATTCCAGTTCTTAAGATGCATCATCTGATCAGTTAAACTTCTCTTGACAGCTAACAGTGCAGAAACTGCAAATGAAATGACTTTAGATAACTACTTCAGCTTCAAGCCAATCCAGGAAATACCATATGAAATCCCAAAACCATATCAGATAATGCAGCATTCCTAGAGATAAGCATTTGTCATATATCATTGCACATAGAGGAACCGTAAGACCATCGGGTTTATGGTTTGAACCACTTTGATTGATAAAGCAAATGCCCTTAGCAGTTGTTCTCTCACATAATACACACCCCACACTCTCGTTAACGTTCAACCACTCCAGCAACTATCTATGCAGAAGCTATAATCAAACATGTACACTACATATTCTGAAAGAAAAGGAAAAAAATGACATTTGAAGGCCAGCCAGGAAATTTGACTCGCAGAGTAATAATCAATAGTAACATTTAGCATTTCAGTTCTCTTGGAAGCCAAATCTACTCATACCACAAGAAGCATAACAAGGAGATAATATGATATCCACAATACAATGAAAATAACATAATTACAGTATTAAACATAATTTTGAAGTCCTACCGTATAAGAAATACCAAATTTGTTTTGCAGCTTTACAAGTAAGTCCACTAGGGGAAAGAAACTGTTTCAAAACTTATCTCTAAAACACATCAAAATATTTATCATGGAACAAAGATAACATATCGTGATTGAATTTAATATTTATCAAAGATCGAGTTAAGTTGTGCTACTTGAAAGATTAAAGGAATATCTATCTATCTCCACAAGTAGAAAAAAAAGCCACCGAGGAATATTCATCAAGTCATGTGAAGTTGCCTCTCCTATCTGTGATCGGATGTTATATAATAGAATAAATCTTTACGCACAAACAAACTCACAATAGAAACTCACAAAAGTGCATAAAGATAAAGAAAATTGATAAACCTATTGAGTAAACGAAAAAATTAAGAGTACAATAAAATTGACCACACGTGAAATTCTCATTAATTTGTGAGTTATTCGTACGAGTTTGTTTGCGTAAAATTCAAGTGAATAAGAAGAAAAAGTGACCTTCAATAGGATCAGTTATTTGTGGAACAGCAAGGAGCACAAACCAACAAAGAGATAAAGTAAAAACAAACTGGTGGACTACAACTAGTCTCAGTCGACCTGCCATCCTGATCCTTTATATTGAATTGAGCAAACCCTGAAATGACCAAAACAATTAATTGTTATTCATTCTTAAAAAGAGTACCGACAAGATGTAACGATTGTACTACATACAGTATGTATTTATGGTACTGTAGTACTCAATTACTCCTTTATATATAGTTTGTGAATTTAGAATTGGATTGAGTTCGAATTGTAAAAGAAATGAAGATACGTTGAGATACTTGGTGGCGTTGCGTCTTGCGAGTTGAGCGGAGGAAGAAGTAGAGTGGCTGAATAAGGAATGACAAAAACAGTACAACAAGTAGTACATATAAAGCTGATAAGCATAAGCTGAGTCCTAGCTCCGCAATAATTTCGGTCGTATTTTGCGAGACTGGAGGAGAGAGAGAGTGTGTCTAGAGTCTAGAGAGAGAAAATCTTCTTCCTTAGATAATTACGGTGTAATAACAATATTTGTACACACCGCACAGCACAAGGATGATATTTGCAAATTCGATCCGCGATCCGGAGCGAGTGAAGCAATCAATCAATTACTACTGTAGTAACATATATGACGACTTTGTCTTTGCCTCTGTCTTCAATCCGACGCAGAGACAAATGAGAGTGAGAGTATATCACAATCTTTCGGCCCCCGTATCTACCATAATTATTACAGTTGTTTTTATACGAATTACTTTATCAATAGTTCCATAAAATATATTTACTAACATATACTCCTCCAAGTTCATTTACAACATTTTCCTTTGTGCTTTTCTTTTATTTATATTTTGTTCATTTGTAATAATACTGTATATACAAAAAAAAATTCATCTAATTTATCACAACTATCTTTCTAACATCTATTTTATGTCATATCACTTTAATTTAAATATTTTATCTTCCCATTACATTTTACATTTTAAATTAATTCATTCGCTACTACTCATTTCGAAGGAAATATGACACTTTCATCAAAATTAATATTTTTTCTTAAAATTTGTAAATATCAAAAATTACAAATGGAAGAGAATGGAGAGAGTATAAAACATTTTATAATACTATTTAATGGTTAAAAGGATTCCACCAGCAATAATAATTTAAATTAAGTTTTACTACACCTACTTTTATATTTATAATCATTGACCTTTCTACAACTACGTAAGAAAAAGTTGATATTAATTAAAACATTTATATGCATTATTCTTTGAATGAATAAGAGTAATGGGAGTAAAACAGTTAAAAGTATAATAATACGATAAAGTATATGTTATTCCTTCATAATTTGAATAAATAAATAAAATAATAATTTTGTATAAAAAAATAATATTACAAATAAATAAGACATTAAGAAAAGAATATAAGACTTTGTAGCAAAAAAAGAAAAAGACAAAAAAGCTAATAAAAAAGTTTTTTTTTGTTAAATATTCAAAAAATATTAATAAAAAAGTTACTGCCAAAGGAATTTCACTCAAGTGTACAAATACGGAGCACTTCATTCAATGTTATTCGTTCTGTTCTAAATAAGTTTTGATTTTTTTTTACTTTAAAATTATAAATATATGTACACTAGTTTAATGATACAGTTTAAATTTTATTGTACGAAATTTTTTTATAATTATAATTGACAGTACTAAGGGTTGCCGCCACCGCTTCGGCACTTCTTAGTCGCAACTTGTGACTGTAAACTTGTACACGTCGAGAATCAATTTTAACCACAGCCGTATAGAGCACGCAGAAGTGATGGGCTTTTTCACATGGCCATCGGGTCGCCCCAAACATACAAAGTCACAGCCTAGCATAATAAAATAAGCACGAAAAACATGATAATTGGCGCCAATAAATTTCCTTTCAAACGAGGGAACACGCGTCGCATAGACATTAGACGAAACTTAACTAACATGTCTATGAACGGTAAGAAGATTGAAGGAATAAATGAGGAATAAATCAGGGGCGTAAATGAGTCAAAAACGAGCAAAGTTCACTTTTTACTTTAATTAAATTTTTGATATTTGAATTCAAATTAGAGTATTAAATTGAATATTATTTTGATACTCAGATTTTACTCTAATCAAATTTGAGTTACTCACGAACTACTCGCGAATATTTATATTTGATAAATTTTACAAAATATAAATTATATTTATATAAATTTTCATACTGTATTATTGATGCAACAGAATAGTGATATCTAGATTTAACGATTTAAATAACATGAATATAAGTTCTCGAAGAATTCAAAAGAGAATGTGATCTCCAAAACAATATAATTTATATTAATAATTGTGAAGATATCCATTACAAATAACTCATGAGGGGTATTTATACTAATCATAACTCATTTCTATTTCTATTAGATATCTGAAATAATTCCTATTCCTATATGATACTGAAATAATTAAATAATACTAATTAAGTAACTTCCTAAACAATTAAAGAAAATGAAATAAATGTATTCCTAAATAGGTTTGAATGCTCTCGCATCATTAACTCCCACTTGAGAAAAACACTCGTATTCGAGCAAATAAGCAAATAAGAACTTATAAGTCATAAAGACCACAATTCTATCTTTGCTGCATCATTTGTCCCTCCCCTTGAAAGCTTACTCTCGAGCGCTCATCTTCAAAAGAAATATACACTGAGAAAACTTGACCACAAACCTTATTGATTCAACAATTAGATTATTGGAGTTATCATGCAATTAGTTTAGGTTTTATCTTTTTAACCGTAGGTATTCTTTTAGTAGTAGTCTGGGCTAATGAAGCATGAGGATCATATTGGAATTGGAACCCAAAGGAAACTTAAGCATTTATTACTTGTATAATGATTCCTATAAATAACACAACAAGATTACCTCAATCTCAACCAATTTGACACACTTGAGCACTTCAAAGAATTTCTTGTGAAGTAATATACTCAGCAATAGTATCTTGTTTGATACCCCAAAATATTTTTTTTGTATGACAGAATCTACGTGCTCTATCTTATTATCCAAAATAGCACCATTCAACATTTCAAAATGGGAATTGGGAAATAAGTTGGACAATAGAATACCTTTGCCGAAATTTGCATCGTGAACAACGAAACAACAATAACAAATTCAATGTGATCCACAAATTCAATCGTAAGAAGAGAAAATATTTCATGAAGTTGAAGCACTGGACTCGCCGCAAACCTATTCTCAACAATTTGCGTATCAACTTTAGCAACATTGATTGTGAGGACATCTTCGATGTTCTCCCCTTCTTGAATCAAAGTTTTCTCATTCATCACCTCAACAACTTCAATGACCTCAATTTGCTTGGATTGTAAATTCTCAACTTGAACTTCTAATAATTTTTCAAGTTAAATTTCACATTCCTCTCAATTTTAACAGACTTTGAAGATTGAGAAGATTTTTGCGCAACAAGTATCTTTTTCTAGATATTGCGTTTTTGTTGTTGAATATAAACCTTATCATAATATATTGAAAACTTGCAAATAGTACTTTTCAACTCTGAAGGAATATATTCAAAATCACGAGAATAAAACTCCATAATTAATGCATAGTGAATAACATCCCAAGTAATGTTTTGTCCAAAATATTTTAGTTTCTTTTGAAAATTCTTCCACCAAAACAAAGTGTACCCACCAAGTTTACGAGATGTTAATTCAATTTTACTTTTATCAGATATCCAATAATGATAAAAATATTTTTCTAAATCCAGTATCCAATAAATAAAACTATCCACATCATAAGTGAGATCATCATCAAAATAACCAATTTCTTAAAAGTTTGGAATATAATCATACCTACGATCGTATGTGTGTTCACCATGGTTTAACCTTTGATAATCTTGAATCGCTAAATCCATTCGGATACGCTTGACAAAATCATCATCAGACTCTTTTATAAAAGAATTCATAATTGTTCTCTTAGTCATGACCACATATACAATTATCTAGGCTCGGATACCAATTGACGCAGTGGAATAGTGATATCTAAATTTAACGTTCTAAACAACGTGGATATAAGTTCTTGAAGAATTCAAGAGAAAATGTGATCTCCAAAACAAAATAATTTGTATTAACAATTGTGAAGAGATTCATTACAAATAGCTCATGAGGGATATTTATACTAGTCATAACTCTTTCCTATTCTTATTAGATATCTGAAATAATTCATATTCGTATATGGTACTGGAATAATTAAATAATACTAATTAAGTAATTTTCTAAATAATTAAGGAAAATGAAATAAATTCATTCCTAAATAGGCTTGAATGCTCTGACATCAATAACATAGTTTATATATGTAATAATCATTTACTTAAAAATATCACTCCTAAAATAATTTATACAACATGTATTATACTTAAATAAATTATTATGATAAAATTGGCCCTAAAATTTTTATATATGCTATAATATTTTAGTATAAAAAAAATAATCAAAATACTTACAAATATATTCGAGTGAGTACCTCAATACTCAAATTCTACTCGTTTAATTTATCGAATTTTAAATAGGGTATCAAATTTGGTTCGCTTTTATATCGAATTCTAGCTGAGTCAACTAATTTTCGAAACGATCTCAAGCGAATCCCAAACGGTTTGCATTCTATTACAGCCCAATAACATGTGCACATTCTACATTTTTTTTATCGATAAAATTACTTCTATAACTAACTTACTTTCATCCTGATGAAATTTAATATTTAATGTCAAGGTCATAGAGAGTGTGTTTTAACTATTTAAACTAACCACAAATTCACGCACATTCTACGCTTCAAATCACTAATTGCTCGTACATTCTCTCTCCAAAAGTTCTCTCACTATTTCTTACGCCGGAGGTGCTTTACTCTGGTCACTATCGAAAGACATTTGTATAGGTTCCAATCGACGAAGCGTTGCTGCTACAGAAGACGAGGGGGCCAATTGAGCATCACTCCTATCTTGTCTAGAATTTTTTTTTAGAAAAAAAATCTAGTAAAACAAGTTTTAAGAGGCAAACTCAATAAGGTACAAGTTATAGGCTATATTCAAATATAGATAATATATATTTACATACATGATACTCCAATTGGCAAACATAACTATATTTGATGAAAAAAAGTTTATTCCAGAGAAAGAGCGTTATATTTTAAATTGTACCACAGTTGACCAGATATTTATAATTTTTCTTTTTATCAAATATGAATGGTCTTACTCGCTCATATGTCAATTTACTAGTGGAGATATAAGAAGACAATTGTTGCCAGAATTTATTATAGTGAGTCGAAATCAACTCAAAGTGAGCTTTGACTGTTCAACTCCTCTTGCTTTTTATTATTTATTTTAAAGAAATATTTATTTTAGTGTTAAATACAAGAGAATATCATTGTCTCAACAAGAATACTGAGATGAACTGTAGTCTTGGACAAAATAATTTCTTCGGCAAAACTATTACAGTGACGAAGAGTTTCAGCAAAACAAATGGAAACCAATTTTGAGCAATTTGTTTCGGTAAGGGTGCTAGACAAATCTATTCAAGCAAAAAGGTTGAGCATCTATATTTTCAACAAAAGTATATGACGTGCGCTATGTAATAAAATCGCCAAGACTTTTTAATTGTTGTCCGGTATTAACAGATGGTAAACATTTTACGCAAGAATAGAAGGCACGCAATTTTGTTAAGGAAATCTTTTTTAATCATCTGATATTACTTTTAATTCGAACTGTCAAACCGTCGTATGATACAACTTTGTCCGACAATATTGAACTATATTCTTAAAAAACATACTTGTAATTCACGCGCTTTACAGTTTATACCCATTCCCAATGCTCTCTGTCTCTCTCCTCACTCTTCATTTCTTCTCTTTTTCGGTCCTCACTACTTTCTCATTCTTCATTTCATCGCTGTCTTCTACAGATCTCACCATTTCCATTTTATTGTTCAAATTTAGTACTTTTTTGGTTTAGCATATTTGTAATAGAAGGAGTGTCCCAGATCGGGTGTATTTAATATTTTCAGATTAATTTGTTGATGTATTTAATAGTGGTTATTTGTTCACAAAGGTATGTACTCTGTTCTTTATATGATGAATCTCAAATTTTTATTGTGTGGTGGAAATCTTTATCCACCTTTCTTTTCTAAAATTTTTGCACAATATTCTGATTTCTTCTTCTTCTTCTTCTTCTTTTTTTTTTTTGTATTATCTTGTTTTTATTTTTTGTGAATATGAATTTCTTAACTAATTCTAAGAAATTAGTGTTATTCAGTTCTACTCATTTTAAAAATTCTTTGTCTTTGATTTTGAGTTAGGGATTTTGTGGAGGGGTGATTTTTTGTTTTGATTATCTCTTGATATTGAAAATTGTTTTCATCTTCTCTGATTTAAGGTTGATTTTTCAAATTTTCTGTTTTAGGATGTACTTACAATTATGATTTTCATCCGGTCTTTTTCTGATGTTATGGAATTTATTGGTATTTGTCACATATCTATCATATTTGTATCTTATTGCTACAAGTCTATCTATTGACTATTGAGAATAATAACATCGACTTCATCCACGTTCCGAGGAAAAAACTCAGAATATAAAAATTACAGCGTCCGAAAATGAAACGGCAAACTCGAAAAAGGGTCGAATATATGATTAACACCCAAAAAAAGACGCCGTATAAATTTATGTCTATGAGTTGTCCGGGTAGCAAATACAATATGCTATAAAATGTATTTTTATATAATAAATATGTATAAAATGTATTTTTAATATAATATAATATATTTTTATATAATAAATATTAATGTATATAATGTATTTTTTATGAATTAAATAATTAACAAATGTAAATAGTAAAAATTTAAAATATTATTGTTTTATTATAATATGCTATATATTAGAGAATTTATTATACATGAAATAAATAGAGAATATATATATATATATATATATATGTAAAGTCTATAAAATAGAGAATCGGTTAAGAAAAAATGTCAGAACGGCATAATGATCGGAGTGGATGAAGAATAACCGACGAGAATAGACCTAAGAATTTATATTATAGTCGAAGAAAACAGTGAAAATCGGTGGTTTCTCGCCCTCCCACACTATTATATTTTATTACGCTTATTCCCAGCAGCAATTGGAGAAGGGGCGTCACCACTTTCAGCAGCTTCCAAACTCTTGTACTCTTTACAAACGCAAACACCACTGATCAAAATATTTAAGTCATCCCCTTCTCCTGATGGACAACAGCTTAAATTAATAGCAATGTCGACCAGCGCCACTGCCTAGCGACCGGATGATTTTATCATATTTTACGTATAACCGTTTGTGTATATGCGTTATTCAGTTAAGTTTCTTCTTTCCATGTGACAAGTGAAATTATTACTTCTCTTTTTCCTTACGTCTGACTAGTCTATGACAGAAATTATTTCATTAGTCCTCTTATATGACCGTATTATTTTAAATATTCCCGTATATATTTAGGATGATATTACGAGTTCTTGATACTTTTATACTATAAATATATTATTCTAAGTTCCATACAGAGCTTCTTTGGTAACTACTTATTTTTTGATTATTTATAAGTGACATTATAAATTGAATATAAATTATTTTAAATTTTAATTTATAGGTAATAGTGTTTGACAATAATTTTATTTTATAATTTAAAATCTAAGTTAAAATAGGATGAATGATGTTTAGATAATGATGATTTATAGTTAAAATATATTATAGATTTATAAAAAAAAAACTTGTACATTAATATGTAATTGTATTTGATTAACTCTGTTTATTTCATTTTTATTTATAATCAAGAAAACAATAAGGAAGTTTTACTTGTTTACAATAGTAAAACGCTAACGCTATGTTCATGAATTTATTTTTGGCTAGAAAAGCATAGAAAACTTAAGTTTCTATTTATTTCTTGTGTTTATAAGTTTTTAAGAGGATAGAAAAGAATTAAAATTAATAAAAAATTTTGACACTTTTTTTTATCTAAGTTTTCTTGTCAAAAATGATAATATTTGGATAGAAATGAATGAAAAACAAGATTAGCACTACATATCATGTTATAATATCCATAATATCCTTACCTTATAAAAAACATTTAACATCTTTCTTACCTTTTACATATTGTTTGAGAATTTTTAATGGAAAAAAAAAAAGAAAAGAAAAGAAGTGAATAGAAGAGAAATTTTTTTTTTGTGTGGGAGTTTTTTTGGAGAGAGGAGAAAACAAGGGACATGAATGAAATGGAAAAATTATTAACAACAGATTAACCCGTGTTTTTATCTAATTCACTCTACTTTTGAAAAGA
Organism: Centella asiatica; assembly: GCA_014636745.2. Classification (NCBI taxonomy): domain Eukaryota; kingdom Viridiplantae; phylum Streptophyta; class Magnoliopsida; order Apiales; family Apiaceae; genus Centella; species Centella asiatica. The sequence continues at coordinate 295,363 of CM025788.1, forward strand.
AAAATTTGGAAAGAAAAGTTAAAAGTATTTTTCCTTCCTATCTTTTGTTTTCTTTCTTTAAAAAACTCCTAAACATCAATTTTCTCTCTATTTATCTTCTTTTCTTTTCTTTTCTATCATACTATTGAACTTAAAACAATCTAAATAAAAACTTATAAATTTTCTATTTTAATTTTTTTGATTCATTAAAAAAAATTCTAAACATTTTTTTTCTATCCAAAACTGATGAACATATTATAAACATTTGTCACACACATTATAAGCTAGAATCAATGGAATTATAAAAAACAAAAGCTTTTATTTTGTAGAAGTAAATATATCTTCTTGCTTGGAATGACTGTGTTTAGAAGATTGATCTTGAAATAATCATAGTAAATACAAATTAAATTGTATTTAACAAAATCGTACTAAACGGATTGATTGATTTCATATTAAAAATCGCATCCAATGAATTCATTTTTATGTGAAGGATGAAGGTATAAACCGCAACTCCCGTTGAATAACTGAATTCAAGTATTCAAACAATTGAAAAGGGGCAGAACTACAGGAACTGCTGAAGGAGGAAGAAATTGAAAGATGGCAGGGCATGCCGCCGCCAAACCAAACAAAATATACTTGTACTATGGCCACCGTAAACCATCCCAGAACCGCCCCGTCGTCCGCGGTGGCCTCTTCTCCAACCGCCAAGCCTTAAGAACCCACAAAACCCCCCACCACCTCAATCCTAAAACCCCCACCACTTCTACATTTGACTTGCAAAAATGGAACCCGGACCCGGACCCGGACTCATCTCCCAAAATGCCATCATCATCATCATCTGAGAATGACCCATCTCACAAATTCTTCTCTTTAGCCCGAAACCTATCTCCTATTGCTCGTTACATTGTTGATTCCTTCAGAAAACACACTCACTGGGGCCCACAAGTTGTCGCCGACCTCAACAAACTCCGCCGCGTCACCCCTAAGCTCGTTGCCGAGGTCCTCAAGTTCCAGACGGATCCCAGACTCTCCTCAAAGTTCTTCCACTGGGCTGGTAATCTAATCATGGGCTACAACACTTGTTTTTATTTAAAATAAAAAAATGAAAAAAAAATAATTTTTACTGAATTTATTGTTTTCTAATCAATTTACATAGTTGCTAGTACCTAAACAATTCATATAGCTTCTAAAAGTTAAAAGATTGCAAATGTTCAATATTAGGTGAAAGTTGCAATTATTAGAATTGAGGAGACAACCAATACTCCTAAACCAAATCATAATGTCCTTATAATGCTAGTCATAATTGCTCATTTTAACTCGGCAGGTAAGCAAAAGGGTTATAAACATGATTTCGCTTGTTACAACGCTTTTGCTTATTGTTTGAAACAAAACAATCACTTCCGAGCTGCTGATCAAGTGCCTGAGCTGATGCAGATGCAAGGGAAACCACCTACTGAGAAACAATTTGAGATTTTGATTAGAATGCATGCCGATGCTAATAGGGGTCTTAGGGTGTACTTTGTCTATGAAAAAATGAAGAAATTTGGAGTGAAACCACGTGTTTTTTTGTATAACAAAATAATTGATGCACTGGTGAAAACTGGTCATATGGATTTGGCCACTTCGGTTTATGATGATTTTAGAGATGATGGGCTGGCTGAGGACAGTGTTACTTTTATGATTCTGATAAAGGGTCTGTGTAAGGAGGGACGCATTGACGAGGTTTGTGAGCTCTTGGGTCGAATGAGGGAGAAGTTATGTAAACCGGATGTTTTCGCATACACTGCGATGGTTCGGGTGTTGGTCTCAGAGGGTAATTTAGACGGGTGTTTGAGAATTTGGGAGGAAATGCAAAATGATCAGGTTCACCCAGATGTTATGGCTTATGCAACATTAATTCAAGGGATGTGCAAAGGTAAACGAGGTCTGAAAGGTTACGAATTGTTTAAGGAGATGAAAAAAGGGGGGTATTTGATTGATAGGGCCATTTATGGATCTTTGATTGAGGCATTTGTGGTGGATGGGAAGATTGGTTTGGCTTGTGATTTGTTGAAGGATTTGATGAACTCAGGATATAGGGCGGATTTGGCCATCTATAATTCTCTTATAAAAGGTTTGTGTTCTGCGAAGCGAGTTGACAAGGCTTACAAACTTTTCCAAGTTACAATTCAAGAGGATCTACAGCCAGATTTCATGAATGTTAGCCCAATCTTAGCTTTGTATGCAGAGTCTGAGAAAATGGATGAATTCTGCAAATTGCTTGTGGAGATGAAGGATATGGGTTTTAGTATCATTGACGATCTTTCTAGGTTCTTTTCATTTATGGTGGAGGAGGAGAATAAAATCATGATAGCTTTGGAGGTATTTGAGAAATTAAGAGTAACAGCATATTGTAGTTGTTCATTGTACAATATTCTTATGGAGGCTCTCTATCGGATTGGGGAGGTTGATCAGGCATTAGTTTTATTTGAGGAGTTGAAGTGTTCTACCTTTGAGCCTGACTCGTCAAGCTATAGCATTGCTATTACATGTTATAATAAAGTGGGAAATATCCAAGACGCATGTTTATGCTATAATAAAATAAAAGAGATGTCTTTACTTCCTAGTAGTAATGCATACTATTCTCTTGTTAAAGGTCTGTGCAAAGCAGGGGAGATTGATGCAGCTATTCTGCTTATTCGTGACGGCTTAGCCAATATTACTAGTGGACCAATGGAGTTTAAGTATGCTCTTGCCATTCTTCATGTTTGTAAGTCAAATGATGCGGTTAGGGTAATTGAAGTTCTAAACGAAATGATGGAACAAGGTTGTCGTCCAGATGAAATTATATACTCTGCTATCATTTCTGGCATGTGCAAGTATGGAACTATTGATGAGGCAAGGAAAGTTTTCTCCCATATGAGAGATTGTAAACTATTAACCGAAGCCAACCTCATAATATACGATGAAATACTTATTGACCATGCAAAGAAGATGACTGCAGATTTGATGCTTTCTGGAGTCAAATTTTTTGGTATGGAGTCCAAATTAAAATCAAAGGGCTGTACACTGACCGGATTAATGGTGGGATTCAGGTATTGAATTTTTCTCTTTTCATATATGGAAATAAATTTGATTCTATTTCGTCATCATTATTTCCAATAATCATAAATTACAGTGGAGAATTAGTTATTGCTGTCTGAGCACCACTTGCATCATGGACCTCAGGGTATAGCAGTATGTGTTTAAATATTTACTGGACTCAATGATATGTTTTCAGCAATAATATTTATCATTACTGAAATTAGAATGACATATATTCGATTTTGGATATATACATTGGTACATAACAGATTCGAGTTTTTACTTATGAGTAGAGAAACATTCATAGAGATTTGACCATAATTGCACTTTATTGTTTTGATGGATAAACAATGAATACGAGCTATATCCTTTCGCTGGATGTTTTATTGTCTAGACTAGTGGGTAAGATGAGAACTTTTATTTAGTTTATGCAGATAAACTTGGTGATAATGTTTTACAGTCTAGAGTAGTTGCCTAATTGGTAAGATGAAAACTTTATTTAGTTTATGCAACTAAATCTGGTTTTCTATTTGAGTTTAAATTATTATTTTGTATTTTTGCTATTTTCGTTTTCATCAGGAAGGGGTTGTAAAGAGTAGTTGATATCAGGACTGTTACCTTGAGATTGTCAAAGGCGGATGTGCAAAACTTGAATGTTCTGAGTGATGGTTCAAATGTTCTATGATTTTGATTTTTCAGTACATTCGTAGACTATCGCTGATTATTTTATGCTAGGTAAACAGTAGTGGAATACACAGGTCATTGCATGTGTGATGCATTATCCTTAAGTACTTCCAAGGAGTAGTGAATACTCAAGTACATCCAAGGAAATCACCTTCTTCGGATTCGTTCTTCTGCTCATGCAGCTCCACCTCAACTGGATGAATCTGTTTCTCAACAGCTGCAGGTTCTCCCTTCTCGGTCTTGTTCAACATTTGTTTCTCATTGAATGCCACATCGCTACTGTCGACCTTCTTCTTGGTCACGCATCTCCTTCAATTTTGTATGCTAGGTGAAATGGAGTTGGAGTACAGAGGTTCTTGCTCCTATGACGCGTTGAATATTGAAGATAAGGAAATCATCAAGAACAGAACCATCATCGGAAGTCACCTAGAGGGCGATTCTTGAAAGCAACTCTTGTATTAATGCTATTAACAGAGAATAGTTCACTAATTCAAGGAAATCAGCAAGAACAGAACCATCATCGGAGGTCAGCTAGTGGGAGATTCTGGAAAGTAACTCTTGTACAGATTTTATTAAGGCTGCATTTGGATTGAATGAATGGACTAAGAGGGAGAATGAATTTGATTTATGTGTAATTACTAAATGAGATCATAAAATTTTATAAGCTCTACGAGAGATGTTGGAATGAATCATTCCTCCCATGTAGTTTCATTTTATGAGTAATGAAAATGAATGACCTTTTTCTTCATTGTGATTCTCCTTCTCATTGTTCCTCATTACTTATTCCATTACTATTTTTCACTAAATTCTTTCATTGTTCCTCATTACTTATTCCATTACTATTTTTCACTAAATTCTTTCTAATTTTTGAGTTATTCCCTCTCAAAGTCCAAAGGTAGCATAAGAAAGAATAGTTCTATTATTCCAAATATTTGATTGGGTGTATATGTGGATAGCCACCGTGGTGGGAACGGTCATCCTTTCCTGTAGCAGCTCAGAAGAGAGTATAGCTTTTCAGATGGAATCTGATGGAAATGATATCTGGAACATCTTCTATCTAAAGTCAACAGAAATGATTTTGTATTTGATATTGATATTGTCGTCCAAAAACTAGAATTGTACAGTACATTTCCTGCACCAAATTGAATAGAAGAAGACGATGTTTGTCGATATATATCACAATTCACAAGATGTCCATACAAATTGAATGATTTTAATTGAATCTCTGATTTTGACAAATCTGTAAATTTAAATATACATTGAAGCAAAGGGGGAAAAACCCATCCCCATCTTCACTATCGGTTTATTCCATGTGTTTACTTTCTTGTGTTATTATCATGATGACCTACCTTTCATCTGCAATGGTAAAGCTGAACAGACCAACTTATTTACATATCATTACCTCAACGATAACCTTAATAGAGCTTACTTGAAGTGATCTGTCAGACTAAAGCATATAAATTTGGATTTGAGAATAACAAATATCATAGGTTTTTTTGATCAAATCAGATTTCTCAATCATTCATATGGTGATTCACATTAAAAGCCTTAACTAGATAATAGATAAAAAAGACTTTGTTATAGATACAGAAACTTTGTTGGACGGTCATTGTATGTGGCTCTAAAGCCTCCTCTCAACCTATTTTTTTTTGACACATTATCCAACAAAATTTTTTCCAAGTGAATGTTAGATGAGTTTACAAATTTTGAGCCGAATATCAACTTACTCAATGTCTTCCCTTCATCCCTTTATTAAATTTTGAGTCAAATCATGATCTCATCTCGAGATAAAGTTAAAGGATGATATTAGGTTCAAATTTTGGAGGTCAAAGCAGAGTATTATTTTGAGGATCTACTAACCTTATTAATATTTACATG
>CM025788.1:300976-350697 GCA_014636745.2 Centella asiatica
CATGTAAATATTAATGGAGTTAGTGAAAAAGGTGGATCAGAAGTACACAAAACTCTTTCTGTTAAAGCTGATGGTGCAATAGGTGCAGTGCAGAGATCGGAGTTCTTCAGCTTCATCATGTGCTCACTTGACCAAAAAGGCCCTTGCGAATCTACATGGTGTTAAAACAACAAAATAAGACTTTCTCAAAAGTAGCTAGAGCAGCAATAACAAAATGGAGACTAATATACCCACCCGTATATAATCTTGTTCTTGTAGGTATCATAAAATTGGTTTAGGGTAGCTAGGTCATTTAGATAAACGCAACAGATCTTGACGTCATCATTAACGATAGACCTTATTGAGATCAGTGAAATCTTTTTCGTTTTAGCAGTGGAAAGGTTATGTTGCAGCAAAGAAGATGTATAGATACAAGCAATACAGAAAAAACATGTTTGAAACTGGCAATAATTCCATGAAGAATTGCAAGTCACATGGTTTCTAGGAATTTATGTTGTGTCCTGGTTAAGGAAACTTTTGTCACAAACCTCCTAATGCATGCAGTTTCTGAGAATCCGCATTTGATTGCTAAGGCAGCCGTTTTAAGCAGGCTAAATGACCGACAAATAAGAAAGAGAGAGAGAGAGAGAAGCCAAAGGCAGCAAAAGCGCAAATCTCCTAGTAAACAGGTATTTTAACATACCTGTGGAAGCTTCTGCCTGAAAACAACTTCGAGGCGAGCATCCAGAGTATTCTCACAAATGATCTTTCCGTCTTGCGAAGCCACAACTACTCCTCCCGAGCTTTCACATCATTGAGAGAAAGGAGAATTTTAACAATCAGCTTCACCATAAATGTCATCTTACACATAACAGCTATGAAGTGCAAAAAGAGGAAATATGTAAATATACAGGAGCGCATCAGCAAGTACTGAATGCTGCTACACTCGCATCCTTATGGATCTGTTGCTAACACAGATCATAAGAATGCAACAAGACACATTTAATGTAGAGTCACAAACACAGTAAGATAATGCGAAATATCAATATATTATGGAAATGGGGCATGCATGGTTACCAGGAAGGAGCATGAGTGTCTGCGCTAGTCGGAGGTGGTGGAAGATATACCCGCTTGTCAACTGTGACTGAAGGGGCATTCACTTTAGCTTTCTCAGCATATTCTCGCTTTGCTTCCTCTAACACAGCATCAACAAGTCCCACATCCACCTCTCTACACCGCAGCAGCACAGATGGCTCCCTCAGCCTTAGCAAACTCTACAAATCAAAAAAAAGTGAAGAGTATTAACAGGAAGAAAAAATGAGACCTCGCTGGCAGGAAGATGTCAAACAGCTGAGAATCTATTGTATGTTAAAGTGCAAAATGAAAACCCTCTCCGAATACTATTTCAATTTTAGAATTCCTTAAGAAGGGGGATGATCATCTCTAATCATAGCTACTGTGCTAGCGCAAATCAAATTGGTCCATTTGCTGTTTGTCAATGTAAAGTGTATCCCAATTTGTATTATGAAATGATATGCTATTATAACTACAGAAACAATCTCAAATGTTTAGCGAGCCACATCACATATCCAAATCAAGTAGTAAAGTTAGTGGCTGCATTAATTTACAAATAAGAAAATATAAAAAAGTTAAAAAAACCAAAAAAGATCCTTCATTTGATATGCCATTCATGATAATGTTTTCCTTAATATACTTCAGAATTAACTGGTCAGCAGGTGCTCTGTATGTCACAAACAGGTTTATCTGTACACACAACATCGAAACTTGTCTATTTTTCCTTTAGTAACATTACTTTAGAAAAACTACTTTCTAGCTTCATTATGAAATAAGACCAAGTGCAACACTAGGAACCTGGACAATCAATCCTTTAAGAAGCTTTTTATATGCGTTCTTGTCCTGAGAAACTCGCAGAAGCTCCTTACTTGTAGAATCTTTCAACCCATTCACAATATCATCTTGAGCTTGTAAAACCTTGATACGGGAAGCATTAAGCTGCATTGAGTACTCGCTGCATGGAAACTGTTTTAGACACAAAAATGCTACAAGTTCCAGAGTAGACATATAAGATTCACCTAAGTTGAAAGGCACTGCTTATGTTCTACAATGCATCGAAAAACTTTATCTGCCAAACAGTTCCTCTCATCACTCTTTTTTTTTTTTTTGCTAAATTCTATCTCTCATCGCCCTTTGCTCTAAATAAACAACTCGTTTTCCACAATAATACATTAAAAACTGATGCTCAAGATGAAGGACGGAAGGTTGGGATAAAAAGCACCACCAGTTCATAGACAACGTGTATCTATAATACTCACATTTTCTTACGTATGTCAACCTGCTTTGCCCTACGCTCATATTCTTGTCTGATCTTTCTCTTTTCAGTTTCAAATAGGTGCAGTTTCTCGATGTTGAATTCCTGAAAGCAAGGAATCATGAAGATGAAATACAAGTATCCGGGATGTAGAAATAACTAAAAACTAATCAATACCAAGTATTGGATGGACGAAAAACTTAGTATTTAGTAGCCACTTTTAAGCTAAACTCTTGCTTAATCAGATTGCATGCATTACTCCCTCCGTTCCATCGATTACATAGTTTTGGTTTAATAAACACATTAAGAAAACACTAATTACCATGTTCAATTCATGTAAACGCAAGTAATAACGTTGAATGGACTGTTAAATAAGTGCCCTGGTAAAATGAACTTGATATAAAATTCAACTTATTAAGGGTAGTTTAGGAATGAAAGCCTGAAGTCTTTCTCTAGAAAAATGTTAACATCATATATAATGGGACACAAAAAATAGTATATTTATGGGATGAAGGGAGTAGTATTTTCAGTCAATGGCAGAAATGTCAATTGGACGCACAATTATAGCACACATTAATGTTGTTGTACGTGTCTGGGAAGTTGACCTAGTATTAACAGTACTTAGCAGGATGGCCGACACTAGTAAATTACTAGTACAAGTTTAAAACGGAGTTGCAGTGATAATTAGTAGTTGTCTGGTATATATGTTTCTATTTTCAAGTGAGCAAAATTAACGGATTCTGTAGTTAGTCAGTATGGTACAACTACATCGATCAGCGTCAAGAAAACAGCTGCATAGCTAGAGTTTTATAAACAAACGAGTATTCTAATAGAATACACATGATGAAAATTTCATTTCATTCTGTGAGGTCGATTGCATTAGTCACATTTGCTTTCCCTCAAAATCACAAATTATGGGAATGCATTTACCAATCTAACAATAAAACAAGTACACAATATGGTCACACACGTTTCAACTTAAATTTTGAGAATTCTAAAAATTCTGATAATATAATACTCCATCAATTCCAAAAAACAGAACAACATTTCAAAAAGTTATCTAAATACTTTTGTAAAGGTCTATTATTAAAATTTGATTGGAAAATGATTAACGTTACAAAATATATTAAGATTCCAACAAAATAAACTCTTTGTTATACTAAAACATCATTAAACTATTGTCACAATTGAATTTTAGAATTTTACAATATAGTACAAACAAAATTAAATGTTACTCTTTTTTTTTTTAAACAGAGGGAGTATACACAACAAAATCTAAAATCTCCAAAATTTAATTTGAAACATACGAGGTTTAACCCTTTGTTAAAGTATATTTGCCAAAGTTCATGATTAAAATGTGATTTGAATTTGATCGATTTCATTGATTAAGATTTCAACGAAATTTTTAGAATTTTAGAAACAAAACAAAACATATATATATATATATATATATATATATATATATATATATATATACCTCCTCAGCAGAAACGGAAATCTCATTGGCTTTCTCTTCGGCTTCCTGGCGAATGAATCTGACCATCTGTTGTATCTGCTTTGATACATCTGCGTCGTTCATCTTTCTTAATTAATTGCCCCTTAGCAGTAATATTTGGTGGTTGGTTGGTTGGTTGCTAAAATCAATTATATTATTATATATATCTACTGTGTCTGTCTGCCGGGTATTATTATTATTATTATTATTGTTGTTGTTGTTGTTGAAGAATAATTACTCCATCAATACATGAACAGGGAGAGGAAGAGCAAGCGGTGGAAATTGAAATGCAGGATTCTCACTTATTGTTAATTAATTAATGTTTAATTACATAGGATAGGAGCAGCATCACCATTAGCATTAGCATAATAATACGGAGTAATTATTATTATTCGGGTCACGGGCGGATCCGACATTTCGGCCGCAACGAGAGGCATCCTCCAGCCACCCATCTCCGGTTTTCTGCCACCCTTCTAGTCATTCTGTTACGCCCCCTCCCCTCCCCCACCCCCCACCCCCCACCCCCGCCACCTCTCGCTCTCTCTCGTGAATATGTTTTCATATTATTTTTATTTTATTTTTTCCAAGAAAAATCATATGTTACTTCACTTCACTACACTACAGCCAAAAAAGGAAAAAAAATCTATTATCTATTAAATATTTATTTTTTGGTAAATAAAAGTTTAGGACATGTTAATCGTATCATATTTACTACTTACATATGTTAATCATACGTTACTCCACTCCACTACAACCCTTTTTTTTTTTGAAAAAAAAAATTATTATTTATTAAATGATTTTTTTTGATAAATAAAAATTTATGAGAAAAGAGACTTCTCAGTCCAAAAGGAGAACATGTTACGAATTTTTTGAGGGAGCTAAAGAAAACGCTTGGAGAACACTTGTTGAATTTATCGATTGAACCAATTTTCATGGGCAAAAATCTATTAAATGTTATCGAGTCCGCCTTGTCAAAGAAAACTTGCAAATTTTTTTTCGGGTTATGTCTAGATTCAGTAAATAAAATGACGAAAAATGTAAGTTGGATGATAAATGTATCCTTAACGTTATATCATATTTGATAAAATGAGTACCTTTTTTCCATTTAATATTTTTCCTATTCATTTAAAAACTCAATAACACAAGCAAATAATAGATTTTTTTTTCATATCCTTTTCATGCCAAGGAATTAGGGGCAAGTATGATGTGGTTTGGTACGATTTATTCTCCAAATAGTCATATGAAACCGTATAGGTGTAATTTTTAAATTTTAAAATCGCATAACAAACTAATCTGACCAGTTTAGTATGGTTTTATTAAGTTCGATTTGATTTTCAATTTAAAAACTAAATATTCATTCACATTAATTAGTCTATTTGAATTTTGACACCTCTATTACAAGATTCAAGAGAACTTTATTAATTTTCCAATATAAAAATATTTATTCTTTGTAATTTGATCATTAATCCTAACTTATACAAAAATTGCAAATAGATCTAGGATCTTATTCTTAAAACATGTTAACATTTTATAAGGATAATTTTTCCTAGTAAAGAAAATTGAGTTCTGATTAACATATCTATACACCTCTATGAGTAAGTTATTTATTAGAAAGAAGGTTCAAGGTGTCATACAAGAAATGTCAATTCTCTTATAAATAGTAACATCTAAAATTGCTATAATATTTTTGGGTTGACACTTTGCTCTTCCCTATTTTTCTTCGATTCTACTTTTTTTCTTAATTTATTTATTGTTAATCACCGTCTAAACATATCAATAAAAATATGAGAATCAATTTAAATATGATACGAAAATAAATCATTTCACGTATGAATGGTAATCATTAAACAATTTCATATTCAAAACTATAACATTACATGTTGTAAAATTTATTGATGAATAGATTCATAATTATAACATTAATTAGTTTGGTTTCTATAGATGCAGTTTGTTTCCAAAATCGCAATCAAACCACTTATTGCAGTTTATTAGTCATTGAAACTGTCATCCCTATTGTAATCAATAGTACGATTTTATTTATTTTTTATGCGGTTTCAATTTTGTTTTTGATTTTTTGTTCACTCTAAGAATAACTTCTTGTTAATTGGCTCGGTTAAAATTTTAAGTTAACCCATCACAATACAAAGTTAATAGTGCGCTTGAGTTGTGATGAGAATGAGAATGGAAAACACAAATTTATGTATTATATATTGTTAAACTCATTTTTTTGTTCTCTTTTCATAAAATTATGTATAATTTTAGTTTTAGTCTCTTGCGTGAGATAAATTTATTCTATTGTAACTAAAATTTTATATACAACTCATAATTTTCACATCAAATATTTTCGTTATTTTTCTCATCTTTCTGTTACTTTTCTATTTATTAAATTTATTTTCTTTTCTTTTCATTTCATTTTAATAAATGAAAAATAACCTAAAATATTCGATAAAATAAGATGAAAAAAATTTATAACAACACTTACAAATTCCCGAGATCATCACAAAACTCGAAACTAATATTCGATGGCCGAGGAATGATCGTAGGCTAAAGCAAAGTTATAAAGTTGTAGAGAGGATCGATATTTTATTAGTTTGATGTTTCAAAATAAAAATGTTTTAGTTTATTAGTCTCTGCCTTATAGTAGTTGGCCAGTTTGTATGCTTCTTACTTACAATTTGTCACGAGCTGTATCATTATGATCACATCCTCTCTCTTCTTTCTTCTCCTTTTTTTCCAACTTTTTTGGTCACCCGTGATATCTACAATCTACTATATTTAAAAGTACTCTATTTGAATTCAAATCTTTCAAATAGTGGGGGGTGTGCGCTCGAGTGTTTGATTCAATTCACTCTCTAAACACTTACAATTGATTGGTTGACTTATATTTAGACAAATAAATATTTCGATAAATTTACAATCTTTTATTTTTCTCTCCCAACTATTTTAGTTTATTACATGTATATTGTACTGTCATAAATCCATCTTTGAATCTACTAAATAGATCAACATCAACGGTGAAAGATGAAACAAATAGTTCGAGCTCCATTTGTATTTGCTTGGTTGAAAGTTTGATTCGTATTTGATTCGAAAAGGAAATGATACAAATCATAGGCAATAAATTTAGTAATTTAAATTAGCAGAATTTGAATACAATTTTTCGCTTGATTTAATTAATTTGTGAATAGCTCGATTACTTTAGTTATATACTAACATATCACTATATATATAATTTAGGTGTCGATTCTATCTTAACAATTTATTTAGTTATTAAACAAATCAATAATTTACTTAAGTTATGATTGGTGTGGGTAAACCTAATTATAACATATGAATATATATATATGTGTGTGTGTGTGAATTGTATCTTAACATATTATTTAGTTATTAAACAAATTAATAATTTACTTAAGTTATGATGGTCGTGGGTAAACTAATTATAACATATGAAATATGTTGTAAAACAAAATAAAAGGTTAGACTAATATTATTTAGTTGTTGGAAAAATGTTTGAATAAACGCTTGTAAGTAGTTTATGAGTAACTTGAATTCTAGTAGAATAGTCCTAAGTATTAAAAAATTATACAATCAAATACTCGAGTCTAAATGTGAATATTAAAAAGTTATTTAATTAAAGTAGAATTTGAACATGCTAATATTTTTTCAAATTTGACTCGTTTACCCAACATCAACGACCTCCAACTTGTTTATAATCCTAGATAATCAAATTTTTTGTTAATAATTTAATCTAAATTTGTGTTAATAATTTTGTTAGTCAAGTACTAGTTTGTTAGTGAGAATCAGGAAAAATTAAGTTAAGACAATCCATACACAAATACGTGCTCGAATCTATCTAAGTCTAAGATAATGAGTTAAGGTACAAACATATATATTTAGTATTTTAATTCACACTTCGTAACTGATGAGAGCACATATACAAATATGTGTGTCTCATAATTGTTATTGTTGATCTCCCTCAAGTGTGAATTATCACACTCTTAATCGCACATCCTTAAAATTTACATGAGTCATTGAGTTTTATGTTAATTGTTCAATACATTAGATATATGAATATTCGAGAGTAATCCATAGTGAACCGCAACATACAACGAACTTAAACTTCGATACCAGTTTGTTATAATATAGATCGGATGATATCATATGTTAAAAACCAAAATCAACAAGTACACAATCAACAAAGTAATAATATATCACAAAATGACAAAAAGATGTACCGTGAAAAATTTTAAACCAAAAAGTATTACGGGCATAAAAAGTTTCACGATATGAAGTCGGAGAATTACAAGATGAATTACACACACAAACTCTCAATCTCACCCTTACTCTCAATCTCTCGGATTTTTTTCTCTCTCAAAGACATGACATTATAGAGACATCTGTATACAAACATGTGCTCGATCATATCCAGATAGTAATTGTTAAGAATTTTATTTTAGGAGTAAAAAAAAGTTAAGCATCAAAATTATCTTTGCATTAGGGTTCTTAAATGAATATAATACGGACCATTTGGGTATGAACTATAAGAGCAATTGCACCGGTAGCTCTAAACACGGGTCTGTCCCTGAAATAAAGGAAGAATCTTAATAAAGGGTAAAAGTCAGGCCTCCAGTTTGTGTATTTTAGAGACGGTCAATCAATCATAAACAGTAATCCATTAGTTTTACAGTTCACTATTCATGTATGTACCGTAAAAATAATATTAAAAAATTGATTCAATATGCTTATTTAGGTTGATTCATTAGTCAATTTTTCTTCATATGTAAAGTTTTTATATGCCTTGTCTCAGTTTTTCTTCAGGACTGATATAGAAGGTTTTTTATATACCTTGTCTCATATGTCATTACCATTATTAATTTGAATTGTCAAATTAGTTTTGTACTAAACACTTGTGGATCAGCTAATTATCAAAGTTTATAAAATATAGTTGTTGCATAATTATCAATATTTTTGAAATTATTGTCTATTGTTATCAAAAATATGCAATTAAGTTGGTCCGATAGGCAATTTAGTTATGTACATATTTCTTTACATCTTATTGTTAGTCAAATATAATTTTAATAATAAAAAAAGATAAGCTTCTGATGAATAGTATGAAGTATAATAAATTATTAAATAATATTGTAAATATTATAAGTTGTATAATAGGGAATATGGTGAAAAAAATCTTTTAAAACTGTAAAAACGATTTATATAAAATATACCTACAACCATAAAATAAAGAATTTATTAAAAGAATACCGTGCAAATAACCTAAATGCTTATAGGAGAGAGCCTATAAGAGAGATCAGATCTATGCAGGTTATAAATTTAATCTCCCTTCTCTTACATAGTCATCACTCTCTCCTCTCTCTCTACTTATTACATGACATTATTTTTCTTACCAAATGTTATCTCTGCCCCCCGAAAAGAATGGTCCAAGTATAATTAGCATAATTTTTAAAATTTTTTTTAAAAAGTAAGGTTAGTAATGTATCATTTACTGTGGATCCATATAATAATTTTTAAATATCATAGTTGTAATTATTATTTTATTTAATAAAAAAATATGTTTATTTGTAAGGTTAAAATAGTTAACTTATATTTTATTAATATATTTAAGTTATTATTTTCGAAATAAATTTTTTTTTAGGACTGAAGGAGTATGTACATATAAAAAATAAAAAATAAATGACGATAAAAATGAAATGAGTAAAATACTAAAATGAGAGAGGCATAGGGTGGAAAAGTTCGTATGCCGTGGAGATGAATTAGTTACTTCCGTTCCTTCCTAGTACTGTTTGGAGCAGTGATTGTCTCCTTCATCTCCTCCACAAAATACATGCATGATATAATAGTAATTAATTGTTAAAAACAGAAGCCCCACAATATATCGTTTTGTTGCTATCTACTCACTACTATTTGCCATTCACACGAGAATTATTTAATGATTTTTTTAGTTTACAGATTAAGTTATATTTTTTGAAAAAATTATCTTTTGTAAATTCTACGTATTATATAGATAATAGATTCGTTAAAAATTTGTAAAAGATTTACAATCTCATTTAAAATTTATTATAGATCCAAATCTGTGTCTATATCTCAGGATGGATGACGTAAACATCACAAAATAGAAAAGTAGGGGGCTACAGGACGACTAGACTAGTGCTACAGTAACAGTATACTCTCTCTCCTCTCTCTCTCTCTCTCTCTCTTCACATGTTACTGCTGCCTCCTCCCACATTCGTTGTTTCTCTTCCATTGCATCTATTTATATATATACTAGTAGAATGTGCCTGCTGCCTCCTCCTTCGGATAAGAAATTATTGCCTTACAACCACAATTACAATCGAATCAATGAATGAACGATGAATCCCACCACCACCTCCTCCGTCGTCGTCGTCGTCGCCGGTGCAAATTAAATCTCCTCCTTCCATTTCCCAACCGGATCTCGCAAACCACCACCAATAATCAATCCAATCAAACTCATCATCGATCATGGATCTCTTCTCTCGCAATTCTTCTCGGATTGTTCCCAATTCATCCGACTCTGGTTGGTGCCTACTCCTCTTACTAGTTCCCATTTTTATTATGCATTTCTATTTCTGATTTATCTATCTTATCTTATCTTATTACACTTTCCTTCTAATTACTTTTACTTCGGATTCTGCTTCCATGGATCAATGCCTGCCTGCTAGTAATATTGTAATATTAGTAATACTCTACTGTAACCGATCATTTTAGCTTCCCCCAAATAATAGCAGGATAATCAATCAATGTAATTTTAATCACCATGGCTACTGGTTCCCCTGCAGTTTCACTCAAACTGGGGAGGCTATCTCTCGGATCAACTAAACAACCTAAAACTGGATTTGATGATCTACTCTTGTCCCCCATCCAAGGAGGAAAGAATGACTACGATTGGTAAACCCCACCTTCAGTTTTACTCCTTTATTCTTTTACTTCACATTACTATAAATAGAATTTTACCACTAATATAATACTCAGATCTACTTTTGTCTTCTACACTGTTGCCACAGTTAAATTAATTGTTTCTATTCTAATTTTTCATTGACATTCTGCTCTGCCTCAACTTATATAAGTAACTGTATCATCCTAACTAGATCAAGGATTCAAACCAATACATGTCAAAGGAGTATGTAAATTTTCTCAACTTCCAATATCTTGTTCTATATCCCTGTCAACTGCTGCTAGTGATTTTCTGCCATATCAGAGGTTCCATACTCCTTATTTCCAATTGAAGGATCAGTGGACCAATACTGACACCCTTTACTGCTCCATCAGTGGATCGGTGGACCCCTCCGGTGAATCATATTTTCAAGATTTCCTATATCTCTGGGGTAAAAATGTGACCATTTGTACTGATATCTCAGTCCCCAAAAAAATGTAATCTGCAATATCAGATTCTTTCTTGTATTTAAGGATAACTAGAATTGCTTTTGGAAAGCCAAAACTTATCTCTACTTTTTTGGAGGAAATACGTGGTATCTGAAACAGGTTTTTTGATTAAGAAGCGCATTGCTTATTAGTTTTGGATTTGTTAGGAAGTTGATCCCAACCTCTGTTGTTATTTGTAAGTTGAGCCCCTTAAATTTCCAAATATAACATAGATACATAATGATTTAAAATTTTCTTTAGAAAGAAAGACATTAATAATGAGCATATCGTGTGTATCAAGGTGTTCTGAAAATTTTTATATGATATTTGTGCTGATAATTTCCTTTCAAGCTAAATATATGACAAACTTTAGATATAACTTTTATTTTGGTAATTTTCATTTAGGTAAAATATCAGAGTCTTTTCTTATAATGAACGATGTCATATCAAGTGGAAATGCTTGACTGCTAGGATGCTAATAATGGTGAAATGAGTAGCCTTAAGATATAAATACAAAATTGGACTTCAAAAGTAAGTAGTTTTGAGTTTATAAGTAGGTCCAAAGTCCAAAGTTCTGTATAATATTTAGAATGGCTCCAACCCTTTTATTGTAAACTACTTATATCAATTATTGTCTTCCTGCTATGAGGCTATCACTAACATTGAATTAATGCTTATTGTGCAACACCTTTTTTAACTTCTTTCCTTTGTTGTCAACAGGCTTCTAACTCCTCCTGGGACTCCTTTATTTCCTTCATCAGATGGTAGTGAATCTCAACTTGCCTCTGCGGCTCCAAGAAGCAATTCCTCAGTCAGATCTCTTTCAACGACTAAGGCTTCAAGGGTGTGTTTTGCATGTTTTCCATACATTGAAGTTCAAACTTTTTCATGCTAATAAGATAGATATTTTTGAAGTATATATGATATAGTATATAATACTCTATCATATAGTAACTTATAGTAGTAATATTTTATCATAATATTATTCGCTTACATGATAATGTAGGTTATTGATGTGATATTATTATAGCTTAATCAAACGCATGTTATCTCATTTAGTAGTTGAAATTTTATACAACAATCTGGTATAGTAATCCATGCATGATGATTGTGGAGAATAAAGAAAATGCCTCTGGTGTTTTATTGAACTATCTGAACAACTGAATTTGGACCAGAAGCAGTTCCAAAAACAACCTTATTAAGTGCTGGCTTTTTCAGTTTCTGTTTAGATCTAATTTCGGGAATATGTATCTCAAACCTTAATGCTAAAAAATTTCCTAAATTGTTAAATTTTGACCTATGATATAAAATTCATCATCCTGCTCATATTGTGCACACAGCAGAAGTCTACCAATTTAGACTGAAACCTTTTATGTCTGATTCTTTATTGTTTTTGTGTTCCACTCATTACATACTTAAGATAAAAATCAGAAGCATTTCATTGTATTATTTCAGCATGCATCTTACTTTTTATAATCTGTCTCTTCAGTCTATATATGTATGAACGATACTATCATTTTACTTTCAGCTTTCTGTTTCTCAATCTGAGAGCAACTACCCCTCAAGACCAGCTAGAAGCAGTTCAGTGACTCGGTCATCAGTCTCTAGCACCCAGTATAATACCTACTCAAATAAATCCAACTCTATTCTTAACACAAGCTCTGCTTCAGTTTCATCATATATAAGACCCTCCACACCTACCTCTCGATCTTCGTCTAACTCAAGACCTTCCACGCCGACAAACCGTTCAACACCGTCACGCTCTTCAACTCCGTCAAGAGTGCGTCCATCCTCTTCAAACTCTTCTATGGACAGAGCGAGACCAACCCCAAACTCAAGACCTTCAACTCCAACTTCTAGACCTCAAATCCCAGCAAATTTGAATTCCTCTGCTACTCGATCAGTTTCCAGGCCATCTACACCTACTCGTCGAAATTCAGCACCATCAATGTCTCCATCCACTGGACCTTCGACCCTGATTGGGCGTTCTCTCTCAAACGGGCGCAATGCAGCATCCCTATCTCGACCAAGCTCTCCTGGGCCACGAGTTCGACCTCCACCTCAGCCAATTGTTCTCCCCGACTTTCCTCTCGATACTCCACCAAATCTTAGGACAACTTTGCCAGACAGGCCACTTTCTGCCGGTAGGTCTAGGCCAGGTGCTGCCGTCACTGTGAAGGGGAACAATGAGGCCCCAAGCCCAGCATTGCCCAGAAGACAATCATCACCCATTTCTACAAGGGGAAGGCTCACAGAGCCTAATGGAAGGGGACGTGCCCATGTCAATGGCCAGGTTGTAGATACTCTGGACTCTCGTAAAGTGTCACATGCCTTGGAGTTGTCAACAAGGAAACCTGTAAAGACATCTGCAGACAGCACAGGATTCGGGAGGACAATCTCAAAAAAGTCATTGGATATGGCTATCAGACACATGGTATGCATATCATTCGCTCAATCATTCTAAATGCAGACATTTAAAATCTGATATAAATATTTCTTAAGATCTCAAATTCTTTAGTTCTCAAACCCACTTTTTTTTAATTAAATAATTAAAAATTCGGCATTTTATCAACTCTTGTCAAATTTTAGATGTTAATTTTTCTTATTTGCATTTTATATTGGAATACTAATCATTAGTACTTGGAGTATCATTAAACTGCTGTTACTATAGACGTACTTCAAGGGAGAGTATGACTAGACATGTGTCCAGATCTTGGAGATGGCTCTATGTTTAATTAAGGAACTGATCCTCCTATGTAATATAGGGTTTTCATTGATTTTTTATGACGTTATCAGGATAAGAACTACTGCTTGCTTGATTCCTCCAAAAGAGAAATGATAAGTTATTCTGGCTACTGATTAGCTTACATAGACCAAATGGAGCCTATTTGTATTTCTCATATGTAAATTGATCTTAATTGCATCAATTCATTCCATGGTTTTTTTTTCCTTTCCTTTTTTTCTTCAAAGTTTTCTGGGGTCATGTTACTATACTGCAATTTAGCAATATCCAAGGAATGTGGAAAATGGCTTTGTTATGCATGTTTAGTATTAAGATATTTCTGATTTCACTCAGGATATAAAAAATGGGACTGGCGGAACTCGTCAACTTACTGGCACAACCCTCTTCCCTCAGAGTATACGATCTGCAAATTCCAGGAACCAGGTTAGTCGAGTAACAGGTCTTCCAGCATCAGTTGATGGAAATCAACGTATTAGCAATATACCCGACAATGCAAAGTATCTCAACAGGTATGTTGAAAGTGGCAATATAGAGAACAAATATCCTATTTCTGCAAAGATGGCTGAAGTGGACATTTACGAGAGTTCGCGATATGATGCAATTTTTTTCAAAGAGGATCTAAAGAACACAAATTGGTTGCATAGTGCTGATGACAAGTCTGATCAAGAATCCATATTTGATAACGGGTTCGAACATTTACCTGAACCTTTTGGTCCCTTATAAGCTGAAGCATTTGGTTGTTTACTTGTTTGTATTGTTAATTAATTCTTTCCCCAGATGTTTCCTCGTGTTGCTTGGCTGATTCATAAAGGATATACTATATATAACGAAAAATGTCAATTTTTGCAAGGTTTTAGCTCTTAAAAAATCAATCCACTAGAAGTAATTCTGATCTGAAAGATTGGGAAAAAGCAAAGCGGAAGAGTATGGATTTGGATTCGTTTATGGACCCTACCATGTTTGTGCATCCGGCACTATTAGAAAACAAATTAAGTAGAGCAGTGTTGCTTGCGCTATCACCTTATTGGAAGTAGAATTAATGGGAAAACACCCCGCTGCTTAAATATTTAAAGAAGTCTGACCAATAAATACATTTGGAATATAACATTTGGTCCAATACCAAGTGCTATGATATAATAATACTCGTATTTGGAGGCCAATTCCCCTTGAAAGCAGTCCGCCCTTCCCTTCCCTTCATGGGATTTATCATTGTTTGTGGCTTGTTCAGATGCAAAATGCTACTGCCACTTGTGAAGTTGTATACATACTCGTCTACAAAAGTAAATATGTATGCACATTTGATTTGAGCAATACAAATTAATAATACCCGCTACTCAAACTCCATATGTGGGCTACTCAAATGTCAAATTGTAGGCACATATATATGCCTACCAATATTTCATGAATTAGATTATTTAACATAAAAGTATTATGTAATGATGTATATACATCAAAACTAGCATGACATATTGTAGAAAGGTCCCTAAATGAATCTCTCTGTTAGTTTGTAGCATAAGCCAAAAAAAGTGTTGGAAGTGATATTTACATGTCTTTATCATGATGTTTATAACCTACTTCTATAATATTAATTACTGCCAGGTAGAAAAAAATATAACCTATTAGTAGAATATTATTATCGTGAAGGCAATATATGTAGTCGGAGCTTAAGGTAAAGTGAGAGTAGGTGACTAGGTGGAGTCGTGTTTGTTAGTGATTTGGTTTTTATTGAATTGGAGCAGTTAGGTAGCTAGGAATGAAGAGGACTACTTAAACTGCTGG
This sequence comes from Centella asiatica, assembly GCA_014636745.2. Taxonomy (NCBI): domain Eukaryota; kingdom Viridiplantae; phylum Streptophyta; class Magnoliopsida; order Apiales; family Apiaceae; genus Centella; species Centella asiatica. The sequence continues at coordinate 316,694 of CM025788.1, forward strand.
AGTCCGTCTAACCCCCAACCCCGTCTATCTTTATCTTGAATGAGTATACAACTATATATGCAGTCCACTTCTAGCAGTGCATATATATAATAATATCCCCCCTTCCAAAATTTGAAGTATGTTTTAAGAATATATTTACTTACATAGTTAAATTTATACTCATTCTCACGAATATAGATGGATTATGTTATTTTATGTGAATAAATTTAAAATTCTAATTTGGAAAGATGCAATTCTCAGTGAGTTGTATTAATAGAATGACAAAATTTATAACCGTTCGTGAGAATGAATGCATGCGAATTTGGGTGTGTAAATAAATTTATTCATGTTTTAGACTTCAAAATTAGTGTTAATTTTTAATTATTTGTTGGTGATTTTATTATAACAAAAACATTTGATATCACAACATAATTTACATATCAAACTTTCATCATTATATATCAGACTTAATTATCATAATCTTGCCTTTTAATATTGTATGCCTAATTAAATCAGTGGTGTGGCCGGAGTGCTTAATTGAATAGCAGCTAGCAGGTTACCAGCAAAAGGAAGAGTAAGATGTGAAGTGATATGAGTGGGAAGATGTTATGAATAAACCACCACCCCTAACAAGTCACAAGTCACAAGTCACAACCAACCTTATATATGTATATATATAGCTAGATCCAATTGTGAAGGACTTGGTGGCTAACTGACTGACTTTAGGTGAGAATCCCATCCCCCATATTTATTTGAGGTTGAGCATAAGGGGCCAGCTCAAGTCAAACACTTTAACCTACCCCTCACCCCTTTTATTACTTAATTAACTACAAAAATTATTTTAGTTACAGCTATCTTCTGTAGCTGCTACTACTAATATAACATATATATGTTCGCATGTGTAGGTACTTGTACAAGTACTTTCTTCTTATTATATTATAAAATTAAACATAATTTTTTATATATATACATATTCACTATTTATTTTATTTACATTAGATTTTCTAATATATTTATTTACATTTGTTATTACTTTAATTAATGTACAATGTGTTATTAGACATTAAAATATATTATATAATAACATATTATATATATATATAATATATATATATATATATATCACATTCATATATGTAAAATAATTATAATATAATATTAAAATATCAGTACATATAAATAATATATTAAATCTTATAAGTCGCATTTTAATATATTATAACATATAATATTAATATATAAATAATATCAATTTAATATTTGTATATTGTGTATTATTTTGATATATTATAATACAAATTATTACAATATGTATGTTAAAATTTTATATAGTGTATTAATTAATCATTATAATATTTTATTAATGGATTTAAATTTAAATAAAATATTACTTTTTATATTAAATTAATATATAATATTATAATACAAATAATATATATATATATGTGTGTGTGTGTGTACTGATATATTTACTAAAGTAAGATTATAGAATAGTATAAAATATGATAAAATAATATTATAATTTTGATGAATATAAATGTGAATAGTGATTTTATAGACTTAAGGATACACTATTCACAATCATTAAACTAACTTTAAAATAGAGATACTTGTGTAACTCATAATATTTTCACTTTTCATCGAGATTCTCTAAATATAAGGATTCAGATTGAATTTAGAGAAACTGATGCGAGTGTTGTTATAGTGTATTCTTCAGTTTGATTATATAATAATGTTATAATTGTAAAATCCTAAAATTTTATTTGTATTATGTAAATATAAAAATACCAAATTTCTAACCAAAAAAGGATATGAAACTATCAAGTTTGTATACAATATTATTTTCAATGTTAACTTTGTTTCTGCCAATTATAACTAAATCAAACAATCAATATATTCAAATTAAACTTAATATATAGTAATTCATTGTATATCAAGTCAAATATATCTCAATTTTTAATCCAATAGAAAAAATAAGATAAAATATAATACATTAGTTTATAACCAAATTAATAATAATAATATCTTGGACAAATAACCACCACCAAGTCACTCCATTTATTTGCGTGTGCACACACACATGGTAGCTACTTAATTTCCGTAAAAAGCGACGTATTAAGGCAAAACATACAAATTAGAAATGCAGTTAGATATATTACATATCTACTTGTTTACATTAGACATAAAATTAATGTTGATATTGTTCTCTAAATTCTTTCAAAATTTGAGTGAATTTTAATTGTCTTATTGAAGAAGAACATGAAGGAGAGACTAATATTACATAGTGAATATTTATTTCTACAAATAACAAATGATTAGTTATTATGAGAAAGGATCAAATTAAGGAACCTCTATATATATTTTTTTTTTATTAGAAAGGAACATGTACGAGTTTTCAACTGCTCATTTTACAATATTTTCATGCGGGGAATAAAAGAAGGCGACTTCCATATTCGACAAATCAAAAACACACCACACACACATGCATATCTTTGACTAAACGTGAAGTTTTAATTAAGTTAGCTCAACCGGCCAAGACATACAAATATATAATTAATACTGTAGTAGATTAGTATATAGAAAAAATGAAAGTGGCACTAGCTCGATCATAATAATATTATGGATTAAAGAAAATAAGTTATAATTTTATTTTTCAAAACTCACCTATTACTTTTATATTTATGAATCTATATTCTCTTTTAAAAATCTAATTGGGTTGAAAGAGTATTAAAAAAAAGGGTTCTTTATATGTTTGTGTTGTAATGATTTTTATAAACATATAAAGTTAATGTATCTTTGTGAGCTAAAATATGTTTTTTATATGATTATAAAAACTATGTAAATGAGATTGATAAAATTTTAAAAATTCACATATTGCGTCTTTATATGTTCTTTTTCAATCAGAATGATTAGTTTTTTTTATACATTTTAATTAGTAACCAAAATATAGTACGTATGAATAATGAGAATACGACCCATTTCATTTTTTTCCCCCTAATATTATATAAGATCAAGTAGCAAATAAAGTAGTATCCGTGGTCAGCAATGAAAAAGAAAGCAAGAGGAACAGCTCAACGAACCTCAACTGCCAGGCACTAACCGGAGTGATACATATTCATCGCTCCTTCTCTTTTACTTCACCTCTATATACAGTAGAATACACACCCACCCACCCCCCGCCGAGAAAAGAAAAAGAGAATCATATGGAGCTTGTCAGAATATTACTGCTATTAATTAGGTTATGCAGTTTTAGTGACAAAATAAAATGAGTAAAATAATTAATTTAGTTTCGGCTATATTAACTCCAAGTTACAAAATGGAAAATTAAATGGACACCATAAAATAAATCATATATAGGCAACTCAACTTGCCAACGTACAGATTTGAGTAAATAATTACAGTAGTAGTAATAGTGATGTAGCTGTATTGAATTACCATAAAGTGATTGCATTGAACCGTGGAGCTCTAGTAGGGTGCAATAAACGAAATATTAAAATATAGAAATAAAGAATTAAAAGTTTTATTATATTGAAAAAAGAAGAAACAATTAATTAAGCAGAGTAGTATAGTCCAGTTAAGATCATGGGGATCTACGATCAATGTGGCTTCACCATCCGTTGGCTTAACGAACAAGCCTTAACCAACGTGCCCTTTTTCTTTTTTTCTGTTTTTTTTTTGTATTTTTCATCTTACCATACTTTATCGACTTTCCTTTACTTTTTAGTTTTTACCTACCAATACAACTAGTACTATTTTCAAACCATATACGAACTACTCTCCCTCTCTCTCTCTCTTTCTCTCTCTCTCTATATATATATATAGCTTAATTTCCTGTCTCTTGTGTAGTCTGACCGTCTCCATCTCTGTCTTCTTTCATGAAGAGAGAGAGAGAGAGAGAGAGAGAGAGAGAGAGAGAGGGGAACAACACACAAATAATCTGCAAATTAAAATGCCGGTGAAGGAATTGCAGCAAGGGATTAAATGCTTCTTCTTGTAGTGGTAAGCAACTACTGAGTAGTAGACTGAGGGATATACTCCTCCTCCCCCTCTACTTGATCACTTACTATTGTGTATATATATGTAGCCTCCATTATTATTTATTAAGGTTCTAATCTCTCTGTTCGATCTGGTCCGCCTTACACGCGGAAGATTAGATTGCCTGAATCACGAGTCTTACATATTTTGTTATGATCACCTCATATTGATAACAAATTCAGAGAACAATTTGAAATGGAAATCAAGAGATCATAAAAACAGAAAGGTACGAATTGAGCAAGAAGTTCTTTGATATACATATATCAGTCTCCATCACATTATATTTTCCTTAGTAATATGTTCTTCACATCCTAAAATATACTGCTACTATTCAGTCGATCTCTCTCTTCCAACAGTGCAGTCCCGCATGTTTTAGTTTAAATTTTGAAAATTACAGATTATTACGGTGTAAATCACACCGTCAGAATCAATATCTTTTACAATTTAATTTGAAATAAATGAGACCTAGAGATATATACCATAATAAGTCATGTTAATAATCTGCAGGTCAGTTGCATTTGATGACATATACCATAAATTTCACAACTCTATTTGACGGACCAAGTTCTGTAACTAATTAAACTTACCATCATATATAGACTGTTAAAATAACTTGTCTATTTTCAACGATTATATATACATACCACCATTGCATATGTATTTATATATGAACCCTCGTTGATGAAATTGCCATAACGTTCTCCGTCCATATATATAATTTTCCGTTGCGTGCATAAATTTGATGCAGTACTCTTCCATCAATAGTAATATGGAAGTATGTAAGGACATAATATAATATTTTGGTGGGTTGTATAATTGTACCTGCAGGACCAATAACAAGAACAGATACCAAAATCATGATCGAGACAAGAGTGATAAAGAGATGGACACGCACGCATAGCACACCCCCTTGATTTGAATCAATATATATTGTCAGTGCTAAAAAAATAAGTCGAAAACGTAGTCTCCTCCATCTTAATTCATGAAGACACCAAAACACTACTGGTTTGTACCTTTGCTGTTGCTAGTATGTATTTTGGACATCACTGCAGCGGACCTAAAGGCAGATAAGGCAGCCCTCCTTAAGTTTGCTGCTGCTGTCCCTCATGGTCGCAAACTCAATTGGGCAGCCTCCACTTCCCTCTGCACCTCTTGGGTTGGCATCACTTGTGCAAGGAACAGGGTAATAACTATCCGACTGCCTGGTATTGGTTTATATGGCCCCATTCCACCCAATACTTTTGGCAGCATCGATTCTCTCGCTGTCCTCAGCCTTCGAGCTAACCTGCTTAGTGGGAGTCTTCCTGATGATATCCTTTCCCTTCCCTCCCTCCAATACATATACCTCCAGCAGAACAATTTTTCAGGGGATATTCCATCCTCCTTGTCCTCCCAACTTCAACATATTGATCTTTCCTTCAATTCCTTCGCGGGCAGCATTCCAACCACAATCCAGAATCTGACAAATCTCACTAGTTTGAACCTTCAAAACAACTCCCTCACAGGATCCATACCTGCCCTCAAGCTTCCCGGCCTTAAGAATTTGAATTTGAGTAATAACCAGCTCAATGGTTCAGTCCCATCTTCCCTCCAGGGGTTTCCAGCCTCTTCTTTTAAGGGCAACTCCATGTTGTGTGGCTCACCTCTGAGTAAGTGTTCTTCTTATATCGGTACCCCTTCACCCTCACCCTCACCTTCACCTTCACCTTCACCTTCTCCTTCCCTGAGCATTTTCCCACCTCCAAAACACGTGCCCGTCTCACCACCCACTTCTGCTCCTCAAATACCAAAATCACCCAACAAGGGTTTGAGCACGGGCTCGGTTATTGCCATTGTTGGAGCTTCTGCAGTCTCTTCTCTGCTACTTCTAATGATGGTACTATGGTTTTGCTTCAAGGAACCAAAAGAAGGTAGTACATCGAAAGGAAAGGCATTCGGAATTGGAAGGAGTGAAAAGCCAAAGGAAGAGTTTGGGAGTGGGGTGCAAGAATCCAATAAGAACAAATTGGTATTCTTCCAAGGTTGCTCTCAGAATTTTGATCTTGAAGATTTACTGAGAGCTTCTGCTGAAGTGTTGGGCAAGGGAAGTTACGGAACAACTTACAAAGCCATCTTGGAGGAAGGAACAATGGTGGCTGTGAAGAGGCTTAAAGAAGTGGTGGCAGGGAGAAGAGAGTTTGAGCAACAGATGGAAGTTGTAGGGAGTGTAGGGCAGCATCCAAATGTTGTGCCTCTTCGTGCTTATTACTATTCCAAGGATGAGAAACTCCTCGTTTATGACTACAAACCCATTGGCAGCTTGTCCACTCTATTACACGGTATGTTTTCTCCTTTTTTAATTCATACATGGATAGGCAAATTTGCGATATTACTATTAATCATGAATCTAAGACTGGTTTTGGCCAGGTTTAAATGGCAAAAAAGGTTTCTTGAACTGGAATGTAATCATTTTAACACGTCAAATATTTGAATTGCCTAATGAATACAGGAAATAAAGAGTCTGGAATAACTCTTGACTGGGTAGTTAGAGTGAAAGTTTGTCTTGGAGCTGCAAAGGGATTTGCACATATTCATTCTGCCAGCGGTGGGAAATTAATTCATGGAAACATCAAGTCCTCCAACATCCTCCTCACACAAGACCTACGAGGATGCATCTCAGATCTAGGCCTAACTCATATCATGGGTTTTCCTACTATACCGACAAGAAATGCAGGCTACCGAGCACCTGAGGTGATTGAAACTAGAAAAGGTAGTCAAAAATCAGATGTTTACAGCTTCGGTGTCCTGTTGCTTGAAATGCTGACAGGCAAAGCACCAGTTCAGTCCTCAGGACATGATGAAGTCATCGATCTGCCACGATGGGTACAATCTGTTGTCAGAGAGGAGTGGACAGCAGAGGTTTTCGATAGTGAGCTGATCAAGTATCACGATATTGAAGAAGAGATGGTGCAGATGCTTCAAATTGCAATGGCATGCGTGGCCATGGTACCAGACATGAGACCTACGATGGAACAAGTTGTTAGCATGATCGAGTTAATCCGGCCTTCTGACGCACAAAGCCGACTATCCTCAGAAGATGGATAACAATGACAAAATTGTTACCGCTCCCGTACACTGACACCGTACACAATAGCACTGTCATTCCTTCATTGTTATTTAGGATTCCTAATGAGACACTCCTTCCATATGCATGTGATTTTAACGATAAAAAGAATCCAATTGTTTGGAATGTTGCTATATCTAAGCCCTAATTTACATCCCTTAAATAGCCTAAACTGCACTTGCTAAGACAAAATAACTAGTCGCAGCAGCAGATAAGGCACCCAAATAAGAGCAGATCTTGCAAAGCATATTACAAATAATCCCAATCCAACAATTCCATATGCTACAAACCAAACCGGCCATTGACATTGACGCACATTTCACCGGTTCACCCAGTTGGGCATTATGACTACATCTAAAACCAACTCCCCTTCTCCCGTGCAAGTTTTTGTTTTGCAGTGTATAGTTCTCTGAACAAATTCAACATATTGGTTTTACACCCACAAAATCTGGTTCTGCAACTTATTTTTACTGTACTAATTCAAATACTCTCTGGGTTAACATTACATATATTCTTACAATGTCTCGGCACGCCAACAGCTTATACTGACTCCAGTATTTAATCGTACCAGCCTTTCAATTCCGAACACCCCACATACAGAGGACAACAATAAGATAGTATTGTGGATTTGATGATTCATTTAGATAGAAGATGAGCCAGACATAAAATGATGTATGGTTTATGTCAATTGTTTGTTGTTTTACATGATGAATTGATACAAGGTATTACCAATGAACCTCTCTATCTCAAGTTGCTCCTATATGCTGCCTATCACATATGTCTATTAGACTCCCTACTCTAGGCCAATCTTTGATCTCCAGAATTCTATGCTGTTTTACATTTTGGATAGAAAACAAAATTAAATACCCAAACCATGTTGTGAGGTTAGCGCTCATGGTTTTAAGGGCTCTTGTTAACCAAATCAGCACCACTAACATATTTAGCAACAAAAGAGATGAACCGAAATGGGGCACCAATTAATGGAGCATCTGTTATTGGTACATCACCAGTCTCAACACTACTGAAATTCTCAGTCTTCAACTTTGTAACCTCAAGTTCATTCTCCTCCAGCGGGATCTGCACAATTTCTTCAGTAACAATGGTTTCAGTTTTTGGAACTACACCGCTGTTCTTGTGATTAGCATAATGACCTACGTTCTCAGGATCATTCCCAACAATATCAATGTCCTTCCCTTTCTCATTTAGTAAAGGTGTCCTCTCACTGGAGGGATTGGCAGCAACGTCTCCTGCTAGACTTTCAGAAGTTCCAAGTACTGGATCAGGTCCAAGAGCAGAACCATCAGCACCATGGGCAGGATCAACCATGCCTACCATCAGATCAGAACCAATAGATGAAAACACTTCACCCGTTTTGCGCTTTTGATCAAGCCCCGCATTCAACTGATAAATATGTAATGATAATCAGATCCAATAAAAAAATTAAATAAGATAAACCTTCTTACTTGTTCATTTTCCTCATGTTGCAGACTACAAAGAAAATCTTGTAGCTGACAAAATACAAGTATATAAAATTGTCAAACATTGATTACTTAAAATTATATATCTAGTATAAAGTGTCTAGACTCGCTCTACCCATTGACATTTGGTTTTGGATAGAGAGATTGAATTTATTTTGTTGGGCCTATTTTTAAACTCTAACATGGTATAGGAACAAGTCAATCTTTGGGCTACATATATGTTAGGCTATATTCTACTGTCAATTACTTAGACAAGGGAATACTAGTCTGTTATTTTAGTTATCATGCTTTCCTGAGACTGACGTGTGGGTTTAAGCACAGGGGGAGCAAGATAAGGTTTGACAGTGGATTGGTGTAAAGCACATGTGGTGCAAGATAACCTCTCTCAAACTATCCTTGTTCTTCAGCTTTTGATTAATGAAAACAACTTAGATCTGCCCCAATTCTTTCTTGGTTTTGCTTCATTTGCTTTGATTCTCTGTTATTGCATCGTTTAATTTCTGAGATAAACTTTGAGGTTAACACTATAACATTCCTCTTGGCCTTCATTTCTTCCCCATCTGCATTGTTTCTTAAGGGTCATTGTCATACATGATCTGAGTGTCAAAGGTACCCAATTATCATCTAGTAGCCAATTTATATTCTAGTTTCCCTACAGTGATTACCTCAAGAGTATATTTCATTATTTCTAGTATAATGTAACTAGGGTCAACATTACATACAGCCAATTGATTCTAAGATGGAGCATCAACTCATTATGTGCTAGATTTGGTCTTTGGTTCTAACAGAAAATCCGTTTTTCAGTCTCATCGTTATGATGAGACGTATGTCTTCAGCAACACATTACGCATAACAATCATATTAAAAACCTCCAACTACTTGTAGGAAACCATAAACACTGAACATCTCCGTCTTTTGAAGCTCTTTTTATTTGTTTTTTATTTTATTCTCCACTTTCAACCATGCAGATAAGAAATTACCTTCTCAACAAGCTTTGCATTTTCAGAGAGCAATTTTTTTACCATTGTTTGTGCAGCAAGCAGCTCTGACTTCCTGTCCTCGGTATCCTGAGCATGCTACACAAGGAAAAGCCATTATGTCTGAAAAATATCAGCATTAAAGAAAAAAGGACCACAAAAATTCGTTCAAACCAAATATGATTTTTATCAATCGTGTAAATGAATAACCACCCTTTGAAAGTCCTAATTGAACATTTTCAAAGTCATTTAATTCATATCAAAGGTTATTCACATGATGCTTCAATTTAAAACTGCCAAGGAATGTATCTAGACAAATGATCTATTTTGCAACACAGCATATTGCTTTTCCCCAAATCTATACCATGAAGGAAACCAAAAGATTAAGTTAGCTAAAACAAAAGAATTCCCTTAAATGAAGATTGTTCTCCATATCCTGAAAGTATGGCCTGTAAGCCAAACTGATAAAGGGGAGAGGAAAGGCTTTGATATTCTAAGGATGTATTTACAATTTTACAGCAAGTTGCATGGAAACATATTCCGGTTATATGGCCACTGGTTGAGACCATTTGGGGGCATCCAACCAAAATTCATAAGACAGAAAGAAGAGACTCAAGATTGCAATAAATTATAGATAAATAAACAGGATGGTCATCGAAACTACTTATGGAACAGGACATCACAAAAGTGGGATTATATAGGATATTGCGGTATAAAACGTGTAGAGTCAGATTCATCAGAGACACCAATTAAATTGTTCAGAAAACCCTTTTTTGGATAAGTACAGAGAATTATCAAATTACAATACAAACAGATATATAATGTGCTAAGACCAATAACAGAGAATGCAAGAACAAACCGCTGTGCTGCTTTCAGTTGATAAACGAGCTGAATTCTGTATCTGTGACTCCAGAATGGATATGCTGTCTGTCAGCTGTTGGTTCTCTTGTAAGAGATTCTTTCGAAATTCTTCCAACTCCGATACCTGTGAGGCTTTGAATCAATATACATATCAGAATGTATTAAAAATCTGATGTAAGGTAGTCTGCTGATGATTTGTGAGTAGGTGATAGTATAACTGAGGCTGAATATACACATGAAGCAATACTCACTGCCGTTCCCAGAAGATGGGGGAGAATATAATAACGATAACAACAAACTTGAAGGATCATATCACTTGCCACAATAAGAAGGAATGGCTGTTTCTAGAGGAAGCTGAGGTGAGCAGCATTAAAAGACTATCTTCAGCAGAAGATACAGTTATTATATTTGCTTGTGGGAGAAAAATTTAGATTAGTCATGATAGCCGTGCAAACACAAGCTTTCTGGGTCTTGAAACATAGAGATGTAGAGAATAAGATGATAGAAATAATTAGCATGATTAATATCACGGGAGGTGATTCAATTAATTCATTTCCTCAAGAGATTACACGTAGAATGTAGCCTATTTATAGACTAACATAATACGATAAAGATAATAATAAAATGATGATAAGATTCTAATCCTCATCTTATTGATAAGTTAGCATCTATAACTAATTATTCGATAACTATTAGATGAGAATTGAAGGAGGAACAGAGGCATTTTTATTATGAAAGGGAAAAACACTTTCGTTAAAGCTGATGTATCTGGAAATATATATTTTATTCGACTTTGGCTCAAAACAGAGATAACCTAAATGAGAAGAACTATATCCTAAGAAAATGCAAGGTAAACAATGATACTCTAATTTGTTTTTATTATATGGACGCAAAAATGGAAAACAAAGACAACCAAAAGTGCGCATATAAGTCAGGAACACTAGCAGTAGCCATCAATGTTAAGCCAGTTTCAATCACCTGACGGTGTCGTCTCCCCACAAGTCCATTTTGGAGAGACGCATGAGGACGAGAAATCCGATGGATGATACCAGCTTTAAATAAGGCTTTAGAGGTTCAAAATCCTTAGCTCCATCTGTTTGAAAATTTTTAATCTTTGAATTGAAGAGACGCTCCACCATTGATTGAAACTAGAAAAATACTGAGGTTACTTGACTACATGATTGAACAAAATAAATCCATGAAAATCTTGTATTCCTCATCTTATTGTTAAGCTAGCATCTATAAATAATTATTTGATAACTATTATCTAATATTGAGTATTAATAATTCACCTTTTATGTCTTATATCAACGTTTCTGATACTCAATTACGTAATGACTCCAACTATCTGCTAGATCCTACATACTAGTACAAGTCCTTATCTTGCTTTTTATATGCCTGCAAAATTGACCTCAGCAGTATCTATAATCCTAGTTCAAGTAATTGACAGAATTACCCAAATTTCATAGACTAAAATATCTGGACTAAATGGTACTTTTGTCCTCAAAAGATATGTGACAGCGCTTGATAGAAACATTAACACCAAACAGTCCAAACCCTCTCTTGTGGTGTTTTTAGTAGTACAAATGTTACAAAAGCTTGTTAAAAAGGATAAATTAACATTAAATGCAGATGTATAATAAATAAATAAGTAAATACCTGTGAGCACAGTCTTGAGTTATCAGCACGCAGACCAGCAATTGTTTCTTTAAAGGAATTCTGTAAAATAGGTGACAATAATGTGTTTATTCTCCATTTCTCAGTACATGCACAAGAAGAAAGGAGCCACTATCTATGTGTGAAGCAATACATGATTACTTAAGGTCAACAAACTAGCGTATCTCTTAATTATCAACCAAGCTTCAAGTAAAACACCAAAATCTAAAGCCAACTGTATCATTATTTAATTTGTTTCCCACAACTAAATCAACAATTTCTAGATAGAACAAATAAAGAGGAAATTAAATGAAATAATATATGGAAGACGACTACCAAAAAAAGGAAACAAGTACATCAGCTTAGCGTATGAAACTGTCTTGGTAGAATGTTATCATTGTTACAATGGATTTGCTAGCTTGCTGTGTTGGTATCCTTTGCAAATGCCAGTAATCATGAAATTTCAAACGAGTTAAGTTAATTGTTATTAATGATAAACATGTCAAAACTGATAAGGCAATCTTTTTTATACTTTCACATTTTTGCTGCCTAATGTATTTTGCTTCCATTTTTCAAATTGAATACAGTTAATAGACAGCATTATGATAATATTTCCAGGAAGCGGAGTGGAGACAAATATTGGTTGCACAAGCAATCACCTACTGAGCCCTAGAAATCTAACTATGTACGAATGTATGATAATCAGATAGGTCGCTTAAGAAACTTGTACATTTTCTTAGATGAAAAGGGCAATTCTTTTCCATAACTGAAATAGATAACAGCATGGATGAGAATTAAGAGTCAGTTGCTTATGCAACAATACTTATACAAAAATATTTAGCAAAAAAGTAATAAATGATAAAAACAATAAGAATAACCTTATACAGCAAAAGAAATCAAAAGTTTCTGGTCTACTCCATGCATGTAAATCAGAGCAAACTGATGCTTTGACATCCGACCAAGCTGACAAGCTCCATAAATCTAACATGATGATATTATTTTACAATAAATAACTGTGGTTGGAACACTAACAAAACTAGTTTGGCATCTATTTTTATACTACTTCATACACCCACCCTGCTCTTCTTCAAGGAACGAAAAAAGTTTCAGATTAATAACTACGGCTAGAAAGCATACGAACTACAGCACAAGCACTTGCCTCCTTTTGATCCCATGTCTCTTTCTCTGTCTCGAGCTGTTTAATATTTTCTTCTAATCCCACCTGTTGTACAATGGACAAGTTAATATATGAATGCTGCTACAAATGTTTGAAGAAAAGACAAACCAATACCAGTCAATGAAAAAAAGAGAGAAATCAAAAGGTTGAAGCAATCAAATGCATCTATGAATTGTCAAAAAAGATCACTAAGAACATACCAAGTGTGACATAATCCACCCCAAGTCACTTGAAACACTTGGTAACGGTCACATTTGAGAAAATATCTTTGATGTTTCTCAATTGTACTTGGATACCACTAAATTAAAAGATCTCAAATTATGAATTTACTAGCTATCAAGCACTATTATGAATTAATAACTGGTTGAAATGCTTCATACTTCCGCCCTCCCTGACTCTTCTCTGAGAAACAACAAAAATGTCTAAAACAATAGCTACAGCGAAGAAATCATACAAATTACAGCAGAAGCACTTGCCTTCTTTTGATACCAGGCTTCTCTCTCTGTCTCTAGCTGTTTAATATTTATTTCCAAATCCTCCTGTCAAACAATAAAAAAGTCACTCTATCAGTGCTGCCACACATGTTTGTGAAAAGATCAAGTTATCAACCGAGTACTAGACATATATGGATTACTTAGGTCATGTACCAAATACAAAGATCAATTGTCAACTAAGACCACCAATAACATGCAAAGTGTGATAAAATCCATCCTAAATTACTTTCAACATTTATTTCAGTGCATACTTGAAGAAAACTAGAAGCTAAGAAGTTAAAAGTACTAAAACACCATTGAAATAATAGACTTCAGATTCTTAGCTTTTCAGGCATTTCAAGTGAGGCCCACAGGCAAACAAACACACACACACACCGAGATATGGAGTAAAGGGAAATGAGTTGTAGTTCACTTTTTTGATCAAATTCACTTGGGCCACGGATATGTATCCAAATCAATAGATATGAGAAAAATCTAATAGTACAAACTGAAACAACGTGCATAAATAATACAATATATGAACTTTTTAAATTCTTTCGAGTTTTTCAATTGATTTTTAGAACCATGTAAGAATCAATGTGTTTTAGTCTTTCAAAAAAATATCAAATTTACATGATTATAAAAACTATATATTATACTCCACAAAATAGAAAGAAAATTTGCATACCTCTTTACTTTTTTATGCTCTTCCAATTCTTACAGTTATACTTTCTAGAAAATATTGTAGATTCATATATATAGTACGAGCGGGTTAATAAAAAAATGAGCAATAGCTCATTTCTCTTAATCCCATATGTAAAACCACAGCAAGTAAATTAAAACTGAAGAAGCATGAAGTAATCACCATTTTCAAACTTGTGCTGGATGCTTCATCTACCAACTTACTGATCTTCTCCTTGTAACCAACCTGGACATACATACATATATAGATATATATATATTTAAAAGCACAAACATGTTTTTTTTATGTCATGATTCCGCACTTTTTCTTTCCAATATTACCCTCTTCAAATATCTTTTATTCCATTATTATCCTTTCTTAATTCACTTCTACTTTCATCAAATACTCCCAATCCACTCCTATTTTCCTCGTTCCTACTTCTATTAAGAGTTACGAAATCCATAATTAGAGAATTTTAAAATAAAATATATGAATATAACATAATAAATAACTTTATATGCATGACTAATGGAATTATGAACAAAAAATTAAATACGATATTTGATAGTTTAATTAACATAATTATCATACCTGTTTAAAATTAATTCCATGAAATAAGTACAATAATTCTTAAGTGTATATTAAGTAGTTTTGAAGTATATATTATCATAATTAATTATTTGAAGTATATATATAAACATGTTATAAATTATACAAATAAAATCAATGTTTCAATTAAAATTATATCATTTGACTCAAAATATTATTTGTTTTATTAGTTGAGCTATTTTTGTACAGTTATTATATTTTTGGGTTACTAACATTTATCATCATTATTTCGTTATAAATATTTTAATCAACATCTTCAATTATAATCGATTAAATTGTGATTTGCTTGATTAGGTTTATTCGTTTAATAATTGTTCAGTGGATTATGTTATATGTATTTATTATATTTTCTTTTAGTTAATAATTGTTAAGATTTACCATATATTTCAATTTTATTTTCTAAGCAGTTTGTAGTTTTAATATGATTTAAAAACATATTCTCTAATGATATAAGTGTTTCGAATAGTTTTTATATTTTATTTTTGTATGATTTCTCTAATTTAGTATTTGGATGTTTGGAATACATTTTCAAATTTATAATTAACATAATATCTATAATATATATGAGTAAGTGTAAGATAATATATTTTAATTAGAGTTTGAATTTTAAATTGTGTTGACTTCACTTCAATATATATTAAATACGAATAAAAATATATGAGATAAAATTTGAATTTACAAAGTCAGTTTGACTTGGTGAAATCATGAAATTAGTAATACTTGATATATGTGATAAAATATTTTTGTATCGTACGATCAAAATTAAGTTAATTCATATAAATTTGTTATTAAACAACAATTAAATATATATTTTATATTAATTTAAAATATAGAAAATATTAGATTACAATTATTAATAAAATATTTAAACTAAACAATAAAATAAAAACAACTTGTGCCTTGCACAGTTGCGAGGTAGTATATATTAAATTTAACAAAAGCTTAAAGTTTTAGACAAGGGCTCAACAAAATTGAATGATTATTGAAAGATCACATGAAAGACCTCGGTGCAGCCTAATAGTTGCACAGTGTCAAAGAAACACTGTATCTAAAGAAAAAGCTATCTGAGATAGATACTAACGACCCTTAGAACAACAGGAAACATCATTTAAATTACCTCTTTCTGTAGCCATAACTCTTTTTCATTCTTTAACTGTGTAATTGCCAGCTCTAATTCTACCTGAAAATTTTAAAAGATGTAGTTTCAAACTACTATTTTGATAAAGGACCAGATAGCTTCTTACAAAGCACACCAACAATATTTTACTTCATAAGTTCAGTATTACCAATCTAAGCAGCCTAATTTCAACAAGTTTTATTACCTCTATATTTACGTATGCATCTTTGTCTTTTTGTAGTTGTTTAATTTGCTCTTCTAGGCTGGCCTGTAAAAATCCAGTAGGTAAAGATGTAAGTAATAACAAGAAAATGAATGATTATTGAGAGGTCATCAAGAACGCTTGTGTAGAGTAGCATTGTAGCAATAGCAAATGGATGTTATTTTATTTTTAATCTAAACTAACTTCTCAAGATATAGAATCAAAACTTGTAATGATTCAATCATCTGAATCAGATCAGCTCTTTCTGAAGCCAGTTATCCATATCACCTATTAAACATCTGCTATTATATTGAAGATGTAGGCCTCTAGTAACTACCCATGATAATTTTTGAGTCAGCAATATAAAATGAACAAAAGAGAAAAAGTGAGATGTAGTTGACAAATTTAAGGGAGATGGTGTGAGATAGTGGGTAGTCTTTTTAACAGTTATCTGTTTTCCTAAAATCCTAACATTTACTGTGTTGAAGAGTTTATTGTTATTTTACAGTAGTTGTTTTTTGTCTTTAAAAAAAAGTTAATACATTTCACACGCATCGCGTGTGCTGGATCAACTAGTCTCTAAATGAGATAATTACATACCTCAAACTGTTTGAGAATAAAGTGTTCCATTATTAACAAAAGAAAAGATCTAATCAAACATGACTGGTAACTTCGTAGTTCTGTACTCCCAGTCTAACCAGCCATTTCCAATAAAGTTCTTTTACCTCTTTATTAATGCATGCATCTTTTTCCTTTTGCAATAGTTTGATCTGCTCTTCTAGGCTGGCCTGTTGATGATGACAAAGGATGAAGAACAAATAAAAGATTCAAAGAGGATGATTAGCAAAAGGCCGCAATAGGTTTAAACTCTACAAAAATTCAATATTATTAATAAAATGGAATAGTTATACAACATTATATATGAGTTAAACCTGAGACAAGAAAAGAATTAACATAAATGAATAAATGATTATCTAAATTCTAATACTTATATACTAGGAAAGTGTCTAGTCTATTCTAAAACTCCTAAATCTTACCTAGAATATCCATTATCTACTAAATATCTAGAACAATTAATTAAGCAATAAAATATATATTAAATTCCAACTGTTTTTATTTTTTAATAATAATAGATATATGCAATTGTAACAGCTTCATCATTTTGTTTCACATCATTCTCCCTTTGAAAAACTTGACGTTGAGGATCAATATAGATATATTACAATCCATGAACGGGCCTCCAGTGGAAAAAAAATCTTGAAATCTCTTACTCATGGAGTGGTCTTCTGGAGGCATAAACGTGTTCTCCCTTCAAAATCACTTTGTTTAATTAGTTAGGTAGGGATGAAATCTGTGTTGGAGATTGGATATTAGGTATAGCAAATTTTGAGGTAGAAGATTCAACTTCTCAGCTTAAATTTATCATCAAACTTATCATGTACAATTACAGCGTCATGTACATTCTTACAACTGTCTTTCTTTCAGCTTGGTTTTGGGATGAAATTTTAATGTGCGATTGATAGAAGTCGTCCTTGATACAAAAAGTTAACTTCACGACATTGTTTTCAGCTGTTATATTTCATAAGTTCATGAATAACTTATTGCATCTTGTAAAGTTCCATAAGCATGAAGTGGCATATATCTATTACCATAAGACATTGTCTTCTTAAGGAATTGAATTTTTAAATCTTGAAACTGCATATATGAATTGCATTATAGGAAGGTTTAGGACTCTTCAAAAAACTACCAGAACTTATATGGTCAAACTGCAATTTTCCAATTTATTTTATATCTTCACCAGATCGGGACTTCTTCTGTAGCATCCTGGATATAAAGATCTAACTGCTTCGAGAACAAAAGAGATAATGGACAATGTGGCAAACAGTGTTCAGTGAATACTGACTGAATGCAAATAGTAATCTGATGGACAGTGTTGCTTGAACACCTTTTTTGAGAAAATATATTTATACATTTGAGACTGTGAAAAGAAATTATTCTCCAGAAATGTCGCATTCTTGTCTGTCAGGATAGCCTATTCTAATTAGTTACAACTACTTAGTATAAATAATGTGTATGTGCTGTGTTAATACCTTACGTGTTGTGTTTGTGTTGTGTGGCCTGAGTATGTATGAATAAGCCTTGTATAGGCAGTAAGCCGTGTATAGGCAGCAAGCCTTGTAGTGGCAGTGTGCCTATAAATAGCTAAGTGATGCATTAATTTCTCAAGCAATGAATGAATAGAAGTTCACAATTGTGAAACTACTTTCTCTCTCTAGATTCTACTCCTCTCTCTATGTATCTTTCTCGAATCTTCTTTTTCTATCCTCTCTGTCTAACTCAGTCTTTCTCTCTCTTCAACCTCTGAATATGTCCCTCTAAATCCCAAAATTCCTTCTTCTTCCTCCTCCTCCTCCAATCTCTGCAATTTCTTACTGTTTTGGATCAGGATTCACTAGCTGAATCCTGACAAATTGGTATCAGAGCCCTTCTAGATCCAGCCATAGCTCCAAAACAGCAGCAACTCGAGAACTCAATTAAATCTTTGACAATCTCTGATGCGACTAACAGTCGCGACGGTCAGAGTTTAGATTCATCAAAATCGAGTTCAATCTCTGTTAGTTGTATATTTTCATTCAAATCGAGCAAGACTCAAGAAAGATTCATCATCAAAAGATGTTCAAATACTGCAATCACCAGGTACAATCTTAGATGCTTTGTATTCGATGAAATCACTGTAACTAAGCACATTTTGATCAGATTCAAGTTGTTTTTTGTGTTGTTTGCTTAAGTTTTGGTTCTATGGTATGCTACTAGTTTGAGTTTCAATTTAAGTTTGTATATATAAAAAAGTCCACACAAATTAGGTCAGATTGTGATTCTCATACCTACCAAGAACTGCTGGAACAAGAATGAAGAAATTTTTGGTTTCAGAAGTTGTTCCACAATTATTTTCGCTCGTTTTCTATTGTGATCTCTATTCTACTCCTGATTCTGTTTTGGTGTACTTAGATTTCTAGATTTTTATTATTCCTTCCATTTCCAGTATACGCACACGACCTGTTTTACGAAAGTCCTGAACAACTGTTTTCACTCTAAGACTACGAATTCATATTTGCTTGATTACTGCAAACCCTAGGTTTGGGTGTTGTGTTCATTTACTTTGTAAAAAAATGGGATTGCCTAAGATCTAGAGTAGACGATGGCTATTTATTCCTATAGCTATTCTGTTCAAGAGTTGCAACATGAACTTATTAGCTTCAAAGATATTACTGATGAGAAATTTCTTGAGGTAGAAGAGAAGTTAGACTCAATAATGAAGTGTTTAACTGGACTAGCGAAAGACAAACTTGGAGTTTCTGATCTGGATTTCCTAAATGCATTCGGAAGAAAGGAGAAGAGCCCCGAGGAACCAATGATCTTGCATTCTACAGGCCTGTTCAGGAATAAGGAAGCTAAAATGCTTAGAAGCAGGGAATGTAGGACAGAATTATTGAGGTATATGCTTGAGGAAAAGAGTTCTGAGTTTACATTTCCTTGTGGCAAGAAAGATCTAGACAAGATTCCTATGGTGACTGATTTGAAAGCTTAAGGATTGTTTAGAGATCCAGTTCATGCTGAGAGCTTAATAAATTTATTTGAGGTTCTTTGACTCTTCCTCATAACTGTAAAGGAGACAAAGGGGATGTTTGTGATGGGAACAAGTTCCAATTTTATGAAGTCTCTACAGTGAGTAAAGAAGATTAGTTTTATCAGAATCAGGGTTCCAAGTGTTTTGAGCTTGATTCTTCAATTGTTAGTGAGGAAACCGACGTACTAGAAATGTACAAGGGTCATAATGAAGTTGTGGAGCAAACAGATTATATAACGATTACGGTGACTTTGAAGATGGTGAAGGAAATGACGTGACTAAGACTTGTCTTGCTGTGGTTCCAGTGGTTAATGCAGAACAAGGAGTTTATGATCTCCAAAGTCTGCAAGTGAATGATGTTCTAGAGGATTGGAAAAATCCATCCTTAATACTATCAGGTCAATCAGTTGAAGTATCAAAAGCCAGTTATGAAGGGAAACAATGATTTCATAATGCGAAAACCATTTATATGACAAGATGGAATCTAATAGAAGTTCACAATTGTGAAACTACTTCGTTCTCTAGATTCTACTCCTCTCTCTCTCTATCTTTCTCGAATCTTTTTTCTCTATCCTCTCTGTCTAACTCTCTCTTTCTCTCTCTTCAGCCTCTGAATTTGTCCCTCTCTCTCCTCTAAATCTCTAATTTCTTCCTCCCTCAATCTCTGCAATTTCTTACGGTTTTGGATCAGGATTCACTAGCTGAATCCTAACATTGTCTAAGATAATAAATGTCATTTTCTATCAAATATTGGAAAAGAAAAAATTAGTTGAGTACAGAAAAGTTAAGGAATCTGGATCCAGTACCAACTGGAGAATGACAGAACCTACTGCATCTACTTTAGATAGATACATACTTATCTATATATAGAGACATGAAAACAGGTATAAATAAGTTAAAGAAGAACATATAAGCCAAAAGCACGCATGTTTAACTCAACAATAATACAATGTTAAATCATGAAATGGAATAGTAAGATATCCTCAGATATCATTATCTACTAAACATCTAGAATAATCTATTTAAATGGAATATCTATATAAATAAACTATACTTTATCTTTAAATAGCCTAAAAAAATATTCAGCAATAGCAATCTTTCTCCTGTCTGCGTCACCTGTTTGAAGTAAATACATCACACTGAAAGATAAAAACATAATAATGCAAAGCTGAAAAGCGTTATTCCCTCTGCTCAGCCGTAAGGCATCTCAGCAATGACTGAGATAAACTATAAGCAATACATGAGGTGCAAAAAATAAGTTGGAATCAAAGAGAACTCCAAACTGTGTTTAAACAGATGAGCTAGGCAAGTCACGAATAAGTAGAGAGATTGAAATACAACATTTCAAAATGATCTTCTCAGTCATGTCGATAGGTCCAAGCCCAAGTGGGAAACCTTGTCAAAATAGCATATATTTTACTATTATGGAAAAGTCACTGTCACTCCATACATATGCTATGAGGATGTCACTCGGATGATGCAAAGTCATGATCGCAAGTACATGTAACAGCAAATGCGTTCTACTTCCATTGAAATAGTGAATCCATATATAATTACTAATTTTGCATCTGAGGTTGGTTTGTTATGGAGCAAGATCAAATGTCATTAAAAATAATGATTTGCACAATATTGTAAAACTTACGCCATCACTAATACTGTCATGATGTCCTTCCAGATCCAGACTTGCCTTTTGCTCTGCAGTTTGAGAGGCATCTCCCTCACGTTTCTGGTCAAACCCATTGACTATCTGGTCAGCTGGAGAGGATCCTTGAATATCAACAGATAAAACTTTGGCTGTGTTAGCTTGTTTGTTCTTCTTTTTCTTGTTTTTCTTCTTCTTCTTATCCTCTTCCATCAAAACCGAAAGTTTTCACCTGGAAAACCATAGAACTCCATTGGATAAGAATCATGGTGCTAAATGTGGAAGATGTTCAAGTTACTTATCCAAATCCATCAAATAGTTCCAGCTACCAAGTAGTTGATTCTGCATTTTTCAATCTGATTCATTTAATTGAAAAGAAACAGAAATGATCATAGAGCAACCAAATCCCTCTAATTTCAGAAAAATGCAATATGATTAATGTTTTAATGTATGCCAAGGATGATAATCAGAATGTGACCAAATCATTTGACTCCACAATAGCATATCAATCTTGGAGAAGCAATAACTTAAAGCCAAATCCTACAATGAAGAAATTAAGGAAATGTTCAAGGAAATTGATGGGAAATGCAACAACCGATAAGTAAATGCAAATGAATAACTATACAATAATTCTGAAGCGGAAGAAGAAATGTTCAAACAAAAACGGAGCAACCGAGTTTCCAATCGATAGAATGAACATAGCGAGTGTGAGCATACAATTAGTTAATTCATAAAGATCAAATAGAAGAAAATAAGATTGTAAAGGTACACAGTCGGATCCAAAGATGGCGAACTGATTTCAATTGATTTGATTTGAAGAAGCAGTTTCGTTTCAACAGGCAGAAGGGAGATTTGTGTATCGTTAATCGAGCGCGAGGGGAATGAATAGCGTGTATCGGATTTTTACATTACTTTTGTTGTATTCATTGAGAGTTGGGCTTTCTTACTTCCTGCGTTTTGTGTTGGGCCATGTAATATCCGTGTTTACACATTTGTGAAAATAAAATTTTCTTCGATGGTTTTTCACTTAAATCTAATTTTTATATATATATATATATATATATATATATATATATACATACATACATACATACATACATACATATATATATATACAAATTAATTTAAATTTTCAAACTCATTCATATTTAACTAGTGTAAACTGGACACAGGCTTACACGTGTGCAAAGTTTTATAACAGTTTTTTTTCTTTTAATATGTTTATGAGGAAAAAAATTAAAGACATAAAATGAGACAAAATAATAACCGTTTTAATTGTAACTGACATTGTTTTTAATTGCTGACTCAATTCCAACATAACAATTATTAAGATGTTCAGTCTTGTAGTATAATATATAACATTTTAAATTTACTTTATATATATAATCCCTCATAATTCAATGTTTTAATATTCACATTAAAGTCAAACTTCACAATTTAAACATTCAAATTCACATGGATTCAAATTAAATTTTGGTTAAATGATATTTTTGTCCCTCTAAATTGCCGTGCGGTTTTACTAGTCTTTCATGTTCTAAAATTGACAGTTATCTAACCCAAGTGAAAACGAGTTAATCATAAATTTTACAAAGAGCTCAAACATGTCGCATAAACAAATTTAAGTTAAGTAAAACGATCATTCTTTATTACACCAAATTAACAAGATAAATAAAAAGAATTGTCAAATCTAAAAACTGCGTATCAATTTAGAAAAACAAAAATCATTTAGCCTTGAGTTTGTTTGTTTTTTTTCACGTATCAAATGAAAAGAATAAAAACATCACTAATATAAAACAATAACAATATTACCATTAATATATAAACATTAACAATAACAATAACGTTAACAATTTCAACAATAATATTAATCTTAACAATAATTTAAAATCGTAACGATGAAATACAATGAAATTGACAATGACTTCTGTTAACATTAAAATTAATATTAACAATGATCTTACTATTTGCTCCGTTTGTGAGTTTTTGAAAGAAAATAAAATTTTCAAAATTAATTTCAATAAAAAGGAAAATAATATAAATTTGAACAAAATTCTATTAAAGTTAAGCCATGACCTAATTATATTAAATTAAAATGTGTTTTAGAGCATATAAAGTAAATTTGAATATAGGAGTAAGCATAGTAACTGGTCGGGTATGAGATGAGAAACTGTTCCAAAATTTTACCCGTTAAAATTATATAGTCCCTCAAATCCGTCTCATCTCATTAATGCTTCTACTAAACCCGTCTTATTATCCAAAATTATTATTTTTTAAATTAATTAATTTATTTTTTCCTTTTATTTTTTTATATTATTCTCTTACAAAACTTGTTAAAATTATTATAAAATATGTTTTATATATAAATGGATCGGAATAGGAGTTAAATGACGTGAGATGGTAAATTTTGTACCTTACTCTAATCTTATAGAGTTCAAATAATTAAATTTTATTAAAGTTAAAATTAAGTAAAATATTAGTGGTTCGAATAAAATTGTCATATTTACGTAAGAATATTTGAGGTCCGGTCAACGCATTAAATAAATATATAATGTGCTATGTAAAGTATGATATTCTTACATTTATTGTTAAGTGAATGCAGTGTATTTTAAATTGATAGTTTAGTGGTTAAAACTTTTTCTTTTATAATGACCTTAAGCATTAAGAACATAAGAAACTAAGTAGTGTATTTCTATACTACTTATATATTATTATCCTGTAAAAAAAACTACTATTACTACTTTCTTAATGATAAAGTAATTTTTCAGTTTTAAGTCTGAAATTTATTAAATTATATTACTCTTTGTTCCAAAATATAGTAGTATTCTAAAATCAAAAGATTTATTATACTCTAAAAATAGAAAAATTTATACATAACAATAATTTTTACGTATTTCATGATATTCAGTTCAAAACTATTGAAATTTATTCTACAAAAGATTAGTTTTTTAAAAGAAATTTGTTTGTAATATTCAATTAATAATAAAGTAAGAGTATTGTAATGATAAATTCTAAAAGTAATATTTTTATAATAAAAATATTACACAAATATATCAATTTCAAATTGAACTCTTTTTAAAATCAAAGAAGTATATTTTTAATTTTCAAATTATGAAAGCACTCTAGATATAATTATTAAAAAAAAAAGGTTTAGCGGGCAAAGTCCCTCCGCGTCCTACATTAGAACCGCTCCAAGTTCCCACTCCAGCCTTGCACGTGTGTTATATATAAAAAATATTTACTCCATCTGTCATAATAAAAGAACTACATTGAGTTTTTAACTATTAATATTGAATTTTTAAATAATAAAAATTGTATAAAATTTGTTATGAATGTTCAATTAATAGTAAAACAAAAAGATTGTAATGATTAAATTTTAAAAATATAATATCTCAATTAATAATTTATGTGAATATAACTTTATTTCTTAAACAAATTTCATTCACTTTTATCGACAGTCACATATTTACATTTATTATGCAGTCTAATTTTTTTTCTCGTTATCTCATATTAAATTAAATTATGTGTCAACGGTCAAAAAAAAATAAAAATCTAAGTGGCTGCTTTAATTATCCGTCACCTATTTAAGTCTAACTTTTCTTCTAACCTCGCCCGTATATATATATATATTTTGAGGAACCGAGAGAGTATTACAAAATTGGCAACTAAAGTCGGAGTGCTCGAAGCTAAAGCTCATCTCACCAAGTCCATGGACCCAAAGTTTCTGTATTTGTCGTCTATCTATGCACAATTAAAGTCACTCTCTTTCTTTTTAAAGTTAGTCTAACTTATAATTTGCTCCTCTGGATTTATATCGATTTACACTTTGATCTTCGCTAACATTCGATAAATATTAATATTAAAAATTTGACTAAAAATTATGTATATAAATAATATAAACAAATTAAGAATTTTTTTTTATGATTGTTCAATTGAAAATAAGATAAGAAAATTGTAATAAGAAATTTTATAAATAAATACATTATAATAAAAAAATTATTCAAATGTTACTCATTTTTTAAAACAAATTTTATTATTAAATGTTGTTTTTTCGTGGGACAGACGGAGTTGCGACACTAATGTTAGCTCTCATTTTGTATCATGTTGCGACAGTAGTCAGTAGCAATGAGTATAGCGACCAATTGGCAACGAATGTACGTTGTTTTCGCCGCCGCTATTATCTTCCAACTGATTTGTCACAAAAGTGATGATGAGATTGCATTGTGTTGGCACATCAGCGAGCCCATTGCAACCGACGTCCGTTGCCGTCGAGAGCATCTAACCTACTTGAAAGGTTCAAAAGTTGTTTCATTCCATGCTATAGACTTCTAAAAATGACGTGTGAGAAATGCAGCGGATTAAATTCTTTTTTCTTACATATATAATAATTTTTTAAATTTTATAACAGACAATATTGTATCATTTGTTGCAATAAATCTCATCCCATTGTAACCTTGGTGACAGACGGACAGTCTTGCAAATCTAAATTCATAATTGCATGATGACAGTGTTCAGTGCGTGGTACTCGGCTAATAATCTTTTTACAAAAAAAAATTGTATTTTATTTTTTCAATACTGGATTGTAAAATTTTAAAATTTAAATTATGGCAAATGTTTAATAAATTTTTATACAAACAAATAATTTATTTTGTCAAAACACACATCATACATCATAATCAAGTAATCTTACGCCCAAAAGTGAAAAAACATTTACAACTGTAATTAGATTTGTTAACCTATTACAACAATATTTAACAAATAAAATTACAACCCTTGTAACAACAACAAAAATAAATACAATTATTTTCTCTTGAACAAATACTCCTTGTACTTTTCTAAAAAATAAACTTGCACTTCATGAGTCTTGTACTTCTCTTAGGATTCACGAGTCTTGTGCTCCTCTTAGGATTTTGGTCTTAATACTTGCATAGTTTCCTAATTTTCACTAAATCACAAGACACCCAAATTTTCTTAACGTTATCTACGGCTTATATCTTAAGTTACGGACAAACTACACAAACTCTAGAGGATACTAGGACTTAAATTCGTTTTAAAATATATTTATTTAAATGATCTATATGCTATAGAGATAAACAATTTAGAGTGCAAATATTCAATTTATTAACAAGAATATATAGTTGAGAAATTTAGATCAAAATCCCTCAACTTTGAGTTTCTCGAAATCGGTAAAATTAAGGTTACGGAAATCAAGAACTAGTTAATCGGAATAATTAAATATTCGGATTAACTTAACTCAAATATATTCTTTTAACCAACTAATTTCGATACAACTTATACTACATAAGAACTAATGGTAACGTGCTCAAGGTAACCTCCAATCGGAGTTTTTATATATTTGGATAAGGTTAAAACTTGAGGTGTATATAACTAAAAGACCTTCTGAATTTCTAACTATCCGAAAGTGGTCGATTACCTATACATGTATATATATTTGCTAATGTAAGATCCTTGGGGGGAATTATGTGTCACTGAAGGAAATTCAGAAAAATATATATGAATCTATATAGTTGTGAGATTTTGGGGGGAATTATTCGTCACCGGAAGTTGTCTAAGATATACAGAGAGAATTTATTTATTATTTATCAAGTTGTTAAAGAAAAAGTAGAAAATATATCATTTTAACAAGCAAGATGAATAAAACAAATAAACACGAGTAGAAAGACAAAACTGTTAGTAGCATTCGTATTTGAGTGGGTTGACTTGAAATTTTGTAGAATTAGCGCAAGTTTATCTTTAGAAGCCTTGTAGGGAGATGGCAAGAATTCGGGTAAAGGCTTTTGGTGAGAAAAATATATTGATGAGACCTAGGCTATGGTGTATAAATATATGTATATATAATTATATATTTTTTGAATTTGCTAGGACTTGGAAGAAAGATGTAGAGAATTTCTAGAGAGAGTTAAAGTGCTTTCTTGCTATTTTCCCACCCAAAATGAATTAACTTTGTTTCATATTTATAGACAAACTTAGAAGAAGAAATTTACAACTACATACATTTTGGTCTAGACACTAACAACTGGTATGCATGTATACATTTTGTGTCATCTTAAGTGCAAGACTTTGTGCGTGTGAGTTATAGATAGCTTTACATGACAAATAATTCTCTTTTGTTTTGCATGTAAACTTGTCACTTTGATTATGATGTATGATGCATGATGGGTGCTATTGAACTTATCTAGTATCATCATAAGCGTTCAATAAATATTTTTTAATTTAGTTTAAAGAAAATATTTAATAGTTGAAATTAATTGGTGAGAAATATTTTTCTTGCTCAAATATTTTCTATAACTTAAATGTAAACATTTAATATGCACATGTCCTATGGAGAGGTTCTATTTATTTGAAATATGTGCAATCATCAAAACTATATAAAAAAAAAAGTCAAAAAACAACCACAAAAAAGAGAGAGTACTTCTCAAACATATTTCTTTTGGTACAATATTAAATCTTTTTTAAATTGAGTTTCATAAATTATACTAATATTTGTGGCACACTCAAATGCGTATGTAAATAATAATGGTCTAAGATTTATTTTGAAAAAAATATACGAGAGTGAATAATTGCATTAGATCTATAAATATAATTATTCAAATATAACTTCTAAAAAAATAGGATGATGAAATTGTTTACCGTTTGTAATCACTTACACAAGATGATCCACCTCTTCCCGTCTCTCTCACTTTTTCTTAAAAAATTTAAATGATCACCCAAAATCTCTTTGACTTTGTCTCTCATTTTAAAAAAAATTTAATGATGACTTAAAAATATCACGAGGATTATTCTAAGCTCCATTGCTTAATTAATAGAGATTACAACATTAAAAGAAAATAAAGTATTATACAGGAATAATTGATTGATAATAAAGTGTTTTCACATTATTTATATATATAAATGAATATAGTTAATACGTAAGTTAATTATTAAACATCTTTAATCTTATAATACCAACTTGAGTTAATGTTTTACTTTTTAGGTATTGCACCCATCTTTTAGGTGGGGGAATTCTCATGAACACGCGACAAGTTTATTTAAGAATTTATAATAATACTTCCAAATAATAAAGTAAAATTATGTATATATTTACTTAAAAATCAAAATATGCATAATAATTGTATTTATTAAAAATTTGAAAGAATTAGTTCCGGTACAGAAGTTGTTAGAATATTTTATCATACTACCCCGTATTATGCGTAAGAAATTTCTAAAGTGCGATACTCTTTAAACGTGATTTATAACATTTGACTAATAGAATTAATAAGGTTAAAAATGTACTTATTTTCAAAATGTATGATTTTTATTTATTTTTTTCTACCCGTAGTTTTAGATAAAATTTAATAGATGTTAATATTTTATATAATTTTAATCTTTATATCATATTAATTTTTATTTAAAATATTTTTAGTTTTTAATTTTCAAAAATAAAATTATATATATATATATTAAATTTCGTGTAAAAATATGTATAAATAGTCAAAGAGCGTTTGATACAAAAAAAAAATAGTAGTCGTCCAGTAAATGAAATAAAAGACGGTGTGGGAATAATAATATTAAGGAACTGGAAATTGGGAAATTGGGCAGCTGATTGGATGTTGTACGACGGTGGAGGTGGTTGAATAATCTTTCCTTGTTAATCTTATCATCATCGTCACCCTTCACCCAACCGACAAGCAACTCCCATCTCATTTCTTCCATCTTTTCATTCTAATATCCACTCTTCCGCTTTCCGATATCCATTTCTTGAACATCCGATATATTCCCGATCGAGATTCCGACCACTCCTCCGACGACGACGACAACGATTCCAATTTTTACCTTTTTCCCCGACTGAATCCGAACTGCGGTGTCAAGCTCTGTCTCCTAATTTACTGGTATTTCCCGTTCTCTTCTTGTGGCTGGTTATATCTTTTCTATTTCTGTTTACAACAATCGAAATCGCCAATTTAGGGTTAATTGTTCTGCAACTTTATTGCTTGGTCGATAGTATGACATACACGTACATGTATCACACTTTGTTATTTCATCACAACCCATTAGGGGAATCTAATTGGTGAAAAATGGTTGCTATATTATTTTGAAGGTCTGTTTATAGTTTGTGGGTACTTGCCATTTATTGCATTTCCAATCAATTTCATACCTTGGAATATCGGGATTATCATTTTCCTTTCTTTAAGAAACGATTGATTTTCTTAGTTCTGGTTACTGTAGTTTAGGCTTGGAGTTATATAATATACTACACTACACTCTCCGTACCAAAATTTGAGATACATTTGGCTTCAGATCTAGTTTGATTATGATGTCCTGTGTTTCAAGTTTGATATGAATTTATTTAATTTTGATTGGTGATAAATTTATCACCATAAACTACTTGGATTAGTGGTGATTACTAACTTTATTTTTCTTTAAATATTTAGATAGAAATAACACAAATAGAATCTTATAATTTCACAAATGTACTATGATCAAATTGAAAATGTTCCTGTAATTTTAGGACGGAATGAGTACATGTCAAATCAACCGCTGATTTTGTTAATTATCTTTGTTATTAAAAAGTTTTCAGCTGCCCCTTTTTGTTGCTTGTGCATTTCCTAGAAAAAAGAAACCTCCATTTCAATCCAATAAAGCAAATTCCATATTATGAACAACTTTATTCAGAATCTGAAAGTGACTGAGCTCCCTATATCTCTTTATTCTTAATTTTTTGGCTTGATTTATTGTACTTAAGACATTGTGGCTGGTTTTTGCCCTAGGATTTATCTGTATATTGTAATATTCTGATGAAACGACATTGATTTTCTTATCTAATAGCACTTTGTTTTTCAGGGAACAGCTGGTACAGCTATTCACCTTGTTCTAAACATCAAAAATGGGTTTGTGCGGCTCAAAGGTAAATCAAAGAAGCACATCAAATTAGGAAAAAGTAAGAGAGAGGAGAATTTAGTTGAATTTCACAACAAATATGTTTATTCGTTTTTTCATTTAGTTGTATCTATTTATTACGGCTGTTGTTATTTAACTTTTCTTTTCTGTTTATCAATATTCTGATACTTTACCTTGTATGAGGCATCCTTCGTTGTTCAACTGTGCAGTCTCTTCTTCATTCCCAATTTCACTCCTTTATCTTTCCAAATCTGTAGGAACACAAAGTGGCTCATCTTGATTTTGACTTTGAAACTCAATATTCTTGTAGTATGCTTTTCTTGATTGCTTAAAAGCTGTGATAAAAGGTTATAATGTTGTTTCTGCTTGTAGAATGAAAATGAAGAAGAGGAGTCTGATAGTCACGTTGACTTTGCTGGTGGAAATGTTCAACTTGTTAGTTCGAAAGATGTTTGGGACCAAAAGCTAGCAGAAGCGAAGAGGGACGGCAAGATTGTAAGTAACTCAGTTCTATAAGGGGCAATTTAGTAGCTAGTTAATTTATTTTGCCAACTTTGAGACTTATTATGCAACCCCAATCCCCGATGAGATCCCTGTATGTTATTTACGAAATGCTAAAGTTTCCCTACAAGATGTTTCAACATAGTTCAGAGACATTGTAATCTTAAATTTGATTCTGAAATTTGTATTACATGCTTTTTTCCTTGTTTGCTCTAGTGGTGTGTGTGTGGGGTGGGGTGGGGGTGGAGGGGGGCATATTTGTGCAAGGCGTGCCTAGGTGAGAGGCGCAGCATGTGGTGAGGCACAATAGGGGTGCCCCTCTTTGAAGATAGGCCATTAGATCTCAGTCATTGTTTATTAAAAAAAAAAAAAAAGGTCTGCACCATGGGATTTGAAGATCAGAAATAGAAAACAAAAAGATATCCTAAGTTCTAATCCTAATAGTTACCAAACATAGAGAACAACAGAGCCATCATATACTTTGTTCTTCATTATCATCAACGGCGTCTCTGTTTAGCGCAACCTCCATTGCGGGCGACCCCCTCTGACGCCTATTCGGACCAGTAACCTTCTTTCTTCTTCTCTTTTATTATTTATTGTCTTCTTTTTCTCTTCTCCTCTATCTTTTCTTTTTTTCTTTCTTTTCTCCTCTCTGTTTTTAGTTCTTGTCTATTTTTCTTTCCAGCCACACTGGACCCTAGCTTTTCTCCCTTCTTTCTGTCCTATTTTGTTTTTTCTCCTCTTCAGCTCCTTCTCTGATTCTGTCAGTACTCAGCACTATTATTTGGTATCTTGTTTGTCTGTGATCCCTGAAACTCTACAAGGCATAACTATGTGTAACATGTGAAAATAGGAAGTATTTAAGTATTATTTCTTTCTGTAGTTATACATGTTTATCTCTTTATCGGTATATTTCAGCTATATATTATGGAGTATGTCTTTATTTGGACAACTAATTACCCATGAAAATAAGAAACGTGTATAGGCAATAAAGACAAATAATTACTCATGAAATAAGAAACAATTATAGGCAAGCAGTTGAGCAATGCTCCATGAAGCAGCAGAGCAAGCTAATCATCAAAGATGTATCGTATCTGACTTTTGCTTCTGTTGTTTTACTTTAAACTATTATGTCTATTGTTTTCTTAGGTATTTGTTTATGTTAAACAGTTCATTTTAGTCTAACCAAACTAGGTTAATCAAAATAAGTCTTCCTGTTAAGTGTACAACACATTTGCGAACTATTAAAATGTAAAAGACGAGTTGGTTATAATATGGTTCATAATCAACGTGGTATGTGTGCCCCTATGTGTATAATCTATATATAAAGTCCATGTGGGAAACACATCATTGTAAGTTTCTAGCCAAGGATCATTTCTTTGTTGTAATAAATATCTAAAGTTCCAACCTCCTTTACAGCTATCAGTGATAAAATATAATCTATATATAAAGTCCATGTGTGGGAGAACACATCATTGTAAGTTTCTAACCAAGGATCCTTTCTTTGTTGTAATAAATATCTAAAGGTCTAACCTCTTTTACAGCCTATCAGTGATAAAATACTTGTGCAAGTATGCTGGGCAAAAGGTTAAGTGAAGTGTTTTTGCACCTCTTTAGAAAGATTAGTTATTCGAGAGTTTCAATGCAGCATTGGATTGCTGTGATTATATTAATGTTTCTAAACAGCATTTTTCAAATCATCTATAATTCACAATATTTTCGAACCTTTCATTTATTTCCTTTAAAGATAATTAATGCTTGTAGTACGGCCTAGGAATAGCACATGTTAGACAGAATCTACTAGATGAACTATAAGGCTTGAGAAATTCCGGGAGATTACATTTTAGTGAACCATAGATGTCAACTCCTACTACACAAGCGAGAGTCCATTGGTAGCAGCATGTGCTGAATGCATTCACCTAGGTGAAAAGGAAAAGAATGAAAAGGAGCTGTAATAGCAGTATACAAATCCTTTTTGTAATTGTAATTGATAAGGGCCATACTGCAAGTTAAAATTTCTAATATTCTCTTGTTTTATTTTTTTGAAGGATGCTTATTACGCCATTTTCTTTTTAAATTATATATGTAACAGGTTATTGCAAACTTCAGTGCATCATGGTGCGGTCCCTGTCGAATGATTGCTCCATATTACCGCGAGTTGTCTGAGAAGCATTCTTCTATAATATTTTTAACCATTGATGTCGATGAACTAACTGTAAGTGATGCAATTATATTCAAAATAGATTAGATTAAGAAGCTGTATGCACGTAACTACATAACAACTCTACACATGCGGGCAAAGTTCTTACTTCTTAAGAAACAACTGTCTTGAATCAAGTTTTCCTGACCATAATTAGAACTTGTTCAATACCCCAGGACAGCTGATAATGCATTTCAATAATCAACTCATGCGTGTAATCAAAATTGATTATAAAAGAATGATAAGAGGGGCAACTATATTGTGTGTCATCATAAGTTTGCCAATATCTTTTGGCAATAATATCTTTGTCGGTGCAGGAATTCAGTGCACAATGGGATATCAAAGCTACTCCAACCTTCTTCTTCCTGAAAGATGGCAAGCAGTTTGACAAACTCGTGGGGGCCAATAAACCAGAGCTGCAGAAAAAGGTGACTTCCGCTCAGGATACAATGGCATCAAGTTAGGAAGATTATATGTTGCTTCCCCTGTTTGACAAGTCGAAGGGCATGCTGTTGTGATTAGATTTTTTAGCTTCCCTTATGTGGTAAAGTATAATTATTGTATCTCTACATTGTTTGGTTGCTTTACCTCTTTGTGAGCAAATGTTCCAGAATGATTTATGTAATCAATGTCACTAGTTGTCGTCGATTTTCCTTGCTTTAGTCGTTGGCGTTATTTCTTTGTTTTCAAATTTGTGTTTTGCTGCTGTATACCTGATTTATTTAATCAATGTCACTAGTTGTTGATTTTCCTTGCTTTAGTCGTTGGCGTTATTTCTTTGTTTTCAAA
>CM025788.1:350707-383278 GCA_014636745.2 Centella asiatica
TTGATTTTCCTTGCTTTAGTCGTTGGCGTTATTTCTTTGTTTTCAAATTTGTGTTTTGCTGCTGTATACCCGAGTTCTATTGCAATCATTTTCTGTACATCCAAGACCCATAGACACAGTTAGCCTTTGTGCAGTCGAGTTGATTTCTATAGAATAGCACGGCTCCAACTAGCACTTGTTAGAATGATTGCAGCCCCCTCTTCTGAAGTACGTGAACGCTTGGATTGTCTGAACAACTGAACTTGAATGAAAAAGAAGAAAAATGAAATAAGATCACTGAACTTGAATGAGAAAGAAGAAAATGAAATAAAATCGCAGTGGTGGAAATGTGGGATGAAAGGAGGAAGTATTGGGGTTGGGGTGGGGGTGTTGAGGGGGGTGTTCTGTGGAAGGGAAATCGGCATCAATGGATAGCCAGTTCAGAAGATCATCAAATAACTGAATAATACACAGATTACTACTATGGTTTGAAGTTCGTCCACTTATAATTGAATTGTTTTGCATAAACTGCATCGGACGCTGAAGAGGTATTGAATTAAAGGCTGTAACTTGGTTGAAAGAACTTATGTTAGTATGTTTTACTTGTGCTGTAATGACTTCTATTCCAAAAAAAAAAGAAAAAAAAAGGAACTTTGGTTAAGGCCGTTTCATATATCTCCGAAAAAATAAAGAAAGCATATGTGAGGGCGGGATCGAAAAAGCAAAGACTACTCTGTCTTGACTTCGACTTTATTCTGTGCTGTCTTCTTATTCGACTTTATTCGCTGCACTACACGTATCGACAAACCATACAACTCAGAAGGTTCGGCCATGTTACTCCTGTCTGTCTCTCCAGGAAATGGGAAATGGCCCTATTCTTTATTCGATTGCATTAACATCTTCTTACATTTCTGAATACAAAAATTAAAAAGTAACTAGAAACATTTCATAACTATATACCACCCTATGGTTAGTGCATTGTCAACAATACACTCCACGGGCTCAATAACAGATGGCATTACAGCTAGATTATACACAAAATCAATAAATACAACATGCCAACGGTGTAGCACCAACTCTATTTTACACAAGCCAAACGGATGATATGCTGCTTCTAACTTCTCTGCAATAGCAAAGCTGGTTTAAACACAAAACCACATTATTATATTACATGCTTCAAGCATAAGCACAATGGTAGAAGTGAATGTCCACTTAAGCAGTCTAGTGGAATCAGGACATACATTCTTTTCACACTTCAGGTAATTTAGATACAAATTGTAAGTATCCGTATTATATTATAAATGTAAATATATGAGAACCCACAAAAATCAGCTGATAGGTAAAAAAGAATCAGATCAGAACAAAGAGTCCTATGGCTAACATACGCTTATAACAGCATTGCCTTTACTGGGCACCAGCTGCCTTGGTGGGTACCCCCAAACATGGCAACTACATAAATTTCACCTCGTGATCTCAACGTCCTTTTGGGTTCATGATCTGTGAGAAGACAGCACTCGGGGTCAATCCATCTGAATCTTCACTTGCAAGGCTCCGTCCACCAATGCTCATCGACATCCCTGTACTTCTCGAATCTGTTACATTCCCATCAAAACCTGGGGATACATTTGGATCATTCTTTCCTTTCCTTGTTACATCAAATGGTCCCTCTTCCATGTCCAGTCCAACAAAACCCTTGCCACTCTCCTCCGCGCTCTCCTGAAGTTGCAGAGCAAACTCCAGGTTCCACAAGACATCGCCCATTGACGGTCTGTCGATGCCCTGATCCCCCACACACTTTACTGCTGTCTCAGCTATTTTCTTGAAGCACTCTGGAGCAATTTTCCCTTTCAAATACGGGTCAATAATCTGATCAAGAATCCCCTTCTGATGGCAATGCAGTGCCCACTCTGCCAAACTAACTTGCTCCTTTGGAAGTGTTGGGTTCAAAGCAGGTCTGGCACACAAGATCTCAAAGAGGACAACTCCAAATGAGTAAACATCAGACTTTTCCGTCAGTTGCTGCCGTCTGAAGTACTCTGGATCAAGATACCCGAAACTACCTTTCACCACTGTGCTTACATGGGTGTGATCTAATGCAGGACCTGTTTTTGACAAACCGAAGTCAGATACCTTTGCCACCCACTTCTCATCCAAGAGGATGTTAGTTGTTTTGACATCACGGTGAATAATAGTGTGCTTGGCACCAGTGTGAAGATAATGCAAACCACGGGCAGCACCAATGCATATCTCTAGCCTCTGCTTCCATGGCAAAGGTGGCTTTTGGGTCTTGTATAGGTGCTCACGGAGGGTTCCATAGGCCATGTAATCATATACAAGGATCATTTCACAGTTTTCTTCACAATAACCGATCAATGAAACAAGGTGCCTGTGTCGTAGTTTTGAAAGCATTTCAATCTCAGTTTGGAACTCGTGAACACCTTGCTCAGAGAGCGGGTTCCCTCGCTTGATTGCAACTTTAGTTGTACCACCATCAACTTCTCCCTTGTATACTTTGCCAAAACCTCCAACACCAAGGATTAGAGCCTCATCAAAGTTGTTGGTTGCCGCCTTGATCTCTGCAAACGAGAAGTGTCGACAAAGATTTGAAGGGAGAGAGGAGGCATAGCTCCCTGTAGTGGTTGTCTTTGCAGAGCCTGAGGAGTGAGAGTTTCCATATAAAGAAAGAGGGAGCCACCCAGATGGTCCATCACTTGCACTTGAATCCTTCCTCTGCCTGCGACGTCGGGAAAGAGCACAAATAAGTAAACCAACAAGAACGATTGCAGCAAGGCTGCCCCCAACACTTCCACCAATAATACTCTTTTTATTCTTTGAATGACTCGATCTAGATGATAGTAGATCTGGTGACTGCTCAATTTTCTCTTGTTTAGGTGCTGGGATTGGATTTGGACCTGCAAGATTTCCAGTACTAGTATTCACTTTGAATATCTCCACTCCGTTCAAGATCGCATTATAGTAATTCGATTTTGATTCAATATTAGGATGCAATGCAAGCCAGAGATCCTGTTGTGGAGGTCCAGCCGGTACAATCACCACATAATCCTTATACACAGGAATTCCATTACCTTGCGCCCAACCAACTACATCGGCCTGATTGTCTGCTGTTTTATTGTTAAGGAAGATTTCAAATACCCTCTGATTAATCTTTGTTATATTTTCAGAGACTTCACAGAAATGGAGCCTAACCAGGTAATAAAATCCTGAATCAACAGTAAAGTACCATGTCAAATTGTAATTTGAGTTGACATATGGGTCTGGACCCATTGATCTAGCAGTTCTATAAATATCCTCAGGTGCAACATAAGATGGCAAGCTCTTAGGATATTCTATTGTCATGTTTGAGTCAGCAGTCTCTGAAACACCAGATGCTGCACCAAATATGTAGAGCATGTCATCATACCAGGACCTATAGAGACCAGTATCACTTGAGGGAGAAATGGCGTTTCCACCCACATTTACCCGATAAACATTCTCAATAGCAGTGAAATTGTCAATGATGAGTGGGGTACTGAGCCCAACAATCGTTGCAGTTCCATCAGCAGTATTGTAGATGTCAGGATGTGACACAACCTCAATACCATTCACAAATGCATAGGAATTTGGAGCTCTTGAATCTGGTGTGAAGGTGATGTTCAACATCGTGGAGGGGACATAGACAGAATATTCTTTGACCATAAAGTCGTAGTTAAGTGCTTCAATGGTTTGGGCAGCACTGAAGTTCTTGAGAAGGGTGTACGGCCCAGAAGACACTGAAAAGATAGCATTGGAGGCGTTGAGAAGAGCATATGAAGCAGGATAGAAATGGAGCCGCAAAAATTTGCGACCAGATGCTACAGGAATACTGTATGTATACTCGGACTGGAAAACTCGAGCAGTCATGTAAGGGACATCAGGCACAGATGGCTTCTGACTATCAGCAGCAGATTCCAAGGACTTGCCACCTCCCAAAGCAAACTTTGAACCAATATCTGTGGTCCACTGCCGACCATCAACTGTTTGGGCAGGACCCCCACAGTTCAAGAGAATGTTATCAGCTGGAACATAATTGGCAGCTGAGATTTCACAAACCACAGAGGCGACGAACAAAAAGGCAAGGATCAATCTTAGATGACAACACCGTCTGAAGTTACTCATTGATATAATATAAGTAGAAAATTGAGCTGGCTGAAAATGTGGCAAGAAGACAATCATTATCAAATATTTGGATATCAGTGGCTCACTGTGGTAGTAGATCCACACACACACACACACACTCTATTAGGATTTTCAGAAAGATACACTAATAAATTATGCATGACAAATGATC
The DNA here is from genome assembly GCA_014636745.2 of Centella asiatica. Classification (NCBI taxonomy): domain Eukaryota; kingdom Viridiplantae; phylum Streptophyta; class Magnoliopsida; order Apiales; family Apiaceae; genus Centella; species Centella asiatica. The sequence goes on from CM025788.1 coordinate 355,014, forward strand.
ATACCCTTAGGGGCAATTTATGAACTTTCTATTTTAAACTTCCAATTTGTCTCACTTTTGATTTCAAAGTTATTTTAGATTCTGACTTCTAAGCAAATGTGTTTACATATGAGCAAACTTCTTGAAAAATGACTGTCAATTCGTAAGTTCGAAAATAAGTCATAAACAAACATGTTAACGGTAAAAAAAAGACCATGAAAAAAGTAGTTTCCAAAGAGGTACTTAAGATTTACTCCCAATTTTCAAGAATTTGTTACTTAAGATTTACTCCCAATTTTCAAGAATTTGTTGTTTAACGAAAGATCTTTTATTGTACTAAAAGTCTAAAATGAAACAGTATCATCAATATTATTATTATGATAATATTATCATAATAATTACTCCCTTAGTCCTCCCTTCCAAAATTAGTAATACATTTTCCTTTTTTGTTTGCTCCAAAATTAGAATTACTTTTCTATTTTAACAAATAAAATAACAAAAGATTCCTAAATGCAATCACTTACCATTCCGCCACTATCAAATTCTTATTATTAAATGCTTCACTATTACCTTTTAAATTCTCTACTAGTATCAATAAAGGATATATTGTAATATAAAATTATCTTTAAAACCGTTGTTTTTGAAATGTATCTTTAATTTAAAAATATAAAACAAATTAAATCACTGAAAATAAAACAAAAATATAGAACAAACTAAATTATCAAAAGTTCACAGATTGTGCAATGGTGATTATTATTTATTTATTTTACCCTGCAAAGGAGGGGGTATACTGTTTTGTAAATTGTACTCCCTCCGTTCAAAAAAAGAGTTCCATTTGAAAATTTTGTTCCAAAAATGAGTTAAATTTAAAAATTTTCTTTGTTATTTTGCAACAAATTAAAAAGCTTGCAACAAATTAAAAAGCTTTCAATTACAAACTTATACATCTCGACATAAATTAAAAATTTATAACAAATTTCATAAAAAAAAAACTGATGATTTGTAGTTGAAATATCGATCAAAATCCAATCTTAATATTTACAAAAAATACAAATGTAATTCTTTTGCGGAGGGAGTAATATTACAAAGTATAGCTGAAACAAAGATCGGAAGAGGAGATACATAATCAAAAATTTGAAGAGGGTAATTGACAAAGCAAAAAAAATAAGCTAGCTCAAAACAGTCGATTAAAACTTAAAAAGAACAACTAATATAAACCATAAAGACTTACAATTTCCTCTCAGAAAACACAAATATCATCATGTAATTATAACAATAATGGCATGGGGAGAAAAGTGGGGAGATCCAAGAAAAATGGAGGAAGCAGCAAGAAAGAAAGTAAAGGAAAACAAAAATATTACTCCATATAATTACTGCTGTTTGCAGAAGAGGGTTCATGACATTGGATAGGAATTACCTGAAATTAACAGCAATAAAGGGATGAACTTTATCAACAGATCCAAACGGGTAAGCATGGAACCATGTTTTGGATCCAACCCCCAAACATCCACACTAGTAGTTCAGTGGAGAAATTAAAGACTAGATGGTTTGATGTTGTAGAAGAAAGCTCTAGACTAGCTAGAAAGAAATAGTTTGAAAGAGCAAGTCAACTGATATGCAACGCAAGATTCACACAAGAGAAGAGGAAAGTGGAGAGAGAAAGAGAGAGATGTGGAGTCTAAAAAATGGCAGAGAGATTGTTGGTAGTAAATTCATCTTTATTGCTTTTCTGGTTATTGTTTCTCGGTATGCAGGACAGTTGTCCGTTGTTTACCATTACACTCGCTCCATGTTTAATCCACGCTTAATATAATTAATGATACTATAAAATTATTATTATTCACATTTATTATTATTATAATTAATGATACTATAAAATTACTCAACTACCTCTTCTTAATAATAGAGTATCTAAAATTAAGAAGATACTTTAGATTAAACATAAGTTTATTTAAGAATTACATCTTATAATTCTCTTAAAATTATATATATATATATATATATATACACACACACGCATATATAATAAATAAATAAATAAAAACAAGTGAAAATAAGTTAAAAGAGTCTCTCATAGAAGATAAAAGAGTACAATATACCCCCAATTCACTCATATGATGGTATAACTTTTGCTTAAAAATATAATTTCTCTATATGTATCATTTATTTTAAAGAATACATCTACTACTTCAACTTCATCGTTAAGATGTGTTTTTTCGCTTACATGTATTTGATACTTGATACTTATAAAAAGAAATGCAAATATTGCTTACAAAATCTAGATATTTATTACCGATAATGTTTTTATGCACATTTTATTTGAATAGAACAAAATCATTTATGTCAATATTTTGTTAAAGTAAAATTTTTTTGAATTTCAGACTTTGCAAACTACATAAAATTATTTGTAAGGTAATTGATGTGTTTGTACCGGTGTATGATTTCCATCTATCGTCACACTTTAATTTTCGGTTAAATATTAAACTTTAGAATTAAGCAGGAACACTAAAGTTATTAGTTTGAAAAGAAATAAAAATGTAAAAAATATTATTTAAGTAGTAAAATAAAAAACTAACTTATAATATGATTCTCCACGATAATGTCTATGTAAATAAAGCAATTGAAATAAGGTGAGCAATTATCTAATTTGGCAATTTATGTAATTTCTGGCACAAGTTCATTAATATTGAAAAAGATATCACAATTTATTATACAAAAAATATATATTTATTATGATAGAAAAATTTAAAAAACTTTGTCATCATAATTTTATTATCTTGCAATCATTTTAGTGTTATTAACAAATTATCAAAAGAAGAAGTTATTATTTAGGGAGTATAATAATTAATTTAAGAGAAATACGTAGTAACTATAATATTTGTAAGTAAAGATGTTAGGGTTTTAATTAATTAATGTATGAAAAGGAGATAGCTAATTCCCATGTTAGTGTTACATACGCGGTATTGCCAGTTCTCGATGATAGACTGGCACCGCGGCGGTGATGGGGCGACCACTTGCTGCTCCCTCCCACGTTCATGTGGGCCCCTATAATTCGCTGTGAGGTTCGTTTGGATGTAATTTATTCAAATAAATAAAATAAATTTATCTGTAAATATTAGTCTCTCACACAATACACAATACACAATACCAATACACATACACACACAGAGTGTGTGTATGATTTAAATTAATAGACCAAATTTAAAATATATGGAGAGATTGGCAAATGTGAAAAATACGACATACACACATTGTTAGAAAATGAAGTTAGACGGAAGACGGTTGCAGATGGCATGGGAGAGTGAAAACATTTGATTGATTTTTTCTTCAAAATGACAGCTGCTTAATATAAAATAATACACATCAACTTCTTTATACAACCCTTTCATTTAAAATAAATTATATAGAATAATTTGTCGCATAAAATTTAAATTATCTTCAATATGATGTGTCAAACAAGATCATATCAAAATATATATATATATATATACATATATCATCACAATAAAATGGTGTGACTGAAAGGAAAAATAAAATATTATTAAACATTTTGAAATGTATATTATCACAGTCTAGGTTTTTCTAAAAGTCTTCAGAGATAAGCATTGTAATCGTATTAATTTTTAATTCTTTTAAAAATAATTTTACAATTAAAATTATATTTTTAAATGTTTAATTCACATAACTAAAAAATTCATAAACTCAAAGATTTCATTCAAACTTATAATTTTAATAATATTTGTCTACGTACACTCACACCGAAATTAATTATTTCTTTTTTTCTAAATTATGTAAGTTAATGTGCAAAATCGGGGTTTAGCATCTCCAGTATTTGAATTTGCGTGTTCCTTCACTTTTCTCCAAATACTTACGTACGTATCTAGCTTATTATTCTTTCCTCCTATGCTTAGATGTCGCCTTTTGACTTTTACTTATTATAATTAACTTCTTCTTTTCTTTTCTTTTTTTTTTCTTTTTTTTTTTATCTTTTAACGAAAACAAGCATGAACAACATCTGGAAAATGGCAAAATTAAGCACGAATAAATTCTTTTACTCTTCCATGGAAGATACATACTCTATAATTAAGTGTATTTAGTAATGTATATTGTTATTATATGACTTGAATTTTATTTTTTAAAACTGAATTTGGTTTGTTTTCTTCGGCTAAATGTGTAATGGAGTATATGGTTTTGATTTCGGTAAACATATAGTCGTTGTAGTGATGGACGACGTCGTCTAGCATTAGTTAAGGTTCTTGTTGCTTATAATGGTAATTTGTACAAATTAAAACAAATCAAATACCAGACACAACATTAATGACGTCCATTTGTAGCAACTTTCCTATGACTTGTGTTTATGGATGTGTGACAGTACCACATGGTTTGTTGATGTATAAATAACTCTTTCTGTTACAAGGAAATATATCTTTTTTCTTTAAATCTGGTTGCCTTCATAGAGAGAGTGCATGCAAGATTAAATCCCCCCACAAAATTTTGTTGGAGATACACTGGTTTAATATTTTGAACTAGATGCTTAGTCCGTGCATAACAAAGAATAATATATTTTAAAATTTTATAAATTATAGAAAAATAATACTACATATATTCTTGCCATTTCTAAATTAATGGATAACTAACTGAAAATATATAATAAGAAAATAATGGATACTTGAAAGACCGCAATTATCTTTTGTTAAACGAATAATTTTTTTTTTGTTATATTTCTCCTCTCTTTTTTTGGCACTTTTGGATATTGGTAGCTTTTTTGTATTCTTTTTTTTTTTTGTAACCTCTCCATTCAATCATATTAAGCCTTCGCTATCATGGATTCATTGTTCACACGTATATCATATATATGATTAGATTATATCATATATAACCAAAATATATAACACATTGATTTCTTATCTTTTGTGTAATCTCCATTCGCAGCAGCATACATATACGAGTATACCAAGTTATAATAATAATGTAATATATCATATACGATGCATCGAATATCGTATATATCACATATAACATAAAACTCATGTAGAATATTGACAAACTACAGACTTCACATACTAATATCAAAAAAATAAAAGACGAATTATAATATACACGCAAGACCTTACTTTTTTTTTTTTTGTTAAGTAAGACCTTACTTTGATACCACTAATATAATTCGAATTAACTTCTGAACAACGGAAATGATTTATTATTTTAAAAACTGTAATTTAAAATCCATGAATTAAGTTCTGCACGTATACTATAATCAAGAATATACCTTAGTTTTTGTCATAACAATTTCGAATGAACTGCAGTAGAAAAAACTACGATTGTTGTGTCTCAATTACGTGTCAATTATCGCGTCTCTACTGGTATCCACACACGAACTGAAACATTTTGTCCACACGTGCTAGCAAAAAACTCTTTAGAATTCTCTCTCACGGATCTTATTTACAATAGCAATATCTAGCTACCTTAGCTATCTTGGTATATATACTGATATACTAATTGGGATTGCAGATGAATATGCAATATGAATGGCTGCAGAAGTCCAGATGCTATGCTCTTCTTTCTCAGACGTGAGAAGGTAAATGATGGTCCTTGTTTATTTAGGGTTGGGGGTTATTATCATTCATATATGTGAATATCCATTACATTTTACTGCATGCAGTGTGGATCTGGGAGTTCTGTAGCTCCCACAAAACCGGTTATGTTGCACAGGTTGGCCGTCGAAGAGCTGGGACATGATCGTTGTTATCTTTTTCCCCTTATGCTACCTGCCATGCGTCTGTTTTCTATATTCATAAAAATAAAGACCTTGTGGAACTCTCCCTTCCCCTTGAGAATTGGCATGAACATTTTCTAGTTACTTAATACTGACTCTGGCCATTCATTGAATCATTTCTCTGTTCAGTAGTGAAGTGTTTTTACTTGTTTTTGTATTAAACACATAACTAATAAGGAAAATCAGTAATGTGTGTTTTCTGAAAATTCCATCTCTGAATAATCTGGTACAACTACAGCAGTCAGCAGGGAAGGAAGCATAAAGCAGTTGTTATTTGGTGGTCATCTGAAATTTTTGTTATAATTGGGTATGTATGATCTTAATGATCAGATCATCAATATACAAGCTATATAACATGAGATATTTACATGGGTGGGGGTGAAGGGAATAGTAGAGAGGAAATTACAACATCCTCTCTAGTTGGATCATGTATTAACATAAATATAACCCCAAGAACACAAATGACAGCTATTGAGTAAAATCTAGAAACTCTGATAAGTCGATGAATTGAAGCGGAAGAGTAAATTTAGAGCAAAATATTTGGTTGCCTTCCAAACCAATAGCTCCTAGCATTATATTCAACTGGGCTTTGTATGTTGAGAAAATTGATGTACTTACATTGCCAATAAAGAATCTACTTGCTTAGGCTAAGTTTTGAGAGAACTGCGGCCGCTTGATCACCACCCAAGAAGAAATATGGATGCCTCAGAGCAGCAGCGGCTGATAAACGTCCTCTGCGCAGGAAACCTCTCTCTGAAATAAGTTTTGTGGCCAAATCCCACCCTCTTCCTGAATCAAGATCAAGAATACTTAGGTCAGGTCTTGACCGAGTCTTCTCCCTCCATTTCTTCAAATCATATCCAACTGTCTTTATTTCTAAATTGAAATTCTTTAAGCCTGCAGTAGACCTCAAACTTGGCACCGCCATTTGCAAGAGTACTATTCCAGCAGAATAGAGGTCAAACAAGTCTGGACTGTTTAGCTGCACAATTTCGAGATAAACATCTTTAATAGCAGTAGTAGAACAATTCTTTTGCCTTATTTTAGAGAGACAGAGACACACAAAGAGACTAATAGTAGTAAATAGAAGAATCCGACCAAGATCATGTTACATTCAGCCTATTCTAGGTCAATTCAGTGTTTCATGTTAACATATGATCCAACTCCAATATGCTGAGACTAGATAATCAGAGTCTAGGAATATATTCTTTGTCGGCTTTTACCATTCTATAGATATATTCATTTTTCAACATAAATAAGAAACTGTATCTCCTTACATTTAGTTTAGAGAAATCCAACACTTGAAATTCAAAACGATAGATGCAGGATTCCCAGCTCCATAAAGGAAAGAGTTTATTTGTACCTGCCATAGAATTGGAGAAAGAAAAGCTGCAATTGGCTCTGGAGGTGGATTTGGTGTTTCTTCAGGGAGTACATATAGTTCTGGCGGACAATAATCAGGATCAAGCAGGGCAAGGTTTGGTACATAGTTCTTGCCAACCCGAAGGTCTGCAGCTGCCCCGAAATCTATGAGTTTAATCTTTCCCTTCTTTGTAACAACTAGGTTGGCTGGCTTTACATCTCGGTGTATGATACCTGTATCATGGATTTTTTTGAGTGAAGTAATTATCTGCCGCAATATTTGCTTTATAATCAAAGCATTGCGTTCAATAGACTCCAGTCCTTGCAATACACGTCCAAACATGACAGACTCCAAGTTCCGAGGGAAGCTACGATCTTTCATGTAATCAGCAAGGTCTAAATCACCCTGACACATGAAATGACAAACTTTAGGATTGCATTTTGTACAGATACAATGATTTAAACAAGAAATGCAAGGAAATGTACAAATTCCTAGAAGCACTCATCGCATGGCCAATGGAATCACATTAACCAATGTTGAGGCTTATGCAAACTCGCAAAAGCTTTCACAAGGATTTTACCTTGAATTGTTAAAGATCGCAATTTCATAGAGTAAAGATATGCAGGAGAAGAAGCAATTTGTTCACGGCTACCCACAAGTCTTAGCAGTCAATCTTAATGTACACCACAAATTTTAGATTGTTTTGTGATGTTTTGTCATTTCTCTGATGTAATTCAGCATTCAGCCATTCAGGCTACTTGCCTTGTCAAGTTCCAATGGCTAAAGCAGCCACATGCTATGTTCTTAAAGAACCAAAAATTCAAACCCCACTTCTATCCCCAGTTCACCCCATAACAGCAACAATAACAACAAATAATGAAAAAAGAAAAACAAACAAAAAGGTGGGTAAAGTAGCGAAGAAGAATTACCTCAAATTTCCAAACAAGCCATTTCTCACCCATGATAAATTGTTGATTAGTTTTATCAGCAACAAAGCTTCCAAGAAACTGAGCACATGTATCTGGGGCTGCTCTTGCTAATCTGTAGTTAAACCATTCCTCAAACTCACCACACTCTACAGCACCTTGAACCCCAAGCTTTACCTAGAATGGGAAAAAATTGAAAAACTTCTTACATGTTATTATGTTAACATCATGTTGTTGAAAAGAACATCAAAACAAGGAAACACTTAACAACAAACTTAAACATACTTCTTTTATCCATATCAACTCAGATATCACTCAGAAATATGCACCCAGTTTAATCATCAAATATGCTGTCATGTTACTTCAAGAAAAATGAAAGGCAGAAATTTCTTTCAGGAAATAGAGGTTTAAGGTGTCTGGTAAATCATTTTCACATACTTGTACAGAAAACAAGAAGGAACAATAAGACATTAATTTACAGAACCGCACTGAACGCTGAACAAAGGAGAAAATGAATGCAATAAGCGAGAATTGCATCATGCCATAATACAATGAGCCTAAGTTCTTATTTGCTAATCTGGCATAAAGCCATAAACAGAGATATCTACTTTGTAAAACTCCATTCTGCATCAAAAGATTTGGGTTATATGCAGGTCAATCTCAATAAATCATTAGCATCTTAATCCTAATCATGCGTTAAAAAACAAAAGAAAAGATATTAAGACAAACCAATATTGATAATCAATAAGAAAACTCATCTCTAATAGATTCACATAACCAATAAATAGCAAATAAAAGCAAAGGAGAAGGAAGATGCCCACTTTATTCATTTTTACATCTATAAGCTTAAGCCCAACATACTTCTGATATTGCTTATTGCGGTTAAGTAGTACCAATGAACAGAGAATTGCACCATTTGTTTCGGCTTAAATTTTGGAGATTATTGATTTTGATATTATAATTTACACTAAGACAATCTATAATTTAAGCCAAACAAATGGGACCAATAATTACTCGCATCTCTGCAAAATCAGAGCACAAACACTAGTTATAATCAATAGAAAGCAACCTTTTTCAGAATGACCTTCTCTTTGAACCTGGTGTCCATCTCCAATGATTTTCTGCTTCCTCTTTTCTGGGGTATTTCTTCTAAATTCACATTCTTGGGGATAATTACGCCAGAATAAACAACCCCAAATGACCCTTCTCCCAGTTTGTCCCCTATTAAGAAATTAGTCCTTTTTAAACTCCTCTTCCCTAGTAAAGTGTCAATGCCCATCTGCAGAGGAGCTAAAATATATGCATCAATGGCACCAATAAGAACACCCGGCCTAGCAGTTAAGTAAATCCACGCAACCCCACCAATAAAAAGAATTCCCCATCTCTCTGATTCTGGTAATTCCTCAGAAAATCTCTGAAACTGCGAATACCCGGATTGGAGAACTGGAGAAAGGGACAATGTTTGGTCCAGACGAAGAGCGTTTTCTAAGAAATTAACAGAAATGTTATCAAGAAAGGCATTGCACCTTACTGGGTTTCTTTTGAAGTGCTTTGTAAAGGTCCAAAGATTGTTTTGCGGGGCAGGTTTTGAAAGAGAAAAAGAAATGGAAAGGTCAGAGTTCTGATGGAGAGTTGTGGGAATTGGGGGAAGCAAAGAAGCCATTGATGAATATTGGTGAAGAAGGAGAAGAAGATAAAGAAGTAGAAGTACACTAGCCAAAAAATTTTGAAGTAAATTAAGGTAGGAGGTTTATCCATTGAGTCCGGGTTTGTGTGGAGAGTGGGTAAACAGCAATTCATCTATTTGCCAACCTCAAAACTTAGCTCGACAACTTTGAAGTAGTGTCGTAACCGTTGGAATTAAAATGTTGTATACAAGACTCCAGGTATGCCAAAACATAGATCAAAGAGTTTTAACCTTTAACACAATCTCTCTTTTTTAGCTTGATCGTACCTAAGCCAGTAAAGATTTATTATGATCAGACCGTTGGATTACCTCTTCTTTTCACAAGATGTGAGTTTTAAATTTTACAAATTAATTAAAAAAAATTGTACCTAATCCGATAAAAACCGTTGGTCTCGCGGATCATCGATTATTTTTTATTAAAAGATCTAAGTTTTGAATTTTACACGCTAATTAAAAAAACAATCTTACAAAATAATTAATGAATGTATACGTGAATTCTTCTCATCTGTAATTTTCATTTGTAATTAAAAAAAATTATTATTTAAATTTATTATACTCAAAAATATATTTCATAACTACTTATCACTTATTATGATTTAAGAAAACTATCTTATATCCGATAGTATAAATCCAAAAATGTAACAAAGTGTACAAACTTATTAGTTCTACAATTGATGTTACTTACTTACTTTAGCAAAAAAAAATTCGAAAATATTCGTCCTTTTGGTTACCCCCGGTGCTTATGAATTCATCCTAAAATTTGAATACATACTTACCAGCCTCTCAGACAACATTGAAAATACTCCTGACATCGCATTACTTTATAATAATATTGTTTTTAGTAAATAATTTCAGAAAATAGAGAATACAATGTTACAGAAACTCTATTGGGAGGGTCAGTTGGCACACCACCCTCATTACAGCATAAGAAACTCTTTTCAAGTCCAGCAGACCAGCACCAGCCACCAGCAGAATGAGAAATACTCTCATTCTTCATTCATCAATACGTCACAAAATTCAGCTCAATACTTGGATGCGGTGTCACAACAAGGTTTGACGATATATAAGCGGCGACGACGACTAGGGGTGAGCAAAAACGAACCGACAACCGAACCGACCGCAAAATTAAACCGAACCGTGGCTATTTGGTCGGTTCGGTTCGGTTCCATTTTAAAAATTCGGTCGGTTCGGTTTAGGTAATTTATAGTTTTGGTTATTTCGGTTTTAAACCGAACCGACCGAAATGATCGAACAAAAACCGAACCGACCGAAACCGTGACTTCACTTCAGTGTTCAGTTCACAGTCCTCCTGACGGGCACGCAAGCACCCCCTGACTGACACGCAGCACCCCTGACGGGCTTTCTCGGCACAAGTGTCTGAGCTTTTCATGAATAAAAGAATCAACTTTCATGAATAAAAGAATCAACTCCAAAATAGTAAAAAGTTGGGTTGATCAGGCATTCGTGTCCACAGGTCGCACCTGTGCATGAGTCAAGCCAAATTAGATTTCGAAAATCCTTGGATTCGCACCTCTGCGCGGGCGTGATAGATGGAACATAGTGTAACCAATTACTTTGACTAGTCTATTTGTCTTTCCATATAAATGGTGAGCACTACTCCTTCTAACTTCTAATATGGGACAAAGTTCTCTTTACTTAACTCATCTTTGCATCTTCCATTCCAAATAAAAAACAATTCTCATTCAAATTCTCATTAACTTCAAACACTGCTTACATACATAAAATCAAAGACTATTACAACCTTATTCAATTAAGCGCAACATACAATTTCCCTATATCAAAATCGACAACATCAACAAATCTCCCTGTATCAAAAAAAATCAAAGACTTTTTTTTTAATAGTAAACCGACCGAACCGAACCGAAATTATTTCGGTTCGGTCAATTCGGTTTTACCCAAAAAAATCGGTCGGTTCAGTTCGATTTTCAAAATGAATTCGGTCTATTCGGTTTGTCATTTTCGGTTCGGTTTTGAACCGAACCGACTGAATGCTCACCCCCTAACGACGACGACAAAAAAAGGGAGAAAAAATTCAAAAGCTGTTTTTGCTAATCATGTGGTACAATACCATAATACAGGAGATCGACGCACACCAATTTCATGTTGAAATGCCAATGAAAACCAGACAATAAACATTCTGATGAAGTAGACCGGTAAATACCAGTTATCAAAGGAGTAATAATTTTAGGGTAGAAATAATGTCATCCACAAGAGAAACCTTGCTCATAAATATGCTATATACTAGCACAAGGAGCTATTCTGAAGAAATGAATCTGCAGGCTTCACATAGCTAAAACCTTGGAATGGGTTCCCACTTGCATTTGGACTACAAGCAGGAGAATCCAACAGTGGCAAGTCTGTCCATCGCTTATCGAAGTTGGCAACACAATGTTTTCCTGCAACTTCTGGACAAAAGCTCGGTCTGATTTCCTTGGCCTCCAACTTCTTCCAATTAATTGGCTTGAACCATTTATGGCTCTTTACTTCATCACCCCCAGTCAATCCACTGCCCAAGCGCTTGTCTGGGTCCTTTTGTAGCAGCTAAGACACCACAAGAATCAGTTTAATAGTTTTTTAATTATTATAAAACCCACTAATTTTTAACTCCCCAAAAAAGTGAAATACATATGACATATTACCCCCTTTCTTTTACCCAAAATTCCAACTAAAGTCACAAATACAAGTGTGTTTCGCAATAATCAAGCTAAATGGTCCAACCGCTAGATCAATGACATGCATCACATGGCAATGTTAAAGCATTTAACCTTTTACTATGTCCCTTATCTCAAAGAACACCCAATATTATGCAACTTTTGGTATTGCAGGTGGTCAGCTAAAATTCTGGGCAAGTGCAAGGAAATTTGCTCTCAACTTCTCAACATAATTCTCTAGGCTCAGCCAATAAGAAGTCCACTCTCTAATTTCTTAAATTCACCAACCAAGCAATTCTTTATTTCAAGTCTATGAGATCCCTCTCTGTGACTGTACATCCAAGTATCTATAAACTACAGTTTACTTGGCCAACAGTAGGAAGAATTTCATGCAGATTAAAGAAACAAATTAAATTCAGTAACAAAATAAATTCAGTCAGAGGATGTAAATGTTACCCCTTTCAGCAAAGAATGTGCTTCACTTGACAAAAATGTTGGCAGCTTAATTTTATCCTTTATTATCTTTTGTTGAACTTTCTCCCTATTTCCACCAGTGAAAGGAGGCTGCACAAGAGGTTACCATAAATAACTGAAAGGAATGCAAAGATAAAATAAGGTAGCAACATTATTACATCTTAATGATGGCAGAAATAAAAGCCACTGAAGTTGGGACGAGTAGACGCGTATAAAAAGGCAAGAAGTAATGTGCAATTTTGAAATTATTCCAGAATTCGAGATTCTTGTTATATCAGACTACAAGAAATGCTGAGTGAACCTGTCCACAAACTTTATGCATTTCCTTTAGTTGAGATTTTATACTAGCTTAGACCTTAGCCACCAATGATAGCCCCTCAAAATATACATCAATATACACAAACTCTAATTCATACATAAAATTAATACTCTGTAGTATCATAACTTTGAACCTGAAACTTTTTCTTTCTTATATTTTTTTACGTAGAAGTTCAAACAGTAGTATAAGTTACATTTTGTCAAAAAGAATTGCATCCTCAGAAGTCTAAGTTAGTGATTAACATTTATACTGAGATTCAGCAGTAACCACTAAAACATTAAGTGGGTATACAATATAAGTCCATTTTGGTCCAATTAATTTACCCCCTTATATGGTACATGCTTCTATAAGATAATCACTAATAAGAAAATTCCAGACCCCAAGGGCGGGAGAAAATGCAAGACCTTGAGGATAGGACTGAAATATAGTATTTCTGTGCAAAATTATGGAGTACAAAGACAAAAAAATTTATGAGACAATGTTTGGAGCCTGAAAAAATTTATGGGTGTCAAAGCAGTAGGAAGAGACAGATCTGCCAGGTCGAGAAGATCGTCCTCAACTCAATTAAACCTTAATCAAAACTAGTTAAGGTCGGATACGTGCATCTTTGTCACATACTACCCTTTCAAGGGCCATATGAGTGCCTCATGCACATATATCCACCAAATTCGAACACATAATTTTCCGGGCCATATGAATGCCTCATGCACATATATCCACCGAATTCGAATACATAATTTTCCCTCCCTCCAATCCATCTAATAGACAGATTAAGGTCAGTTCATTTGGGACACAGGAAGCAGAAAGGTAATCGTATATGTTGGGATGGAGAGAGTATACCAATTCACAAAATTAAAAGTGATATACTTCCACAGACCTACCCAACATTTTCACAACCCTACATATGCATTAGATTATAAAGCAACCTGGAGGGATGTTTATCCAATGTGTACGAGAACAAAGTAAAGAACACGAGACATCACTAATGCAACTCATAATGGATCAGCTAACCTTCCCAGTAAGCATCTCAAACAACAAGATTCCAACACTCCACCAGTCAGCAGCCTTATCATGGCCCTTCTCAAGTATGATTTCAGGTGACATGTATTCTATCGTTCCACACAAGGAGTTTGATCGGGTGTCCTCATCAAATTGCTTTGCGAGGCCAAAGTCAGTCAACAAAGCCTAAAATCAAAAGCACTTTGGTATCAAGAACAGACATTACAGAGGGGAAAAAACTCAAGTACATGGCTATCAGAAAAAGTACAAGACGTGTTGAGAGAGTACATGGCCATCTGCATTCAGTAGAATATTTTCAGGCTTCAGATCCCTATGCATAATACCATTCTTGTGAAGGTGAGAGACAGCTGAAACAATCTCTGCAGTATATATACGTGCCAGATCCTCCCTAGAAGACAATTGGCATTATTATCAACATCATGTTTCCAGCATGTAAGAAATTATTGAAAAATAGAAAAAGAGGATACCTGAAAAGACCATGGTGGTATAGCTGAAAAAACAAATGCCCTCCATTCACAAAATCCAGCACAAGATAGAGTCTATATTTGGTCTGCAAATAAGAACAAACTAGTAAACTCAAATATCACGTAAAAATAAAAGATAAAAATATGCCAATCTTTGAACTCCTGGGAATCTTCTATGTACCTATTTAAGGATTGAAAATTAGGATTTGGGATGAGAAAATTCCTATTCACAATTGTATACGTCCAATAGATCAAGGTACAAATATTAGAATGACAAAACACAATCTGATTGCTAGAAGTTACAGAATGGCGAGCAAGATAATCATGTCAAGGATTTTAACTTGTCTATATGAAAGATTACCTGAAATGAATATCTAAGCTGGACAATAAAAGGATGATCTATTTTAGTCAATATATCCCTTTCTGCTTTCATGTAATCAGCATGATTCTTCTCCATGATCTTATCTTTCCTCATAACCTTCATCGCATATATTTCTGAGGTACAACTCTTTCTCACCTGATATACTTTTGCAAATGCACCCTGACCAACAACTCTCATCACCTCAAAATCTTCAAGGCCTACACTATGGACTTTCACAGAATTGTCATTAACATGAACCAGGGGTTCCTTAACAGCAGAATCACTGGCAGGAAGCTCCTGAACATATAGAGTTGCTTCATCATCGACAGGATCCAAGAATTCTACTGAATCTTCAGTCTCGTGAATGGTGAGCTTGCTCAGTTTCAGCGACTGACTAACACAGGGAGAAGGACCAACCAGAGAATGTGATCGGCTGTATATGACTGGCGGATCATCGTACATCAACTCACTATCATCTCCTAAGGGCACTGAGCTTTCAGGATTCTCACCGATAGGTTCGCTTAAGGTCTCAACAGGTAGAGGACCAAATATGTCTGAGAATTCTAAGTCTACATGATCTATAGGAACAACATCGGGAGGGATCATTGGCAAAAGTAATTGGCTCTGAGAAGATATGCAGGTCTGTTTGTTTGTCAAAGCAGTTAAATGAGAAGTAACCATGCTGTCAATATTGGCTCCAAATGCAGATGGACAAACACGTCAGTACTACGGATGAATCTCTTCAAACAGTGATAAGCTGCAAACTGCTGAAAGACTCCTATCAATGGCCTTAGATGAAAATAAAATAACGTGAACAGTTGGAGTTTTAAAGAACTTTGTCAGTAGGCGAACGAATATCCAGCAGAAGAAATTCTTGTTTCCCGATTGACAGGAAACTATCGATGCCGAAATGGTTCTTGAATTCATGAAGATACGGCTAAGAAATCTGGAAGCCAAGACAATTCAACAATGGAAATGGTTAACAATAAAATCATTCAGTTAATGCTGCAATGCACCTCATTATCTAACCAATAACTTTCTATCAACTCTCCAGAAGTATACTTTATGGTAAAATGTAAAATAATGTGTATTCAGTCATCTAAAACGTAAATTTAAGTGCATGTAGAAATGAAAGTTTTACGAGGTGTTTGTGGCCTTGTGCAGTGGTGGACACAAGATTTTTTTTTTTGGCGTGGGTTCACAAGTAAAGTGTCGGGGTTCGGGGGCAGCGCACCGATTATGATTATTATTTAGGATAGGTCACAATTAGAAAAAATTAAAAATATATAACACAATAAAGGACTGTTATCCCTAAGAAGTGGAAATAATATTCATTAACAATCCACAAAACGAGTACAATATGTCAATAAAATCAGAGTTTTGTTGTGTTTCTTCTCTTTTCTTTTTCAGTAAAATTAACTGTGCTACCCTCATCTTTAATAGGGAATGAGAATTAAAATAAAAGGTGGACAAGAATTGAATCATTAACTTCCAGCCCAAACTCAAATTACATTACCACTGGTCCAACTTAAAATTTATTAGTATTGGTTACAAAAACATGAAAAGAGTTGTGCCTGCAACTGCAGGTAGTCACCCCACAGTGGGTCTTGTGGGTGTACGTATAAAATAGCTGAAGTATCCCATGAAATCATGTGTATGTGCATAGCTTGAAGTGAAACACGATAATAATGTAAGAGTGCAACAGTGTTGGAACTATGAAAGAATAACAGAGGAGAAAGATGCTGCCTGTGAAGTGATCATTGGTGAGAATCAGAAGAGCAGCAAAAGTCCTTGGGTGAAAATGTATAACAGCTTCCTTTTTCAACACAAGTTGTTTCCCACTTTTAAGAAGGTCATACGTCCAGATGATAATTGAATAAGAATATGAAATATGCTGGACTACTTCAGAATGCATATGTGACTAATTTTTAAATTATTGACAAACCAAGATAAAAGATAATGTAGGATTGTAGGAAAAGTGAAAGAGAAGACGGCACACGTGGAAGATGTTCATGATAAATGTTTAGATGGATACACTTGTCAAAATGGAAACAATACCTATTTCAGGTGGTGCGAATTTGATTACATTGTGCTGAACACGTGTTGAACATTTAATGACAGAGACAAAAGAAAGCACAAGAAGGGGGGATAAAAGCAACATGAGATAAGATTCCGAATTTCCAATACCAGAAAAATAGACTTGTAAATGATGATTAACTCTAGTTATTTGCAATCTCAAAAGAATTTTTTCTTTTTTTGTTTTTTTCTTTTTAGGTTACAAAAGAGATTTCAAAGAATTCTTAAATAAGTATACTACATAAGAAGGAAGGCAAAGCAAAGTTGCATTTCTATAATATTCTGTACGAAGGATGGTATGTTGAATTTGTATATACTCCTTGGTTGATCGAGTCGTGCGTAAGTTATCTTGTCCAAGAAAGAAAGTTGAGTCATGGTCTTATAATACCTAGGTTGCATTTAGTTGGATGAAATAGAATGACATGGGAATGGAATGGGTGGATAAAAAGAAAAATAGAGGTGGAAGACAAATACTACAAAATTACGAGAGAGTACGAGAATAAATAAATGGTAGATTGTGTATAAATTTTTGGTTCTGATAGAATGGACAAGCTCCATCTAGAAAGTGTAGGTTTAAAAATACACATAATCTTGTGAGAAAGAATGAAACAAGGAATAGATCTTCACATGAATGATCTAACGTATATGAATGATATAACATATAGTATAAAATTTATTTCATTCAAATGTCATTTCATTCTATCAAGCCAAACACACCATTAAAGATTTCCAAGTTCTAATTCAAATGTCATTTCATTCTATCGAGCCAAACACACCATTAAAGATTTCCTAAGTTCTAAATTGCCTAAGCTTGGAATTATAATTTGATTGTATTGCTACAAATGATATTTTTACACAATGGCATTGAGGTAAAAAAACAAGTTTCCCTTAGAAAAAGAGAAAAATATATTGAATTATACATTGTGTCTTGAGGAAAAGTCCGCATATGACAAAAGTGAACCCATGTAAACTACAATAAATCTAGAATAGTACTAGAAATGACAAAAATCCACGCAAGGGCATGAGTATAATACTGGGATGACAGCCGAACTTCAAATCATACTAAGAAAGGGTTGATGTAATACTAAATTTCATTTGCTTCTAAACAAGGAACTAGATTAAGGCACAACAGAATCCGAGATACAACAAAGTGAAAAAACTAAAAGGGGACGAACTTTAGGAATTCAATAGCAAAACTAAAAGTAACACTTATAAGGATTTTTACAAAACTGAAAATGAAATTAAAAAAAAAATGTAAATCTCGAGGAATCCAGGAGGGAGGGTTTCTTGATTCAAGAATAATCCTCCAACTGAAAATTTAGAAGGATATCACATCACTTAGATAGGAAATCAAAAAATGAAGAAATTTATGGTTGGGAATTTAAAAAAGAAAGAGAACTTTTTATCTTTCTTTTGACCTCAAGAAACAACATTTGTACTTGTTGTAGTTCTTGTTTCTACGGAGTTCAGACACATATACATATATATAACAAAGAAATCAAATGCAGAAATGTATCTTTCAAAGGAGGAGAACAAGAAGAAGAAGAAGAAGAATACCTTGAGATGGAAAGAGGGAGGATGCTCTGCGAAACTGGGCGTGAGGGAGGAAGGGGAACAATTAATAGTTCTACAATCCGTTTCTTGGACGTACTAATAAAAGTGGTAAGAAAATAAAGTTTTCGAAATTACTAATAAAATAAAATAAAATATAAAAGGGACCCACGCAGCCAACCATCCTATGCACTTTGCCACTTCTTATCTTCGCGTATCCCAGGAGGTACAGCATGTGACGAAAACTCTAAAAAAGAGAAAAGAAAACGGTATGAAGAAGTGCGATTTCAAACTGCTGCAAGTCTCTAAACAATATACGGAGTATTTTTATTTTATTTTTCGGCTACAGTCTGTAACAAACTTTTATGAATTACAATAAGCTATGCGTGTTCGAAAACCCTGCTCAGTTGTGGCAATAATTGAGAGACAATTTCTTCTTCTTTTTTTTCTGTTAAATATTTTTATGAGAGATACATTCTTCTGGTACGTGTTCGTAATTCATTAATTATATTGTTTGGTTTAAGGGCCTATTTGGAAGCTATTTTTTAGCAACTTTTAATCCAATTTTTAGACTAACAAAATAATTTTTATAGTAACTTATAATCTCCTTATTTTTCAAAAAATCAAAATTTAAGTTAAAAATAGATTATAAGCCAAAAGTTAGTAGCTCCTCCCTAATACAGAAAATTTTGTATTATTAAGTTGATATAGAATATTGTAATACTAATAATTTGCTATATGGGTGAAAACTATTTTTGTATTTCTAATTCAATAATTTATGATAGAAAACTACATATAATTATTCTAAAAAAGAGTTTTACATTTCTAACGTATCTTTTCCAATTGAAATGTTGGAGTGCACATTTTGATGTTATTAGAGTAATGGATAGCGAAATTAGTCTTCCAAAACTAGTTTTCCTCGGGAGTTTCCTTTGATCGTATTACCTTTATTTAATTTCTTTTCCTTCAAGTAAACTACCCAAGGAAAAAAGAAAACTAATCTTCCTCGTCTCCGAGAATCTCCTGGTGGTCTTACTTTGATTCAAAAGGCGGCGACACCTCCATATATACAAGTTCTAGATTCTAGTGTGTATCAAAAAACCACCACCACCATCACCACCCATACGCAATTGAATCACGGATTTGTAATTTATCCACACATTAGCTTTTAAGCATGTTAAAACCTAAAAAAATAACACATCTTAAAAAAATTCATTTATTAACTAAAACTATTAAAAATTCGCATCATCCAAAACAATAAAACAAATCATTGTAAGAAATTGTGAAAATATCTATAGAATAAGGTTTTCCACGACTCGAATCACTCTTCAAATTAACAAGTTTAAAAATATTATTAAACCATACCAAACTAATATATTTTCAAAACTCACTCCCATTTCATATTATGCAATAGTAGAGATTCTGTCCGTACAAGATCTATTTAGTTACTCTATCTCATCAAATGACATATGTATTCATATAATAATTTCAAATGAATAATTCAGTATTACCCAAATGGCAAACATTGAAGCTAAAAGAAGAAGAAAAAAACACTCTTAAAAAACTAAAAAAGCATTGTATAACCCAAAAAAAAAAAAAACAAGGGTCATGCGAAAATATATAACCTAAAGATTAAGATGTTATTAAAATTAAAATTTATGATTAACGCCTCCTCACACTACATATACATATCATTATAGTCATAGCCAAAAAATAGAAATTCATTTTCACAAATAAAAAATTTAATGGAAAAAAATAATAACACGCACCTATATATATATATATATATAATTAAATTACCATTACTTGATAATAACAAACATGAATAAATAACAATATTAAACATACAATGATCATCAAAAATACACAAAAGAAAAGAAACATCGCCCACGTTGAGACAAGCGACTTGGCTAGTTTTTTTTTTCTTTATTTAAGAATTTGATGATCAAAATGTCCATCGATGATTATTCTAATCTCCAAACTCTTAATATAATAGATAATAAATAGATATTAAACATATATTTACAATTAAAAAATTACTTTTTAAAAGTTATCAAAACATATATATATATATATATATATATATATATATATATATTTAATTATTGTTCTTGCGTCCTAATTTAACAATCTTAGAAGTATGATCTAAGTAACGATAATTAATCGCTGACCGTCCACGATTTTGTTCGTTGGTTTTTGCCATGATGTTGTCATATCTTTGGCTTGTGTTCACCGTCGCTACCGCTACTGTAATTTATATGCTCGTTGGTCGCTGATTGTGTATTGGTGAATCTCAGGTATGAGTTTTGACCGTCGTATTAATGGCTTTATGAATCAATCCATGAAGGACTATTGACTTCCGTGTGCGAGTAATTGAACCACGTGGTGACCACTGGTACTTCCTGTTAAGATTATAATTGTTGGACTATTTTGGCTAATGATGCTCATAGACCCGAGTCATAGCCCATGTTCAGGAGTTCAATGTAGTTGGGATATAATTTTGAAATTTTCCATTAACGGATAAATAACCATCCGTAGACAAGATAGTCATCAATAGGTGAGTTATCAAAAAAGCTATTGAAATTAACGTGAATTAAAACACAACAAAATCTAAATAACATAATTGAACATTCAGATTTATAGAGAGAGAATTTTATTCAGTTTATTCATCGTAATAATGCAGTAAAATTTAAGAAACTATAAATTTTATTCTGTTTATTCATTCTAAATTTAATGATACATCATAATAAAATCATGTTAGGTAATTTGATGATACATCATAATAAAATCGTGTTATGTATGAGGTTAGAACATTCTAAAATAAGACATGTGGGATTCTTATCTTTTATAAGAGAAATCATAATAAAATCGTGTTAAGTATAAGGTTAGAACATTCTAAAATAAAACATGTGTGGTTCTTATCGGTATGTAGCTAGAACATTCTAAAATAAGACATATGTGGTTCTTATTTTTATAAAAGAAATCATAATTGAATAGGTTTTATGCATTGAAAACTTTTTGGTGATAAGAAATAAATTTATTTTGTGATTAGTACTAAGTTCTTTTGCATTGAACTAGATATTTCTGTAACAAACTATTTTATGATTCAAAATTTAGTGATAATACATTGTAGTTTGATATGTGATTGGTGCTAAGTTTTTTGAAATTGAATTAGACACTTGAATACCAAACTATATTAATCACAAATAATTAGTACATTCTTTGAATCTAATCGATACCTAAGATGAAGAATAAAAGTTTTTGCATCATATTTTGATGACTTGTACTCGTTTTAAAATGTCTAAAGTCTAAACTAAATACTTGTATAATTCTTTAATTGGCGATTATTGATTGAAATACGTTTGAGACACTTTGTACGAAAATTTATGTTAGATTGTCAATTTAGAGAAAATAAATATGTTGGAATCGGAAGAGATCAATGAATTTTTCTAATGAGAATAATGATCTATTAAACGAGTAAAATCTTGTGGTTAATTGAATTTTTAATCATTTCATTTTTTTTTTGTTTTATGTTATTCATATATTATTCTCTTACATGTGAATTTATTCATTTGTTGAATTTTTTTTTTGATTCAAAACCTCAATACTTCATTTGGTTTGATTCAAACATGCATGCATGATTTTAATTGAATTTAATTTTATGATACTTTGATATCGTGTGTTCATGCATGGTTCATTATAATTATTTTATATTTAGAACATATAAGGAGATCGTTAAATATGTTCAAAATATATAATAATAATAATAATTTGATAAATATTAATTAATATTATACGTAAACAAAACGCTAAAGGTATATGAGTTAATGTATAATTATAGTAAGAAAGGATGTATATTGAGTTCGATAACATTGTCACAAATGTATGTATATATGTGTGTATATATATATATATATATATATATATATATATATATTATTTTTGGGACAACAAAATAGATATTTCAAACTTAATACCTATGGTGTTATGGTTCAAACAAATCTAAATATATACCGTATTCTCTCTAATTAATTATATAATATATTTATTTAATTATTATTCTTAACTCCTGATGTAACAATATATATAACTCATTCTATTAAGTGAAATTAATTGAAGCTAATGTTAATGATGAAATTTAACTGTACTAATGAATTGTTAATTACACATACAATTAAATTATAAGTAATTTTACATAGTTGTATCACGAATACTTTTATTTTATTTTTTTAAAAAAAATTGTACATTGAAGAAGAGTTTTATTAATTTAGTGTAGTAATCAAATCACTTATTTATAATTTAATAAATATATTATTCAACTTAATAATCAATTAGTTTATTTTATGCGTTATTTTATCGAGATCAAACAAATATTTTGCATAATTAGATACACTAAATTCAACTCAATTACTCATATTATTTCGAGTTGATTATTGAATTTAAAAGTTACTCTCTCTATTTCAAAATATATGACATTTAATTTTTTTACATGTATTTTTAAATAAAGACTAATATATGATAAATATTTTAAATAAAAATTAATATGATATAAAAGTTATAATTATATAAAATATTTAATATATATTAATTATTTTTTATTATATATGAAGTCACCGTCCAAATATCACACATATATTAATATATTTATTCATCAAGGTAGATTTTTGGTTAGCATGCAAAATCGATGACCAATAAACCAAGGGGCGAACTCGTATATGCTAAACTTTAACCGAAGTTTAGGTTAAAAAAATAAAAAAAGTCGTGCATCTTGGAAGTAATTTGGATTTTGATAGTTAAATTAATCATTTAACTTAGCAGAGGTATCGCATCCATGCCTTTTGTTAGCAGTGGTGGCGATTTCCTTTGCTGTCGCAGTTTACCATATACTCCCATTCCTTCCACCCCAAGTGCTCCGCCATGTGCGACTCCATTCTACCCACGGTCCTCCCTTACACCGCCGCCGGTATACCACGATTCCACTTGTGGAGACGGACTGCTCTACCCATACAATCTTTTTCCTCATTTGGCTCAACAATTACAAACTCTAACACTTCCTTCGCCAACAATTTCAGATCATTTCTCCCCAATAAGGATACCGCCAAATTAACTGCAAGTATTACTTCCACACAAGTTAGTCGAAGCTCCAGCGCATCTCGGTCGGATGATGATTTTGCTGAGTTAGGGTTCATCAAAGAGAAAAATGATAAGGAAATTGAGCTCGAAACAGTTGCCGCTGCTGCTGCTAAACAACAATCGAAACCTACATCAGATTTCATGTGTGGACCTGATTTTATTGAATTTGATGATGGTTATGACAGAAATTCTGTTGCCTCCAGTAGTAAGGTTAATAAGGAGGAGGAAGATGACAATGGCAGCAATTTATTTAAAACTAAAAGTGACGGTGGGATTCATGGTGCTACTGGTTTGGACTTGGAGAAATCGGAGAATAGAAGCAACAATGTTTGTAATAGTCGAGGAGCAAGAAGAAAAAGAAGAAGGCAGATGATGAATCGCTCGAGCATGATTGCGAAGCAACTTATTAGCATCAAATCTGCCCTTAGCTTGGGTTTTATCTCCCAGCTTTGGGTGGACATTGATTCTGTAAGTTACTTATATTCATTCTTCATTCATTTACGAATTCATAATTGAAATTGTTATATGTATGAAGCTTCAACATTTCGTAACTTCTGTTGTTTCTGCTTGAATTGCATATTGTTAACAATACATGGTGAACTCCACATGGATATTCTTTTGAAGTATTACATATGTAACAATACTGCATTAAATTATAATACTAGATTTATGGTACATTTTGCTGAATTAACCATGTCAAGCTACTCAGTGGGTGGTAATGGTCATAGAGATCAGGCCAAACTTACTTTCTGGCGAAGTGGAAAGGATTCTACTGGAGGATATTTCCCAGGTAATCTTTACCATTTTCAAATACTTGACATATTCTCATCATTTATGCTCTCTTCATAAATTTGTAAATTTTATCTATAAGCTTGCTTGATGCATAATTTTGTTGCATGGACCAAGCATCATGATTCTTACGGAGTTGTTTTCTGTTATAATTTCATCATTGATCTGTGATTTTTTTTACCCTTTTGAGATTACTGGCATATAGATTATTGAGATCAATCAGTATTTGTGTTTGCGTGTTAGGACTAAACTGGCTAGCAAAACAAACTTTTATGCATGTTTGATAGATTTCATCTTCAAACTTGCATTTTCATTCCTATAACTTTTTTGGCAGTTTGCTTCTCCTATGATTATACTGTATATCAAGCATTACATAATACTTCCTGGACAGTAATCTTATGATTATGAACTAGTTTAATGAATAATAAGGTCATGCACATGGTTCTTCAAAATCTTATAAATCTGAGCATATTCTTCACAGGTTGGTGATGTTGTGCTCATTCAGGATGAGAGTGTGACTGAAAATGAGATCCAAATGGTTGGACTGGAGACATTGGTATGCTTATTGCCATAAATTCTATTAATATAATGTAAATTCATGTTATTGTTAGAGGAAGGGCACCATAGAGGTCCTGTCTATGCTGAAAAATAGACCTTCAAAGTCTTATGCACGTGAAAAAAAATAAAAATAGCCATCTTAGGTTCTTGTTCTCTCATACACTCATATTATGCTTTTCCATGTCTGGCCTATTTAGTTGGTAGATTTTGTGGTTTGTAGTTTGTGATATTCAATGCCTGGTCTCTTTGTGATATGTCAAAAACAGTAACATAGCAGTTCATGGTAAGATCTGATTGCATTTGTACATGTTAGTGGCAGTCAAAGAAACACTTACCCTGTTAGTTTCTTTGAGTAAAACTTGTATACTGAAATCTGGAGAGTATACTGTATAATGATATGTTACTGTAATTAGCCTTATGTACGCAACATCATCAGATCTAAATGTTATTAAAATTTAATGGAATAAAAAGTACCATTGTATCTTTTCAACTTATATTGTTCGAATAGGTTACTATATATGGAGCCCAATTAAAGCAACATATAGTTGCTCCGTGATAGACAACTCACAGCTAGTGGGTTCCAGCCAGAGGCTGTGGGATCTTTCACGAGATAATGTTACTGCATTGTTGTTTACTCTGGATGGGAATGATGAAATTGTCTTAATATCATCATGAACAATTTCGAAATTTTTGAAGCATTTTATATTGTGAGAATTAAAGTGGAATGTCTTCTAATTTCTTGGCTTTCTCATAATCTGCTGCTCATAATTAGGTGGGGTACAATGTTGTCACACCAGATCGACGAAATATTGGAAAGGTGATACATCTTTTTATCTATTATTTCCATAGTCTTGAAACACTTCGTGTTATTGTTCTTTTCAAAGATTTCCTTATCTACATATCTAGGTGCGAGGATACACTTTCAATGTCAACTCTGGGGTTGTAGAATCGCTTGAGCTTGATTCTTTCGGAATATCTATCATTCCATCGAGTTTGGTAAGTACATGGTTCTCTCACCCAGTTCTGCTAGTGGAAAGTGTGGTTATGGATAACGATATAATTTTCTTACTGTTTTCCAATGGAGTAATCACATAAAAGGATGGCATTTACTTGTATATTGACATGGGGTTGAATTTACTTGATCTTTCTAGGTGAGCACCTATGCATTGTTCATTGAAGATGTGCTTGAAGTTGTATCTGATACAGTTGTAGTCCATGAAGCTACAGGATCTCGCATACAAAGACTTACAAAGGTAATTTTATTTGCATTTTGCATCTTATTTTCATGGTTTCAAGTTAGCTTGATGCGTGGATGTTTAAATACATGATTGTTACATTAAACCAACTTACATAATCAGTTGATGCATGTACTTGAGGAAATTATTAGAAAATGCATGGACTCAATAATTTTTAAGAATTTAGTTTCCATATTTGCTGAGTTGAGACGTTAAACTTCTACTTGGAGAAGTTTAGGATTCAGTCAGGTACACAGTAATTCTGGTAAAGGATGAGCTATTAAAGCTGATTAATGTTGACCATTTTAGTGAGTCCTAATATATTTTGACCAAGTTATATGCTCTATACATTTTGTATCTGAGAAGAGTTTATTGTAGGGGATTTGGGATTCTCAAACGGTGATGAACTCCATGGACGAATTTGCTGAGTATTCTGATGTGGAAGATTCTGTTGAGCCTGAATATGGGAAGCCAAGGCAGAGAAACTCCAGTAATGGGAATTCCCACTCAAAAATGGGAGAGATGGCTGATGAATGGGAACTTCCGATGGACTATTTATAATATGCAAGGATAATGCTATGGGTTTTGTACTGTATATAAATTCTTTGGCCCTTCAATTCTCCATCGTTGAGCTCGAGCATTTGTTCCAATAGTAAAAGCTATATATGTGTATATAAACTTGAATCACCATGATTTAGGCCGATTGCAAATTACTACTGATGTCGTGTTTGGCAGGAATTGAAGAAGAGCCACCATATCCACGTTTATCCAAATAGAAACCAGTTATGTTGATCGTCAAATCATGCCCATTCAGTTTTCAAATTGTTTTCCTATAAATCATCTCCCTTTCTTTGATTATATATATATATAAATATAAATTTTGGATGGATTGAATAAAGAAATACATTGTTGGAGTAATTTACATGCGACAGTTTGATGACTATGGGTATTCTGGGTCGTGCCTGCGAAAGTTGAAGTTATTGGCGTGGTGGAAAAAATAAAAAGAATATGGCCCATGCAGGTCTCTAACCAGCTGAGCTAATAGGCCACAATGATAGGCAAACCCGTTGAAGATGCTGTTAATCAAATTTCATTTTAATTGCTATTTTTATTAAGTTTTATTATTTGTTTATTTTTTCATCATATGAATGTTTCTGAGGTATATGCTTGTGTATATACATTTTTCCAATATATTTTGTATATAAAAAACTTATTAATCAATCAAATATTATTTACTTGTAAGTTTATACTTCAATATGAATTGAATAATAAGTAGTATTTCGTGTTTTATACTCAATTTTGTTTGTATCATACACTGTTCTAAATGTTCTATAACAAAATATTACTCCATTCGTATCACAAAAAAACAACTTTTAAAATTATAGTGACTTTTAATTTTGCATATTTAATAAAAAATTATATGTAAAATCATATAAAAATATTGTAATGACAAATTTTATAAAAATATGATATGAAAAAATTATACAAATATTATTACTCTTTTAACGTAACAAAGTTTATTCTCAAATGGTTTTTTTTGGAACCGAGGGAGTATAATCATACACCATAACAATTGAATGTAAATCAATAAGACATAAAGTAAGAAAAATCAAATTAAAGTAAAGAACATAAGCAAACGCAATGAGTAAAAAGAAATCATTCATGAGGAAAAGGGTAAGAATTAAGCAAGATTCCGCAATCTAGTACTTGTATCCAAAAAAATAAAGTGAAAAGGATCTAGCACTAAAAATCAATTCCACGAGATTTATCAACTTCATCAATTTAAGTAAATTTATTAGGAGGTGAAAGGGTTGAAAATAGCAATGACTTTCGTCATAATATATATATATATATATATATATATATATATATATATATATATATA